>OX421498.1:18206601-18473228 GCA_949126835.1 Anisus vortex | reverse complement strand
GAGAGACAGACAGATAGAGAAAGACAGACAGAAAGAGACAGACAGACAGATAGAGAGAGACAGAAAGAGAGAGACAGACAGATAGAGAGAGACAGACCGAGAGAGAGAGACAGAAAGAGAGAGTCAGAGCGAAAGAGTGTCTGGAACATAGGCTCTATTTGTCTAAGAGAGATAATAGTCCATTATAGGAAGAGAGGATAAGACGGGATATAATTTCTAGATGATATTTCGTTTATCGGACCTGTATAAGAATAGATGTACACTGGCTACACATTATATAGTGTTTTTTTAAACTGTGTAGCACTGTAATAAATCATACAGTAAGCTACTATATAGGAATGATTAACGTAACGGCCTCGTGGCCTAATGGATAAGGCGTCTGACTTCGGATCAGAAGATTGCGAGTTCGAATCTCGTCGGGGTCGTATATATTTTTCCCGATTTTTTTTTATTGTGTAATGATAACTTCTAAAAATTACATATTGTTATACTAGTACTAAGTAGTAGGGCCTACTGATAACTTTGTAACTCGACACTCAAGTAAATATTTCTGCACCGTGTATTTAGAATGAATAAATAATTTCACACTTAGACTTTTTTTTTCAAAACTTAAGCATACAGGTCATTGCTTTAGTAAGGAAAAGCACACCCATAGAGCCTTAGCCATATAGATCTATAAAGTGTTTACATAACCATAAATATATATGCTTACACATTCAAGGTGACCTGCCCTTACCTGTTGGCTTTATCCATATTAAACAATAGCTACATTGTATGAAGGCTTTGCGTGTGTTTGTGTTTGGACGCTTTACTGAACGTATTCAATATGTCTGTCTCTACATGTATTTAATTCTGTCCTTCTTATCAATCCATCCATAAATTATATACTTCCACCTCCGCCACCCCCCGATTTTCTTTATATCTAACCTCTTTCTTTCGATATGTTAGTCTATCTGTCTGTCTGTCTGATGTCTGTATGTCTGATGTATGTCTACCTATCTATCGATCTATCTATATATCTATCTATCTGTTTATCTGTCTATCTATCTATCTATCTATCTATCTATCTATCTGTCTGATATCTGTTTCCGTTGATAACACTGGAAAGATGGGGAGAAAAAGTTATTAAAAGTGGGGAGAAATGGATAGGGGGGGGGGTGTTTGAGGGGTCAGGGCTCTATCGTACACGCGTTATATAATTCAATGACAATTTATTTCAGGTAAATTTAGGTCATGGTTCGTCTGCACAAGAGCAATACGACTCCCCACCTCCCTTTACCCCTCTCTCTCTCTCTCTTTCTCTCTCTCTCTGCATATGACCGACAATTACAAGCTAAATTAGGGTCAGGATGACATTGAAGTAACCTGTATTTTGGTCACCTAAGTAGGAAAGGGTAAAGGGAGGCGAAAAGGAAATACAATTCAAACACAATAAGTCAGTTATGTTGAGGGAAAAAAAACTTCTGACATAAGTTGCCGTTTCATTGTAGTCTCGTTTGTGAACGGAACAACACATTACAAAGTTATTATTTTAACTATATAATATTATTGTAAAGAGAAAATAAAAGAGAACGAATACTGTGGTCTGTTGACAAAGCGTTGGGATACCATAAGGTGGTGGTTTGGGGGGGGGGGCTGTCGGGCTCAAGAACCGTTTAGTTTTAATGATGAAAACCCGACATCCATTAGGCCAGGGCCGGTGGGAATGGGGGAAAATGCTGTTTGTGGTGCTGGTCACACAATCCACTTATGACATCGTCACAACTTACGATTATTATCATCACTATCATCATTAGGCCTATCATTATCATCATTATTATCATCATTATCATCAATATCATCATCATTATCATCATTATCATCATTATCATCATTATCATCATTATCATCAATATCATCATCATTATCATCATTATCATCATTATTATCATCATTATCATCAATATCATCATCATTATCATCATTATCATCATTATCATCATTATCATCATTATCATCATTATCATCATCATTATCATCATTATCATCATTATCATCATTATCATCATTATCATCATTATCATCATTATCATCATTATCATCATTATCATCATTATCATCATTATCATCATTATCATCATTATCATCATTATCATCATTATCATCATTATCATCATTATCATCATTATCATCATTATCATCATTATCATCATTATCATCATTATCATCATTATCATCATTATCATCATTATCATCATAACTATGATTATCATTTTTATCATGGCTTCTTAGTGTTTAACAATGGCAGTTTACTGACAGCTCTATAGCAATCTGATTGGTTGTGAAGGATATTTAACGGTGGTGGTGTGGATGGCGTGGTTGGGGGGGGGGGGGGTCAGACCCAGATTGACAGCAAACGTGATACTTCGTCCGTGATTTATGGCCATCTTTTTATAAGCTGTCCGGGGCTGGAAAAAGTGACGTCACCGCGTGAAGGCCCGTGGGTCCTACCTATATGTCCGTGTCACACGTGACGCGTGTAAGAAGTGTGATCATAAATCAAGATTCAAATCACCAACACATTTTCTCACTGCTTGAAAACTTAGAAGTTTCAAAATGGCACATTTTTAACATACAAATATACGTCCCCCTCCCAACCCCCGCCCCAAGTTGAAAAAAAAAATCCAATTTGTGTCAATACTTTTGAAACGATTATGCATTCTACATCATTGCGTTTTAATATAATAATATAAGCTTTAATGTCATAAGATATGAGATGTAATCTTTTCTTGTGGACAAAAAGAATGCGTTTATTATATTTGGTTGCAAGAGAAATATCTCAAATTTATCGCAGACTTATACTAGCTATATAATATTTTCTTCTTATCTTATATATTACATACTCTCCTTCTATACCCTCCTTCTATACCCCCCTTCTATACCCTCCTTCTATACCCTCCTTCTATACCCTCCTTCTATAACTCCTTCTATACCCTCCTTCTATACCTCCTTCTATACCCTCCTTCTATACCCTCCTTCTATACCCTCCTTCTATACCCTCCTTCTATACCCTCCTTCTATAAAGAAGATTATTGTGTCAGTGGGCGGAGTCTATAGTCTTGCATTTTGATCAGTGTTTTAAATAATGTTAAGTTACTGGTTTGTTCAGGTAACCCATTCCGTACCTTTTCGGGAAGAAAGAGTACGTATATGCATTTGTTCTTGCATATAGAGCGTTCCCAGTGGGCGTGGCTTAGGTTTTTAGTGACGTATTTGTGTAAATATAATATCCCACTTGAGGTACAAATGTAACGTGGTGAAAGTGAAGTTGTTCTTTATCATGCAAAATTCACATCTGAATATTGGCTATCCTACTCAAAAATAAGGAAGTAAATAGTACTGTAGATTAATTGATTAATGTGATTAGGCTAGGGCCGGCTAGACCTATTTACACTTTCAATTTCACTTTATAGGCCTACACTTTTAATGTTTCGTAGGCTAGGCTACGATGTCAAGTGATAGTGTTGGTGAATAGGCTATCTAGTCACGTCACTAATAGGCTCACATCGTCTATGATCTATGTCTATGATAATAATAAAATAGCCTATTTTATTTAACATACATAATACAGCTTAAATCTTAATAAGACTTAAAACACAACACATCATTTAAAAAAAGCTCGAGCCTATATGAAACTTTATTAATACAGCGGCCATTATTACTTGTACACCATTACAGAAAGTAAACACAAATCACGTGCATTTTGTCACGTGATTGCAAACGCCCTATTCACAACAAAATGTTCTGGATCAGCGATTTTGTTATCCATGCTTCAACTTGGTGATCCAAAAATATTTAAATCGCCTCTACTAGTCCAAGTATTTAGTAACAAATATACGAGATATGAATTTCTACACAGTTTTCAAGACTATCAACGTGTATACTGAATTTTTGAGTAGCTAAAAAATGGGTTTTCAGATAAGCCTTATACGTCATGTCCACTTAAAACGAAATATGTAGTTATAGAGTCTATTAATAGTACATTACAGTAGTCTGACCTAAATGTCAAACGTTTTTTTCTTCTTGCTGCAACCCGGTGATAATGATTTCGTGGCCCATTACAGGGCCTAGACCCGGCATTAGGGAAATACCTTTCTAGACCGGGGCATGGTGGCCGATGCCCTGGGTTCGAATCCTGGTGAAGAATTTGATCAAATCGTCTATGTTTAAATTAATTAATCGCGTTCTATTATTTTTTTTTGAAACATGTTCCAAATAGGCCTATCCGGCAAAGACATTTTTTTCTTTATAATTGAACCGGAAAGAAAAAACTCCAGCCACGAAAGATGACGGGGAAAGATAAATAAGTATAACGCATCTATTTCTCACCAGCAGCCACTTCCTTGTCACCATTCATCATCAAAATCTTTCGCTTGTCTTTTTGCGGCCCGAGACTTGATGTCAGATTTAAAAAAAACAACAACACAAGTAGGCGGGTCTGGGAAATGAAAAGGGAGTTGCAATTTTAAATTGATTCACATCTCTAGCAGTTTATAAAACAAAAAAAGCGGCTAACTGGGGGGGGGGGGGGGGGTAAGAAAATAAGAATGACGATTGTGATGTGACTTGTGGAGGGAGGCCAGCGCTAAGTATACAGATGTATATGAATGATGAATGTATTTAAAGCCGAATTAAAAACAGACAATTTATTTTTAAAGTATATTTTCTGTTGACGCAGATTGAAGAGTGAAAATGTAGCCTACAAATCTTGTAAAGTACCCGATCCAACAAGCCCTTAGGGGTTTCTTGTTCCCGGTTTAGGGGTGCTCGTGCGCGGGTATCCCGAGCTGAGAGGCGTAACACGATAGGACTCTGCTCCCAGCGAAAGCGGAGGAAGCCCGACGGTAGACATGACCTAGGCAAAGGTTCGCACCAAAAGAGCGCCCAGCTCCGGGTGATGCACCTGAACGTGTTCGGCCTGATCCTCAAGTCTCTAGAGATCCTAAAACTCTTGCATGAGTATGATATTGACGTGGCAATGTTCCATGAGTGCAAAATTGGTAAGAAGAGGGTGGCATCCTTTTCGGGATATACGATCTTTCGATGCACCTGCTGCTTGGGAGGCAGTGGAGGGTTGGCAACCCTTGTCCGAAGTTCACTACAAGCTCGAGTGGTGAACCGCAGAACGGGCAGTTGCAAGACCGATATCCTAACCCTGGAGGTGTTGAAGAATGGAAAGGCTTATACCCTGACCAACGTCTACAACCCTCCGAAGAAGGATTTGGACCTCACCGTGGAGGCACATCTTTCTCGCACTTGTATTGGCGGTGATTTCAATGCGGCATCACCGGCCTGGGGCTATGCTGTCGCCAACAACTCAGGACGACTGGTGGAGGAGCTATGCAACAGCACGACGCTGATCCGATTACAGGGTACAGATACCCCAGCTACCTTTTTCCACACGGGAAATGGCAGTGAATCGAGGCCGGATCTCACGCTCGTGAGTGCTGATCTGGCTGCTAGCACCTCTATGGAAGTCTTGGGTGATGTTGGGAGTGATCATTTGCCCGTGTTGGTCACTATCAATATAGGAAAAGCAAGCAGCGAACCTTCCGGGCCCAGGAAGTGGATCTACTCGAAGGCACGATGGGACGAGTACAGAGTGCGCACCGATCGCGCTCTTGAAGAAGTGCTAATCGAGACTGGGCCTATCGACTCAGTGTATGGTACGATGGTTAAAGCCATACTAGGGGTTGCCAGGAAGACGATACCAAGGTCACATGAGAAGCGCAAGTTCAGACCGTTTTGGACAAAAGCCCTAGGAGAGTTGGTCCGCAAAAGGAGGGCTGCTCGCAAGCTCGCGAGCAGGCGGAAGACGGCCGAGAGCCGTCGAGAGTACAACCGTTTAACGGCGGAAGTGAAAGGGGCTATCGCGGAGGCAAAGTTGTCGAAATGGACTGATACATGTGCTGGATTGGACCTTGCCGAAAGCCGGCAGGCATGGAACCTAATCAACCACCTTGAGCGAGCTGAGGTAGCTAGCAGAGCACCAGCTTCGTTGGCAAGAGCAGGGGCAGGCCCCATGGTATCGGATACCAAGCGGGCTGAGATGCTCAACCGTCACTTCGTAAGTGTCGGAAAACTGGGTGGAAGAACGAGTGTGTCTGCTGGGCTAGATAAAGTCCGGAAGGCAAACGAACGCCACATGACGGGAGAGGGTGAGGTTAGCACATTCACGGTGCCCTTTACTCGGCAAGAACTGGAGTATGTTTTGAGACGGTGCAAAGCGAAGAAGGCCCCAGGGCTGGATGGGATCAGCAACGAGCTGATCACTCACCTTGGGGCTGGTGGCAAGGGCAAACTCTTGGAGCTCGTAAACCGAACATGGTCTGAAGGTGTCCTACCGAAACAGTGGAGAGAGGCCTTGGTGGTACCCATCTTGAAGAGGAGTAAAGACCCGGGTCAGGCCGAAAGCTACCGACCGATTTCCCTAACATCGTGTGTAGGGAAGGTAGCTGATAGATTAATCAATAGGAGGCTTGTGAGGTTCCTAGAGGATAATGGACTGGTTACCCCCACTCAAGCAGGCTTCCGTAGCGGAAGAAGCTCGATGGATCAGGTGACGCTCTTGGTCCAGAAAATGGCTGACGGGTTTCAGCGGAAAGAGTCTACACTAGCAGTGTTCCTGGATTTTAAACAGGCCTATGACAAGGTCTGGCGGCCGGGGTTGTTGTTGAAGCTACAGAGGCTAGGAATAGCCTCTAACATGTACAATTGGATCAAAGGGTTCTTATCCCGAAGAACAGTTGCAACTCGTTACGGGAAAGCGGTTTCTCGGAAGCGCGTCCTGGAGCAAGGATTGCCCCAGGGCTCAGCACTGTCCTGTACATTGTTCCTGGCTTTTATCAACGACCTGCCGAACTATCTGGGAAGCTCGTCGCTGCTTTTTGCAGACGATCTTGTGGTCTGGTCGACTGGGAGGGAAGCGCCTGCTCTACAACGGACCCTCCAGTAGGATTTGAACGCAGTAGCCTGTTACACCAAGCTTTGGGGTATGGAAGTAAACTGCCTAAAAACAGTTTACTGGCTCTTTACCCTTGGAATCGATATCCTCAAAGAGCCGATCGAGCTGAACATTGACGGCCGCGCCCTGGCATGCGACCAGAAGCCGGTCTATCTCGGAGTGACACTGGACCGAAAGCTAACGATGTACGACCATGTGAGGTTAGTCCAAGAGAAAGCATCTTCTAAGCTGAACATTGTCAAGAGACTGGCCAGTACTGGCTGGGGTGCGAAGGCGAGTGTGTTGAGAAATCTTTACCTAGGAGCGGTAAGATCTCAGATCGATTACAGCCTCCCGGTGCAAATCTATGCGTCTGATACTGCTTTGAAGACGTTGGACTCAAAATCAAGCCCTCAGACTAATATGTGGAACGTTCCGAACCGCCCCAACATCGGCTGTTGAAATCATGGCAAACGTGCCGCCTCTGAATGGGAGAAGGAAAAGGGCCGTTATTACTGCTTACGAGCGGTATAAGCGGTTGGAGGAAAGTTCCCCCCTCAGGATGCTCGTGGATTCCTGGGTGGGAAGCTCGGATCTCAATGCAGTCCTTCATGCACCACGCACTGAAGCTCAGCGCAGAGATTGGACTCCCGGTCGACCGCATGCCCATGCGGACGGGAGTGGAACCTCCTCCTCACCTATCTTTCAACCTACCAGAGATACGGACGAACCTGATGGAAGCAGTCGGACCCAGCGCTTGCCTGACTGAGAGGCGCGCAGCTGCTCTAAGGACGGTACGGGCATACTCGGGATTCGTTGAGGCATACACTGATGGGAGCGCGATCAGTGGGACCGAAGCGCGTTCTGGGTATGGTGCTCTTGTGTCGTACCCGAAGGCAGAAGAAAAACGGGCTGAGCTAAGTGGGCCGTGTGGAGCAATCTGCATCTTTGATGCGGAGATGGAAGCCATCAGAATTGCTGCTGTGGCAATTGGGAAAACGTTCGAAGATACACCAGCTGCTCGTGCTGATGTAGTTATCTTCACTGATGCGCTTTCAGTACTCCAAGCCATCGACGGCTTGGGGACTTGACCCGATCTGCTTGTCCGACTATTAGCTGCTATTTCCGATCTGATCCTCAGGTACGAGGTGAAGGTCATCTTGCAGTGGATTCCAGGTCATGCAGGAGTCCCTGGCAATGAGATAGTGGATGCCTTGGCCAAGAAGGGATCCCTGACACCCACTCCGGAGGGTCCGTCCACCTTCGCGAGTGCCCGCAGATCAATACGTGAGTGGGAGACAAGACAATGGAATAAGAGTTGGGACGAGTCTGACAAGGGTCGAGGTGTGTGGCAGCAACTAAAACGGCCAAATCGAGCTGATCCGTGGTGGAAGCTCCGCAGGAGAGAACAGGCTACGATAGCCCAGTTCCGTACAGGGCACTGCCCTATTGGTGCCTATTTCGGACGATTTAGGCCCAATTTCGATTCGCGGTGCCGACACTGCTTTGAAGCAGAAGAGACGGTCGAGCATTTGCTTTTAGACTGCCCTGCCTTGCAGGAGGAAAGAGTAGATGGGAATGGTCAACAGTTTGCACCATCCCTTTATGGGAACCTGGCTGTGCTACGTAGTACAAGTGTGTTTGTCCTCCGAATCCTAAGAGATTAGTCTCGATTCGATCACTCCGGTGAGTGAGGTTTAAAGTCTGTAAAGTACCCTTCGGACCAAACTGATCATAGGGCTGGTGAAGTGTTTCTGTGGCCATGGCATATTAGGTGATTGTGGGGACAGCACAAAGTACAGCCGCCTTTACTTTACCCCAACTCATGTCAGGTACCCATCAGAGCTGGGTAGAATCAGTGACACCCTCCAGTCCCTGGGAAAAAATCCTAGCCTGCACCAGGATTCGAACCCGGGACCTTCGGTTTCTATCCATGCCGCCCTGCATGAGTTTTGGGTCTAGTGGACGCAATGAGCTTCTATATAGAAGGAACGTCTGTAAAAAGTTATTAAAAAAAACTCAACAAATACTCTTCATATTTAAAGGCCTATAACCGGTCTTACCGTCTCATTGTCTTACGTCCATGGACGGAGACTTTTTTTTTTTATTTCTCCGTGGCATCCTGCATCCTCCAACAGCCAATAAATGGTTTGTGTAGAAAGAACAACGTGAAATGAAAGAAAAAACAAGAAAACCGTAAAAACGAAGTTTTTATTATACTCCCTTTATTTGCAAACTAAGTTTACCATCATGTAATTAAATAATTGATTAACTACTGCAAATGAAACGTACAGAAAAAATATCTGTGTCGCAAATCTCGAAAATATCTCCTTACTCCGTATGAATTGTTCTAAAAATAATCGTAGCGCATAATTTTTTTTTTCTAGCTTTGCGCCGAAAAACTATAAAAAGTTGCACAGGCATTTTTAACGCGAAATTAAAATATTTCTTATACTTTCCTTTTAAGAAATGAATATTGTCATAAGTGTATTATTATTAAGTCGTTTTAACTGAAAATTTGATAGGATGTATTGTTAGTCGGGGCAAGTCTGCTGTCCAAATTTCAGCTCGATCGGACCACGGGAAGTGGTCGAAAAATTGAAGCCAATTTTTGCACCACGATTGCAGACATTGCAACTTAAAATAAAGGGAGTAAAAAAGACATAAAAGTAAGAGGAAACCAGGAACAAAAATCGCAAAAATAGAAACAAAAAATACGAATTACGAAATGGGTGAGTGAATCTTTTTATCTTAATGCACAAGAAGTAGGACTAATACCTCCCCCCCCCCCTTCCCAAAAAAAATAATAATAAAAAAATTAATTATTGGCTCCATTTCAAAGATCATTTTATTATTCATAACTATTTCGTTACGGTGAATTTTTATGTGTTTGTTTAGTCACGGTAATAGCTTTTTGATTTATTCATTTAGGAAATATAAAAAAAGATAATACTATTTGAAATTCCAAAAATAAACATTTCTCTTTGTTCTCGTTCAGGAAATCTCCATGTTAGTGTTCATGCATTAATGAAATGAAAGAAATCCACTTTTTAATAAAGTTCTATTAAAAAAAAAAAATAATAACAGGGGAGGTAATGCCGAATTGGTGATTCACTGACCTGTATTACTTAATATAAGTTATTACTTGAGGTGTGACTCACTGACGTATATAATATGATTTACAAGACGTGACATGGCTATTGTTACAATAGGGCCGTGTAGTACTGTACGCATTACGACGATTTGGATTTAAAGTTAGGGTTATGTTAAATTTAACGTCAATATGGGATTGTGTGGGCAATGCACTCTCAAGACGCCACCCTTTTAATTAATTCTCTTTGTTTACTACTATCTTGTCGTGCAGTTAGCTTGAGGAGAAGGGGCGCTGGGTGAGTGGGAGCGCTGAGTGAGTGGGGGCGCTGAGTGAGTGGGGGCGCTGAGTGAGTGGGGGCGCGAGTGAGAGGGGGCGCGGAGGGAGTGGGGGCGCTGAGTGCGTGGGGGCGCTGAGTGAGAGGGGGCGCGGAGGGAGTGGGGGCGCTGAGTGAGTGGGGGCGCGGAGGGAGTGGGGGCGCGGAGGGAGTGGGGGCGCGGAGGGAGTGGGGGCGCGGAGGGAGTGGGGGCGAGGGGGAGGGGAGGAACGGGATGGAGGCTTAATTAACGATGAAATAATTTTTTAAAACTATCGGCTCACAAGACTTGTGGTTTATTTGGAGAGACAAGTGTTTACTGTGGCCAGCGCGGGAGCTATAGAGGGGGCGGAATGTAGGGTGGGGTGGGTGGGAGGGCGCAGTGAGTGGTTTGCCGTCATGGGTGATATGTTTATACACTACAGATGCCTCCCACGACAAGAAACGTTGAAGTATGTTTTCCATGCTGGTAATTGCACGAGTATATAAAAGCCAGATGGCTAACTGCAAACGGAAATGTAGGATCCGCTGGAATGGTATGCGTGTGTGTATGAGAGAGAGAGAGATTGAGAGAGAGAGAGAGGGGGAGAGAATCTAAGTGGAGTATGTCTTTCCACCCAGAGAAAAGCCTACTGTTAAGGGTATGAAAAAAAACAACAACATATAATTACAAACCAATTCATTCATAGTAAAGACCTAACTCAAACTAACAATGCAAAGTATTTAGGAGTAATAATAAATTATAAATTATCTTGGAATTCACATATTGATAAAATAATTAAAATATATGACAAAACAATAAATACCATTGAAATTGTTATTGTGTTGTATTTCTAAGTTAGAACTTTATGCTTCAAGTATTATTACTACTTACTACTTTACCATTTGCCCTTCTAGTATATTGAATACCGTTCAGGAATTATAAAGGTGCCAAATTGTTGATCTTTACCGTAACAGAAATAATATATAATTCTAAAATTCTATACCGTTTAGGAATTATGATTTAATCAAATTGTATGCTGCTCAAACTTTAAGAATCTTATATTTAAAAATAAAACGCAGTTCACAAAAAAATTACAAACTAAAAAAAAAATATTGTAATATATAATTTTCACCTGGCAAGAGGAAGTCACCTTGTGACACAGCAGGAAGTGTTGAACAATCCCAGACTTCCTGTGAAGTGACACATTTTATAATAGAAGGAGCAGCGGGAGGAAATGGCTGCAGCAATCCCTAGCTCAACATTATACATAATATACATGAAGTATGATGAAGGTATGGGAGGGTGGTTGAGGTTGAGATGGGGTACTACAACTGCAATGGCTGGGTGGTATTATATTTACTTATTAATAATAATTGTTGTTATTTAATTTTTATCCCCTCTCCACCCCCCCCTTTTTTTTCACAAAATATGTTTGTACTGTTTGTACACATTATGTCCACTTACCTCCCCTTTTTTGTGGCCTTTTTTTTCTTCTGTAAACTTCTGAAAACTTCCAACGTAAGTCTGCTTATAATCATGAGAGTGTTGGGAACAGTGGCAATCTATTTCATTTAGAACTGTCTTAGTTTTGCCTTCAGTAAGTAGAGGGCATTTAAAAAAAAAAGTATTAGGCCTACACAGTAGCCCAACACACCTCTGCATAACATGTATATATGCAATGCGTTTCTCCCGCATTTTGGCTAGGAGCAAAGGCGCTTTTTAAGGGGAGGAGAAAGTATGTTACTGGCCTTTTGCTGAGAAAGTATACCGCTTTTGATTGATTCCATTACTAACCTTTGCACTCTTGTTACTAAGAATTTGGGGCACGGGCCGAGGGGTCCTGGGTTCGAATCTTGGTGGAGGCTAGGATTTTTCCCCAGGACTTGAGTGTGTCCCTGAGTCTACCCAGCTATTATGGGTACCTGGCATTAGTTGGGGTAAAATAAAGGCGGCTGGGCATTGTGAACTTGTGAACTTTACTTACGAAGAATGTGTTCCTAAATAGTTATTGAGTCTAGCCAAGGTTTAAAGACAGTTTCTAAGAACAACAAGGAACCATTTTATAAGATTTTGTTTCCAAATTTCCCAAACTCCACATTTTGGCTTGCTACGTCAATATGCATAATAGTTGACGGAATAATACTATAAACCCCATTAACAAAAAATAAGTCACTAACTAGTTGTGTATTTGTTAAATAGTTATTATAACTATTTTTTTTTTCTGCGATTTCTTTCAATTCTAATTTTGAGGGGTTTTACCGTAGCATCCGGTCCCAACTATCTTAAGATAAAAATAGATACAGAAATAAACCAGTTAGCATAGATTTATGATTTGAATTGCGATTACTGATATAGAAAATCGAATCTATTTATATAATCTATTTTTAGATTATTAACAGAGCGACATAGTTCGCGCCATCTAGCTATAGGCTACATGGCTAGTAATAGTAATAAATAATCATATCAATATTTTCAGAAATTTTTTTCGAAACTATCTGACTGCAGAACCCAAATTTCCTTAACCCACTCTTCACCCCCCCCCCCCTCTCCATGAGCATAAGTGGACTTTTTATTTTCTGAGAAAAGTGGTAGCAGAAGAGGGCAGAGAAAGGGTTACCCTCCAAGTGCTTCTATAGTTAATTAGTTAATTTTTTTTTCAAAAGACCTTCCTTGCCTTCCACGCTGAGTACGCCCATGCATCCGTCGCTAACCCTCTGCGCCATGACTCATTGTCATAACGCGATATAGGAAGACTCCAACAGCACTCATTTTACTAGACTAGATGATATAATTAATGTCATGTATAATAAATCAATTAGTTTGTCATAAAGGTTTTACAAGGAGAGAAAAAAAGAAAGTGTAGGCTTTCCAAATGAAAAACAAAAATTTGGCTTAGTAAAGCAAAAGTTTGGTGAGCCCTAGTTTTTAATTGTGGGAGACAGAGAACATGTGTGTGCGTGCGTTCGCCTGTGTGTGTGTGTTCGTGTATACGTGTATATGTCTGTCTATATATGTGTATGTAGCCCATATGTACAAAGTATTTCATCATTATAAATGTATCCTTGTCGGAAGGAGAGAGGGGAACGAGCAGTGGTCTTTAGGTGGGCGGGGCCATGCTTGAGGTGGATGACAGAATGACAGTATAACATGCGCAGTGATCTTGGGTAGATGTTAAACTTTTCCTTCTATCTTCCAACCATGTTAAACGTTTCCTTCTATCTTCCAACAATGTTAAACCTTTCCTTCTATCTTCCAACAATGTTAAACCTTTCCTTCTATCTTCCAACCATGTTAAACCTTCCCTTCTATCTTCCAACCACGTTAAACCTTCGCTTTTATCTTCCAACCATGTTTAACCGTCCCTTCTATCGTCCAACCTTGTTAAACCTTCCTTTCTATCTTCCAACAATGTTAAATCTTTCCTTCTATCTTCTAACCATTATAAACCTTTCCTTCTATCTTCTAACCATGTGAAACCTTTCCTTCTATCTTCTAACCATTTTAAACCTTTCCTTCTATCTTCTAACCATGTGAAATCTTTCCTTCATTCTTCTAACCATCGTCGGTGGTTATCCCCCTTAAGTTACGGGAGGGGGGGGGGGGGAGGGGACATCATCTTTAATTTCCGGAATAATTTTCCACGGAAACCTGAACGTTTGAATTAAAACAAAGTAAAATGACATCAGATACATTTTGTTTACTAATAAATCTACTTTCATATATAATTATGTACTTTAGGGAAACAATTATTTCGGAAGAGTTTTTAAAAACAAACTTTCTGTTGCAACCTATAGAATTGTTTACATTGTCTGAAGACATCGTTGACATCAATATTTACAAAAAAATATTTGTTAAATGCTTAGGGAAGACAAACTATAAATGTGTGTGTCTGTGAGTCTGTGTGTGTCTCGAATTAAAAGACGAAAATTAATGGGGGGAAGGGGAAAGGGTGATTTCGGATTTCTAATTAGCATTGGACCCTATGACCCCATGGTAGCACGACATTTCTCTCGGCTGATGTGAATGCGTTCTTTCTTCTGTTTATAACATCAGCAAAAAAGAAAATGTTGTTTTTAAATTGACAAACTCGTATGCCATTCAACAATGTAAACAAACAAACAAACGAAAATATCGTGCACACATACATAGACTCTAGACTCTAGACCTACATCTACATTTATATTATGTTCATCACACGTGATCTTGTTTGATATTCACAGATAGGTCTAGATCGAGTATTTACATACAATCGAACACTTTGCCTTTTTGTTTTTGCTTATTACACGTTTGGCATGTTCTAATTAGATTATTTCATAGATAAATATTTAGTAGACTATGTATCCATATTATATTAACAGTTGTTTTTTTTATTTTTAAATTCCATGTGTAAACTTATGCTTTCAGATAACTTTTGGGTTTCCGTTCAAGTCACGTGACTCGTGCAGCCAATGCCCGCCAGGGAAATTTCGAAAACGAGGCTGCAGTGAAGGGGTCGACACCCTGTGCGCCCCTTGCCCGCCCGGAACTTATACAGGTATACATCTAGATCTAGTTAGTTATTCTCTCATTCCTTATTTTATTCCCGGACAAGAAAAACGAGGCTTTTTATATGGACATTTGCTATGTTTTGCACAGATCTAAAAATAGACAGGGACGTCTTGCAATCTGTGACGTTTTCCCGGACCAACCTTATTTCCTTTAAATAAATGTATAAAAATAACCGGGGTTCCAAAAAGAATAGTTTGGGGAAGGGTGCTTTTGTGGTGCATGGGTTTCCAACATGGGTGTTATTACCATTCCCGCCTTTGTTTTCCATCAGCTGGGATACTGATGTTCTCTGGGCATGCATAGGGCCTCAGCAACCATAAAAGTACAGTCCTGAAAATAAATATTTGGCATCAGACATTGCTCATCCTAAATACACATTTTGTTTAATTAACAGTATGTTTTCTTTTTTGATGCACAGACGCCTACAACGAGCTTACGGAATGCAAGCCTTGCTCCAAATGTTCGGTGCAACACTACTTACAGAGAGACTGCTCCACGGGCAGTGACGTCGTGTGCGCTCCCTGCTCTGGACTGCCCGTGGAGAAACTGCAGTTCACCGAGGGATGTCGGAAGAAGGCCGCCGCCCCTTTGAGCAAGCCCCTCGAGAAGCTCAACGATGTGATGTTCGGAGATTATCCCAACGACGAAAGCGACGCGGGAGATGCAGCCGACGACCCGGAAGAGGGCGGAAGTCACGATGCCGGAGATCAGATCACCGAGGATGATGGTCCGGAGAATGAAAACGAGGCTGAGACACAAGGCAATGATGATGCAATTCAGGGCAGCGATGACACTAATGATGATGTCCATCAAGCTAATGATGACACAGTAGATGATGAAAACCAGGCTAATGATGATACAAAAGATGATGAAAACCAGGCTAATGATGCCACAGTAGATGATGAAAACCAGGCTAATGATGATACAAAAGATGATGAAAACCAGGCTAATGATGACATAAAAGATAATGAAAACCAGTCTAATGATGACACAAAAGATGATGCACATCAAGCTAATGATGACACAAAAGATGATGAAAAGCAGGCTAATGATGACACAAAAGATGATGCACATCAAGCTAATGATGACACAAAAGATGGTGAAAATCAAGTTAATGATGACACAAAAGATGATGCACATCAAGCTAATGATGACACAAAAGATGATGAAAATCAAGCTAATGATGACACAAAAGATGGTGAAAAGCTGGCTAATGATGACACAAAAGATGATGCACATCAAGCTAATGATGACACAAAAGATGGTGAAAAGCTGGCTAATGATGACACAAAAGATGATGCACATCAAGCTAATGATGACACAAAAGATGATGAAAATCAAGCTAATGATGACACAAAAGATGATGAAAATCAAGCTAATGATGACACAAAGGATGATGAAAACCAGGCTAGTGATGACACAAAGGATGATGAAAACCAGGCTAGTGATGACAAAAAAGAAGAAGCACCTGCCGACAATGATAATAAAGAAGATGAAACATCACAGGACAACAATGAAGGTCTTGTACATATAGGTGCTAAAGTTGACACTGAACACCAAGAGAATGATCACACAAAAGACGAAACACCCGTTGACAGTTCTAATACAGATGATGAAACACCACAAGACAATGATAAGACTCTTATTCATGTAGGTGATAACGTTGACGACCCACAGGACAAAGAGGACAAAAAAGAGGATGCACATCAAGATAATGATGGCACAGAAGATGGTGCCTTACAGGACCACGAGGATAAACCAAATGACAATGATAACGAGGATACACCCGACACGAATGATGACAAACCTAATGACACTGATGATAAAGCTGATGACACTTATGCTAAAGCTGATGACACTGGTGATAAACCTACTGGCACCGATGAAAAACCTAGTGACAGTGATGATGAACCTAATGAAAATGATGACAAACCTAATGACACTGATGATAAAGCTGATGACACTGATGAGAAAGCTGATGACACTGATGATAAACCTACTGGCACCGATGAAAAACCTAGTGACAGTGATGATGAACCTAATGAAAATGATGACAAACCTAATGACACTGATGATAAAGCTGATGACACTGATGAGAAAGCTGATGACACTGATGATAAACCTACTGGCACCGATGAAAAACCTAGTGACAGTGATGATGAACCTAATGAAAATGATGACAAACCTAATGACACTGATGATAAAGCTGTTGACACTGATGATAAAGCTGATGACACTGATGATAAACCTACTGACACCGATGAAAAACCTAGTGACAGTGATGATAAGCCGCAGGAATCCGATTCTCTGGTTGGTGCACAAACGGATAGTGAGGAGAGTGTAGTAGCGGGCACTTCCCAGGAAAATGAAGACACTACCCCGACCCAAGAGGAGGCTGATGAAGATGACAATACCAAACAGGACAACGAAAACAATGAAGAGAAGACATCACAAGGCACCGAAGATCATTCATCACACGAGCAAGACAAAGACGACAACAAGGGTAGTGCCGAAGACGATGTAACCATTGCAGTCGGGGGTTCTAAAGATGCTTCAGAACACGGAGATGATGAACACCCAAAAACGACAGCGTCGGCTACTGACGATGTTTCCGCAGAGATCACTTCGACTTTGCCACAGCACGCTGCAGTGGTCGATGAAGTTGACGGAGATGAACACCCAAAAACGACAACGTCGGCCACTGACGATGTTTCCGCAGAGATCACTTCGACGTTGCCACAGCACGCTGCAGTGGTCGATGAAGTTGACGGCGATGCCGGAAACGAGGACGAAGCCCAACAGGAAGAGACCGACACCACCACAATTTCCTCGGATGAAAGCGAGGCTACTACACCAGAGGCTAAAGCAAGCGACAGCGAGAATGACCCTGACCCACTGGCCGGAGCAATGCAAGAAGGTGAAGGTCAAGATACGACCGAAAAACCGGAAACTACGGACGCAGACGAAGGCAACGATGATTCCGATAATGTTGTTTTGGGTTTCGACGAGGAATCCACTACAAGTGTGCCACAGTCGGATCCTTTCGACACGACAACCGTGGCGATAACGACGGTCGACGACACGAACACAGAAAGTGTGGCTATTGATGAGCCAGATGAAAGTGCCAACGAAACAGGCGAGGTTCCAGTCAGGAAAATAGGAGCAGTCCCCGCAATGCACGGCCCAGACGGCGCAGACGAGAAACCTGAATCCGAAACCGAAGATGAAGAGGAAGAAGCCGGTGTAGACGAATCGTTTGTTGTAGAACTAACGACAAAGGAACCCAAAGTGAAGACATATCATTTGGATGAGCTCGAAAAAAAGGAACAAGATGAAACAGAAGACACAGGTAACTGATTACTTTTTTTTTTTTTTCGAAGATATGAATGAGTGCGTATTGCCTTTACTTATTTAGGTGCTGATTCTAAAATAATAATTACAAATAAGACAAAATTAAATCTAACATCGAAATTATATTTAAGACATGCTAACTGCTAAAGTTAAAAACCAGGATCGAGGTTAAGGGATAAGTCCTCTCGTGCATCATTTGGCATGTACACCTAGTGCCACCTAGGTCTTGAGTAGAGGTTAGAGAGTGTAGGTATACCTGCTCAAGTCATACGAGATGACTGTTGGAGTATAATTGTTCCAAACAATGTTTCAGATAAAATAGCTCACAACAATGACAACACACAGGAACCATGAAAAAGGGTGTGTTTTTTTTCCTCCTTTAACTTTGAATAAATCCAGCAATCCAAACATAATAATACAATTCTTGCACACAAAAAAAAAGGAAGAAAAAATAAATAAAGTAAAGCTCTCTTTATGAAGTTTTGATGCACAATATGCTAATTTTATACCTAGATCATCATGATCTACTAGATGGGATTAAATAGTGTGCCAAGAACAGTGCACTTTAACAGCTATTGTAGCAACTGAAGTATTTCAACTATTAGGTCTACAGGTTTAAGCAATTTGATACCTGAAACTGAAATTAAAAAGTAATATCAAGGGCGTTTTAACCTTTTAACTTTGCTACCTTCAGCGTTTGAAATAAGAGCAATAATTTTTATAAAATATAAAAGACCTAGACTATTGATGGAAAATAATTTTAATATGATACTATTTTTATGCTCGTTAGGGTCGGGTGAGATAGAACCAGGTCAGTATAACAAAAATATGTGTCACTTTCAAGATGACTATATTATAACGATCACGTCTGTCTTTTCACACTGGATGAAATCTGAATAGCCTATTTATAGGTCTTACATCACTGGCCTGCACACAGCATGAGGTCGACTCTTTTCTGTAAAAGTTTAAAATGACGAAATAACTTTTAAAAAAAAGAAGATAATATTGGATTTTGTTTTTAAATCTGAAGGCATTTCCATAACACTAATCTATCTGAATGTAAGAGTATTTGCATATTCTATGCATGAGATACAAATATTTTTTTGAAAATCTTCTTTTTACTGTTTTCATTTTAATAAGCATGACTGATTCATTTTCAAGCAAGCTCCAGAAGAATATCTTTTTTTGTGCATAAAACGGAATAGGCCTAGCTAGAGTCTAGAGTCTAGTAGGCCTAATAAAATAATAATAATTGAATTATTAAGCTTAGCGGCTTAGCCTATAATTAAATTAATTTAAGTTTAAGTTTTAAAATTTGCATTTACACTGAATGAAATGTTTACAAACTTTATTATTTATTATAAAATACTGAATTATTGTCCAAAAAAAAAAAAAAGTTGACAATTTGCACTTTTTTTTTCTATATCACTAGAACTAGATCTAGACTAGATCTAGTCTAGTCTAGATCTATTCTATATTTCAACAATTGCAGAAGTCAAAATTGTGATTATATAATACCTTTAAGAATGAGGATAAGGCCTATGAGAATACTTTTTAAATCAATTAATAATAATAAACATAAAAAAATTATTTTCATAAAAAGAGAAATTCTTATTTATAGGCCTAGTATTTTTTTGTTACAATTATTTTCAATGAATAAGATTAGAATATTCCTACATTTTTTCTAACCTGATACAAGTAAAAGTATTTTAAAGTAACAATATGTTCATTTCTAATCTCAATAAAAACATGTATTTATAATGTTTTTTTTTTACCTCTTAAATAAATAGAGGCAATTGATGATTCAAATGTTGCAACCAGCAGCCAGTCTAAAGCTAATGTAAGTAGGCCATACTGTAAAGTTAATACATTGACAATATTATGTACTTCATTCAATTAATTTTTTGAGGAGAGGAATAATAAAAAAAAAAGGAAATGTTAGGGTCAACTCATTTTATTGAGAAAATACTTTAGTATTGACCAAATATTTGGTGCAAATCTCATTCAATAGAGTGTGTCCTTCCCACTGCCAGCAAAATACTTGTTTGTTACAGGCATAAGCCAGTTCCAAAACTAAATGGCCTCCTTCTCTTACATAAATTGCATATTTTACAAACTAATGGTCGCCCACTTTTTGAAAAAAATCTGTGTACTCTTGTGCTAATAGATCTAATTTCTATCATTTCATATAATATTTTTAGCAAATATAATTTTTTTTTTTTATTTATTGTTCTATTATTCCCATATTACTATAATAATTTCAGTGTTATAGGCTTAGTGTTCATTTATTTTATTGTATTCATGTTCGAATTTTAATTTTAAAAAATCACTACAAAAATCTGTTCCATTTTTTTTCTCTCTTATGCAATCATTTAGGAACAAGAAAATGATGAAGACAGTCGTAGGAAAACTGCCATTATAGTTGGTGTCTCTGTAGGTGGCGTTGCATTATTTGCCTTGGCATTCTTTGTGTCTAGAAAGTGTAGGAAAAGCAAAAACTTTAAAGTAATGAAGGTAATTAATTATAATTTTATAGATTTAACTTACTGCTTCACAAACTTTCTTTATTGAAAAAAAAAAATTGTTTAATAAAAAAAAATACTTTTATTTGGTCTAAAATAAATTATTTGTATGAACATACCAATCAAGTAATTTAGTGATTTAGTTTATTGTGAAGAAGGCTGGGTAAGACTGAGTTGTATAACCATAGGCCTAAACTTTAAAGACAATTGAGTTTATCTGGCAAATAAAGCAGTATATACTTTTTTTGTGGCAATGTCATACAAATTATTATTTGGACAGCTCAACACCAGCTGTATGTCTAGTCATGATAAAAAATGTGACCACAAGAAATCAAGATTGTCCCAGTGATGCTAAATCCTATTATTCTATCTTTATGAACATTTTATGTTATCAAATATTCTTTTATTTGTCTTTTCAGAAAGTAAATACAGACAAAGATGATGAAATTGAATTTCGCCCAATCAAAGAAGACCGTTTTGCCCCTACCAAAGCTAAGAATGGAATATATAGGCCTGTGTCAACTGTTAAACCACCATCACCCAAAAGAGAGCCTATTGTTAAGTCTTCTGCATCAAAAGAGGATTTATATGCTGTTCCTAAAAAGATTAAAAGGACCTCTCTAGAGGCACCAGTTGTTTCAAATCTCTCAGAGTCACCTCAAGGTACAGTCTATTGTTTTTTTTTATCTATAAGCACATATTTAATTATACTATGTCAAAAACAAATGGTTGAGAGCTTTTTGACATGAGGATTTACTAGCATAATATACCGTTACCATGGTAGGCCTTGGTTTTTATTTGTCAGGGTGTTAATATGGTGCGCTGATTTATAAAATGGTCACTTTTATAATCTTCATCAGAACAGGGAATTAAGAGCAAATATTTTGTGATTTTCACTCATATTATTACAATTTAGAAACCTATGGGATCTTAAACTATATCATTTTTTAACTGTAAAAGTTTATTAAACTCAAAAAGTGATGATTATTAACAACCACATAGGCCTACAGAAATCTGAAAAATTTTTTGGTTTAAATTGACACATCAATTATATATTTTTTTTAGAGCCTTTGATTAAAGATGAGAAAGAAAGAATCAAATATATCGATGATTCAACTGACGATGAAGGAATTATGTCAGTCAGGGAGAAGCTCCTTCCCAAAAAGTCTCCTAACCTGAGTAAGGTTGCCGAGGAAACACCACCACCAACCCCAGTGGCCAGTCCGACCAGTAAAGACTCAAACAACCATTACAATTACACAAATGGAACAAGTCCTGCTCACCAGACCCGTACAACATCCATGAGCAGTCAGGGGTCTCTAACTAAAGATGTTCTGGCGACTGTGGATGGCAAAATTGAAAATAAGAAATCTGTCCCAACAACACCAGAAAATGTCCAGTGCTAGTTTGCACCGCAGCCTGCCAGCGACCTTTACATCTTTAAGTGAACAGTTACTCTAACCATATGATTTGGACAAGCATGGATTTTAAATTTAAATCAAGCCAGAAGTATCGAATAAAAAAAAAGTTTCATACTTATTTACACTATTTGGTAAAAATTAATTTAAGTATGATTTTAACTTTTTTGACTAAACTACTTAAAGAAATCTGGCACGTGGACTAAAAGTTTTAAAGCCAAAAAAAATTGTCAATAAAATAAAGGTGATAAAAGAGTGCCTTAGTTTGATGAGTGATAAAATGTTGAACTCTTAAATGCATAAAGGTTTTGTCTTCCAAGCTGGAAACATAATAAATGTTGCTTTTTTATTGTATGCCATTGTATTATACCATTGCAAGCAAGTAGCTTCAAAAGTGCTACTTTTTGTTTCACAGACTATCATACTTGTTTAAAAAAATTCTAATGTTATGTTTCAATTGTAAGCGAAAACATTATAATTAAGGTGTGAAAAATTAATTTCAATTTATGAAAAAAATACTTAAAAATTAACAGTGTGAAAAGGTGTTTAACTACATATTTAAATTTGTATTTTCTTTCTGGTCTGCCCATACCCTTTATAAACCATATGGAAAGTAATTATTTATTAATAATCAGTCTATGTATGAATGTGTGTGTGCAAGCTCATGTAATTATATGTAATCTAGAATTACTTTTGTCTTTCTTATCAAAACGATGCAGAAAACATTTGCCCTTTTCCATAATGTTGTTTTTTTTTTCATTTAATTGATTTAATTGTTTGTCTTAGAAAAAAAAATGTTTACTGTACAGATTGTTGAAATGTTTGTACATTGTATGCAAAGAATTTTTTTCTTAAAAAATGTTCATACTATGGACTGAATTGCAGAGGCTATATAAATTTTTTATTCTTACAATTATATATTTGTAGGTAAAATGTAGGTCTATACTAATAAGAGTGGAAAATATTATTAAAAGCGTTAGTTTGAAAATTAAAACAATCTAATTTCTTTCTGGTTAATAATTCATATTTTTACTTTTTCTCAAATTATTTTAATAGGTTGCCATCTTTATAAAATTTTTAAATACTCTTAGAATATTTCATTTTACTATATCTCTGAAAACATTGATCCATTTTACATTAGCAACTCTCGATGGTTCAATTTTTAATCACAGATTAAAATGTCAATGATGGAACTGTTCTGCTAATTTGTTGGCATGTTACAAAGCTTTTTATTTTGTATAAATAATTTTTAAATCACTAAAAGAACTCTTTGATAACTATTGATAAAAATGATTTGTCCAAATTATAATTATATAATGCTGTAATTTAATCACTTATGTGGCTTAGTCAAAACTATTATTTCATGAAAAAAAAAATATAATTGACTAAACTCTTTTTTTTATTCCTTCACTGCAAATTTGATAAACTCATCTATCACATCTAGTCATATCATTGTTTTTTCATTAATGTTACAATAATTAAAAACCTTCAAAATATAATTCACATAAAATTTTATTTTGGAAACATGATCTAAGATTTTTTAAATTTATGAACATTTTCCTTTTTTTTTTTGTTGCTTTATTTCATTTGAGTTTTACTTTAAAAAATACTTGCTTTTTTTGTGTTTTACTGTACTGCTAATTTAACTGCTTTCTGATATAGATCATGTTTGATAAATGAATGCTGTTAATAGCTGGAAACAATGTTGTTGTTTTTATTTGTATATTTTAATGAAGAAATTTTGCTTTCTGTAAATTTTGCTTACATGAAATTTAGTTTTTTTAATGTGTATATGACCCCCATATAGCAAGAGATGCTATGTGATTAAAATATGTTTTGAATTTATATTTTACCTTCTCTGTGATTTTACAAAAAGGCATTTGATAATGTTGATTAATTAAAGATTTATAGTTATTGAAAATATAGATTTGAGCTGCACCATGTTTATAACTGAATACGGTATTTATAAAATCTGATTTATTAGTTGTTTCAATTTTCAAATGACAGTATTAGCAAAGTCCATTTCTTTATTTAATGAACAGTAGTTGGCCCATATGGTACACAAAGTGGATTGTTGGGTTAGCACATTGTCTTACTGAATATGAAAACTAAATATCCCTTACTGTGGTGTACATTTGGTACAGACAGCTGGTGTACATTTAATACTAATTAATAATTAGATTCTTTTTAATGTTTTAAAAATAATATTTAAAAATTCAGACTCAATTTTAATAACTTATTTTTTTTAATAACGTGTGCTGCCATGATCAATTTTTTCATTGTCTCATAGTGAATATGTTATATACTATAGATATCTTGATGTAATTTTGGGAATTTATATTTTTGTGTTGTTTAAAAAATGTTTAACATAAACTCTGTTGATTTCCTTATTCATTTGTAAAATAACATGAATATGTCTCATATGCATTTGTTCTAATCAACCGTGGAAGAAAAATACACCAGAAGCTTTGTAATGTTCATATTTTTATTTATTTATTATGAAAGAGCTTTAATTATTAATAAAATGCTTGATATTGAACTGATTTAATACAATGAAGAATTTTTTCCACTTTGCATCTATCAAATATTATTTTCCCTAATTGGTTTTCACGTGTGTACAGCATTAATCAATATCCTTAATAATTATATGGAAATATTGAGGAAGGGTATACATCACTTGATTGGATGGTTGACAATGTACCTCTCTCCAATGAAAGAAGTTAACAATATAACACTTACATTTTTTGTCTGAAAATGTTCAACATTTTCCATGTTACTTTTATTTTATTATTTTTATCATCATTATTTTTTTTTTGCAATAAAGAAAATAACACAAGCCTTTTTTTTCTTTTATGTTTTAATCCAAAGCATTAAAAACAAAGTCTTTATCTTGTCTTATGGGATTTATAGTCAATTTAATATATTTACAAATCACAAAAACTTGTTAGTCCCCCGGCCTTGTTTAATATGGAAATTTCCTATGACCATGACACCAAACACAAGGGCTATAACTCTTTTCTTAATAAACTAATATTTTGTACACAGCTATTACAAAAATATTTTATCTTATATATTTATATTATAATTAGACATAAAGGACAATAATCTCTGGTATTTAAAAAATTGTATCTTATCAAATTGACAATAAATTATTTAAGTATTTTGTCATCAATTAGCAGAAATTTTAAGTTGTTCAAAAACTTAAATTAATCCATTTCAACAAATTCATTTTAGACAGAACTCTAAAAAGAGCTTTTTTTTTCAAACCTATTCAAAGTGTAAAAATCAGTCAGACTAAATATTTATTAAACTTAAACCAAGACTAAAATATATGTTACATAAAAAAAGTGTGCTTGCAAGTTTAACAAACTCACTTTCAGACATTAGAAAGCAGCACATTATTCAGCACACTTAAATAACCTTTGACCTTTTAGAGACCCATAATCCCATTCTATGTACTGGAAAAATGAAAAAAAACAACACATATTCATTTTACTTCATTACATATTCATTTTACTTCATTAATAAAATTTTGATGATTGTATTATTAATTTCATCCATTTTATGGGCATTTTTATGGTGTAAAAACAATATTAAAGCAATAATAGCCTGTTTTTTTTTTATTGGTGCGATGAAATGAAAAAAAAGAAAACATTTTAAAAAAATGCTTAACTAGCAGACGGCAATGATTTGACTGGCAGGTCAAAATGTTAAAGTTGACAGAGATAGTTTACAAACTGGCAGTGACAGAAATGACAAACCAGATAAATGACTATGGCGAGACACCACTGCAAAATAATTTATTTTTTAGTTTTATGGTATTTTAGAATTCACCGATTTACACTTGATAAAAGCACAATGATGAAAATATCCACAATGGTATGATATTACTGTGGATCTTGTTCAAATACTGCAGCATACTTTAGTTTACTCCCACAACTTTTGCATGCTAAAAGGGGAAATAATAATACTGTAAAACACTGACATTCAAAGCTAATAGTGGTTGCTCATCTGTCAAGCAGAGCATTGAAATACTATATTGATTGACTTGTGGTTCGGATACTGGTTGAAATGGTAGGGTTGGTTTATTAATCTGGAAAGTGGTCACACCTTTACCTAACTCTACAAGGGAAGGAACAAGAAACTATGGCCCAGTTCTGTACTATCAATTTAGGACTTACTTTAAAAGGCTGAGGGCTCAACATAGATCAGCACTGTCTTGCAGGAGTTGAGAGTGAATGGAATAGTCAACTAGTCATGCCAAATGTTGGGTATCTATACTCCATGATACTGTCTTATTTGTTCTCTGAGCCCTAAAAGACTGAAGTTAGTACATTGGACTGACATATGATGACCAGGGTTTTAACTCTGCCACCCTGCAGTTTTGGGCCAAGGACCTAATCTTATATCTATAAGGACCATTAAGAGCTATCTCGGCTCATGTTCTCACAGAGAATGCTGATGGGAGATTAGCATCTGCTGGGAAAAGTAATAATGGTTGATCATAATAATTTTTTTATTGTAGCCAAAGAAAATAGTTACGGTAACTAGAATGCTGCTTCCTATGGACATGTGCATCTTCTGACTTGGAGTAGTTTGGTAATTTTTACTGATTAAATCATGCAATGTTACAAAAATTCAGTAAAAGAACATTTTGACAAGACACTGTATGGATTCTCCAGGTCAGGAAAAAGAACAACAGATGCATAATTCCAAAAGTATTGATGACTTCAATTCATTCATATCTTTTGGTTGGTCTAATCTAAGCATTATACTTCCCTATTATTATATTATGATAAAAATGCATTAAAAAAAAAAGGACCAAATTTTTTTTTATAACTTACTATAGCAGCTGACAATTGCTGAGTTTAGCAACATACCTTCTGAACAAAAACTCACTAATATGTTTTAAGTTACCTAGATTAATCTCACTAACCTGCATTAATTATAATATAAGAAGAATACGAGAAATATCTTTTTGGTATCAAAATGTAATAAGTACCAGCATGTAAAATTTATATTTTGTTATCTGGTTGTGTGAAGCCAAATCTATTTAGTGACATAACAATTAATCTCACTAACCTGCATTACTATAAGAATACGAGAAATATCTTTTTGGTATCAAAATGTAATAAGTACCAGCATGTAAAATTTATATTTTGTTATCTGGTTGTGTGAAGTCAAATCTATTTAGTGACATAACAATTAATAATGCAGGTCATAAAGAAACAACAACAAAAAAAGATAACATAGTTAAGGTACTTGTTTATTCTGAGCAACAAAATAGCAGGCAATTATAAAATGGATGCAGATGTAATCATTAACAATCAACCTCATTATCCAATAAAACCATTTGTTGAGTACAAAGTTTCAACACATTTTTTCCAGTGACAAAATGAAGTAAAGTTTCAGTTGAAATAATGGAAGACAACAGTTCAATTAACATAAACACCTTTCATTCTGTTTTTAAACAAATAATGTATTGATGAAATAATTAACTGTGTGTATAAACAAAACTATCTTATCCTTTCCGCATTAAGGTGCCCCCCTAAATAGTTACACCAGGGGGGTAGGGAGCACAAAGATAGGAAGCAAGGTCAACTAAATATTTCTCAACAGTCCTCAGTATACCTTCGGGGTCAAACGAGCTCTGATTTAACAGCACAGTGACAATAAAAGGTGCCAGGATGCTGTGATGGCCACACACACTCTATGCAGTAGCCTTATATCCACACAAAGCGATCAACTTCTCTAGCCTTATGAAGACTTCAATTGAAGTACAGAGCATCTCTTGTTTCATCACAGACTAGCAGCTGAGTTGTTGACATAATAGTAAATGTTTACAGACAATTTCAAACAACAACATTCCAAATCTTTATATTTATATTCCAAATCTTTATATTTATATATTATATATTTATCATACTTGAATTTGCACCATTATTTAGAAAAGTGTTTAATGAGAGAACAATAAAGTTATGATCTTTCAAACACAAACATTGATACTTTGGTGAAATTTCTGAATAATGAGAATAAACAAAAAATATTTCATTCAATAAATAAAAATCTTTAAAAATAAAATGTTTGATAAATCTTGATCAATGAAAATTAACAAAATTTTACAAAAAATCAGGTTGAGACTTAATCTGCAATGAATATTAACAGCAACGATGTACAGCCGTATGTATGGGCACAAACAAACAATTAACACGAGAAGCTTTAAGATGTGCTCATTGAAACGAAGAATTTATCAATGACTTCATTCTAACGATATGTAAAAATTTTTTCTTTTCTCCTTCTCATACACAGAGAACCATCAGTTTAACAAAATAAAAACATCTTCATAGCTGGCCGAATGCCAGTATAGAAAATATCATCCTTGTTACTGCTAAATGACCTATGACAAAAAAAATCAACAAAACAATTTACAGAAAGTGAAGATAAAAAAAGAACCAATCCAAGGGAGATAAGTATATTTCTATTTGTGCTCACATTTTAATCTCAATATTATCTTCCTTTGTATATAATTTCACATTAGGTGCTCTCATTCTAAATGTTACTTTGAAAAGGTTGTCCCATGGTTAGAGGCCAGTCTTGAATATTTTAAAAGTTTTTTGAATGATGTTATTAGGTTTACTGGGAAGTTCAGACAACCCATTTTGTAGCATGATATTCTATCTGCTCGTTTTTCAGTAAAATTATTATTATTTGTTAAATATTTTTTTTCATCGTGGACCTCTGCTGTAACAACAATAAAATGAAAAAATAAATTTACATCCTTCTCAATAGTGCAGTTCCAAAGTCTGGGTGTATATATCTGGGTGTATATATCTTCCTCTTATTGCAATGCAAAGATTCTAGATAGCAAATTCTGGGTGCTGTTTAAGTCGACCATGTGTAGAAATATATCTTCTGCCAAATTGGCAAATAATCCATCAGAGGACCTGCCAAACAAAATAAATGAAAAACTTAACACTGAATTAGGACTTAAAAGAAGAACAACTTATAAATAATGTGTTTAAACTACTGTCAATGTAGTAACTTAAAAACCTAGAAAAAAATCAGCTTTAAAAAGAATATGATTACTAAAAAAAGATAACACAAAAAAGGTCATATGAACCTATTTCTGTTTAAAAATGTTAAATAAATTCCTGGAATTTTAGTTTATGTCAGAACTATATTATGTAATTTCATTAACAACTTTAAGTTCTCAGGGTTTTAAGATATAGAATCATAAAAAAAAATTCCACTTTTCACTAGATTCACAGACCAATGTATACTGACCGATATGTATGAAATATATAGGTAGTACAGATTTTAGTTCTCAGGATTCTAAAATATAGAATCATTTACAAAAATTCCCAAAACCTTTCAGAAAATTCACAATGTATGCCGATATGTATGAGATATAGAGGTAGTACAGATACAAAAATATTTTTGTGCCTGTTTTTTTAAGTATAGGTAGAATAATTTTGAAAATAAAGCATGATGGGACTAAGGAAGTTGACACTTCAGTTTAACAATAAAGTTTTAAACCAGCTGCTCTTCTATTGCTCACATAAAAGTATATCCACATTTTTAAATCAGTGTTTCAGAGAAAAACCTAGTAGAGGTTATCTTGAGAGTTAACATCAACACTTTTCTGAACTCATCAGCTGTATTACATTTTCTATTCCATTCAACGTTCATTGCTCTCTACTATTGAATGCCTTACTTACTGGCACATATCTTTGACAATATTAGCTATACTCACAAACTTACATAAATTTCTTGAAAATTTAACTAAATTTTCCCAAACTTTCCCAATCCCTTGGTTTTAAAAATGTGAGAAATTCTGGTATTAAAAAATTCTATTATTTTCTTACCTAGAACTAATGAAACTCCTGGCACTGTGTTTGACAAGCCTCTCAGTAAGCCTAATACTTTTCGTCTGGTAGGAAAAGAAAACAATGTTACACAATGTAACTGTAGCTGTAAAAAACTAACTAAAAATGCGGATTAAAAAACAACATAAAGGTTTATGTCAACAAAACAGCTTCCTATGTATGACACTGTGTGCTGACAAAGAGGTGAAAAGTCATGGATGGGCCCCGGGTCAGAATAATAATTTTTCTCCCCCACAATCTTCATCAGCTAAGATTGGTCCACCCAATCAAAACATGTAATATTTTCTCTCCAATTATCAAATGACATGCACATATTTTTTTTTCAAATGACATGCACATATTTTTTTTCCTAACCTAAATTTATTTTTCTAAGCCTATTCTGGCTTAATATTTCTGTCTTTAACTCTTTAACTACCATGAGCCGCATTTTGCGGCTCAAGCCAGCCGTCTCGCAAGACCACGAGCCGCATTTTGCGGTTCAGAAACCCTTATACATTTATTTTGTCCAAATCCAATCCAAGATTTAGAAATAATAAACTAATGTCCTTGTTTTTAATCGTCTACTTCCGTATTCGTTCTTTTCAGATGTAAATATTAACTGAAACACATGTTTTTTGTGTTTAAAAGTGATTTTTTGGCGATGTCTGGTTTAATTTTCAATTTTTTTCCCTTAGTATTCTTACTGTACTTTTGTTTAGTTTTTTGTGTGTATCTTTGTTATTTGTGAACAAAAATTAATGAAATTTGAAGCGAGTGTTTTCAATAGAATTCTTAATAGGATCGCAAAGTTTCTTTTTTATTCGGATTATTATTTTCGGAGTTATTAGACTGTAAGTTGAATATTTCTTATTTGTTTGTCTTTGTTTCTAAAACAACATTCTTACTTTCACCTTTACTTTCACACTTATTCTAGAATTTAAAAATGTTCTATTAGCATATTGTAGATACGCTTTTATTTCTGCTTATTTTGATATGTAACACTTAGGGTTTCATTCATAATAAAAGCTGTAAAAAAAGCTTTGATTGCGTTGGGCCTATGTAAAAAAATAAGGTCATGAAAACGGGCTGGCCATACTGGCAAAACGGGGGGAAATGCCATGGTAGCTATTGAGTTAATTTTGTATAAAACTGTCATCAGATTAAAAGTATCTATCATTTTAAAAAATGCTGCAAAGAAAACGTTGTGCATGCATTTCTCTACAAACTGCATATTTTTCATCTTTGAATATAATGGCGATAAAAAGCTGTAGGTTTGTAATAAATGTAATTAATAAACAAAAAGGAAGCCGTTGTTATAGGTAATAACAAATGGCTTTTAAAAATTGATTTTTTTAAATAATGTTCCTTACTACGGAAATTGTGGTTCAAGTTTAGATAATATTGTTTGGGAAATAAAAAAAAAAAGAGGGGTAAACTGTAGCTCTCATTCTTAAAATAGTGAAAGTAGAAATGGAACTTACTTAGAATAATGGTCATAGAATGGTGAACGTAACAGGTACATGGCCAACATCAGGGCTCTCTTCCTCAGCTCTGCCTGCTCCTGTGGGTTCAATGCCTTGGTGTCTCCAATTAAATACAGACTGAAAAGTAAAGTTTGGAACCACTGGTTGCTGGCATATTTTGGTCGCTTTACATTCACACAGAGAATCTCATCTTTCAAACAAATTTTCAAGCGCATTTTTTTTAATGATTTTTAATGTGTGTTACATTTAAATCAACACCATTTTTTTTAAACTAGCGAGTCTTACTTACCTTATGGGGATATTCATCTGCCCAATAGGTGGACAGAAATTTTATGTGGGAAAGTTAGGGCTTACCTTGTAACATCCAGACTTGAGGAAAGAATCCATGGCTTGAATGAAGCTGTTCCGCAGCAGTACAAACTGGCGACTAGGAACAATGTCAAGGACAAGCAACTCAAAGTCCATTTACAGGACAGTGTGGGACATTGTTTACCAGGGCCCTTCATTTACAACTTATCAAAAGGATACGATGAATGAGGGGCTTAACGATATACAGACATTCGCCCCACACTTGAGCCCGCGACAGCTTTGTGGGCCTGCGATTGTCTGCAACAGGTCTCACCACCGCAGCCTGGGTTCCTGGAAGTTTCCAGTCACGGAGTTGAAGTGGCGGTGCTGAAAAGGACAGTATAGAAAAAAAAATGAAAACACAGAGACACAGAGTTCAAGAGAATGCTGATAGCATAACAGTTAGTTACCAAACTCAGTTTCTGAATCTAATATTTGTACTTGCACAGTATAATAAGCATGTGGCAAACATTATAGTACAGAGCTTACTTGTAGACAGTGACCTCATAACCTTGCCGGACCTCTTCAAAAGGAATGTGACGTTTGGAACAGTAGCTGGTTTCTGCCCTTCTGGAGGGTTTGACTGCTCTGGTGTCTGGTGAAATAGCCACAATAGTAATTAAGACTTCAAAACACAGAGAAGACACGGCAAACAAAAAAGATGTTGGTTGATAATGACATTAAAACTACTTAGTTGATTAGTGTATAATATATTGCTGAAATAAAAACAACAACAGACTGCAATTATAAGAGGATTCTGTGGCCAGCACATTGCTCAGGAATAACATAGGCCCTTGCACATCGATTCAGACCAGAAATTGAAACCCCAACTCTGCTGTATAGGCCACTGTGTTATCAATTATAATGGTAGTAATAATAACAATCTCTGTTGTTTTAGATAACAAGATATTTATAGGTTGATTATCAGAGTTGCTCTTCTGTAGACTTTAGAAAACAGCTTTAAAAAAAATATGTTATTGAGCACATTTACAAGGTTCTTGTATAGGCCTATACATTTTAGATTTTTATTTCACAAGATCCCCCCCCCTCCCCCCCCCCCCCCAAAAAAGCTAGAATTTCAGGAGGGTTAAAAGAATGATTCAACTAAAGCTATCCTTTATTCTGTATCATTCACACTCATTTTACTTACTTAGCACATTGACAAGTCAAGAGCAATAATCACACTGAGACACATAGAGAAAACAATTACATTATATAGAAAACCAAACATATTGTTCACAAAAACAAAACAACGGCCACCCTTTTTTTTTATAAATATTTTTACAAATATCATTGCTGTATTTCAAAACATTTCAAGATATTCCTAGTTCATGTGAGGTTGCAAGCAAACCAGCTTCATCAATTTACAATATAATTCAATAAGTACATATATATAAATATAGGTAATGGCTACCTGCAATCTTTGCTTTTGTGCAACAGCCTGCTTGAGAATGGCTTCTCTGTCAATGGGAGAGATTGGAGGCACAGCCTGTATCCCTACATCATGTCTGCCAAACAACAGAAATCTGCACACACATCTACAGTTGAAAAGGAAAGATTTGGGGGGAATAAGAACCACAACAGCCAAAACTGAATTTCTATTATTTTTTTTTAAAGAGTAAATGTACTTATAACAAAATTGCCTTAAAGACCTACAGAACAGAAATATAAATGTAATAAATGTATGCTAATAAAATCATTCATACAAACTATTATACAGTTAAATATGGGTTTAGTGAGCCATGTTTTATTTACTTTCTGTCTTCCTTGAAACAACACTTTCATAGGGAGCTCATGGTATTGCATACCGTAGATATTTAACATTTTTAACTATTTAAAATACAAAGACATTTTTTAAAATACTATTTACTATTAAAATCAACTACAGGGGTGCCACTCACTTGAAGCAGTGAACCCTGAAATCCTTTCCTTAAAATTTCTTGAATCCTGAAACCTACTTTCCAAAATTTTACAAACCCTGAAATTTATCGCAACTCCTAAAATTTGTATTATCTTTACCATATTTTATATACCGATATATATAGGCCTATATAATTTAATATAATATAGGCTACACCAATAAGCATTGTTTTTTTACAATATGTTTCTGCATATTATGTTAGGAAAATTATTGTCTTTAAAATGTTTTATGTGATTGTGTTATTGTTAGGCCTAAGCTTACTTTGGTTATTGATAAATGTCTTGAAAAATATTTAAAAAAAACTGGACAAATCTCAAATCATAGTTAAACATACAAAGATGTGTTATTTTAACTATTTAATAACATCTTTCCTATTGATCTTATCATTGTTTTTTTCAAGTTAGGCTAGCCTACTTTAAAGATATAATTATGTGTTTCTTTATTCCCCATTTACTTTGTTCTGTATTTGCTAGGTCAGTTACCAATAAATGTAATTAAAATATTGTATCCTAATCCTAGTGACTTTAACTCTAAGGCATTTGAAAGTTTAGTTTATTTAGGATAACATGTTAACTAGAAAACTATTGAATCTAGTCTGTAACTTCAATTGCCTAATAACTGAAAAGAGGAAAAAAAACAAAACACATTGTTGTACAGTATATAGTTCAGTGATATGACGTATTTTTAAAAAAATGAAAATGAGGAAATTCCCGAATGCGCGACACTAACAATTTAAAACTTTGCTTTGAAATTAATTTAAAACAACCTTATTTGATGATTTTCTTGTTATGTCCGATATTGTTAGAAAAAATATGCACCAGCTTAAGTGACTGCTAGGACTAGGCCTAGTTCTAAATACTACACCGACAGTTTTACTCCATTCATTAGGCCTAATAAATATGAATGCAACGTATATAGGCTATATTAAACAGTAGGCATAACTGTGACATGGCTCCAATAGATTAATGTATTCATATTTCGTCACCTTCATTTTAGCGGGCTGATAAAAAACGCATTTTTAATGGAGGAAAAAAAAGCAGTTTTAATCTTTCCATTGAAATGACAATAACCTTTCATATTACAAGCTTATAGTTAGGCCTAGCCTAATATACTAATAGTATAGCCTACACGGAGGTGTGAAACAGTCGCCTAGTCGGGAATTACCAATTACCGATATGACGATAAAAATCTAGGCGGCTGGAGAATTTAGGTAGCCTACCTTATTTTCCGATCATAAAAATTTTTTTTAGTGAATTATAAAAAAATCCAACCACATAACGTGACATTTCACTAAACTAAGCTTAAAGGCTAATACCGTAGGCATATGGTTTACAGTACGCCTACCAGGTCTATTAAGTCTATTTATAGTGGATCCGATTCTCACCGAAGGGGGTTTCGTACCGCGATTTCGAACCCGTAGATTTTTTTTTGGTTAACCCACGAATCCGGAACCAAAGTAAATTGAATCTCGTGAATACGGAGCCAAAAAATAGTTAGCCTCGTGAATCCGGATTTCCGGGATAATCCGGAAAAGTGGCACCCCTGATCAACTATTAACGCAGTTTTGAGAAGAAAAAAAACTCTTCAGTTTGCCTTTAAATAAAAGAAACAAAACAACTTACTTTGCAATTTGTAGCACTGTGATGGCAACCCATTTTCCAATATCACCGTACAATCTCTGAGCAGTTATTTCAATAAATACACCAATATACTCTAAAATTGTGACTAGGCTCTGAAGTCGTTCTTGTGATGTTGACTGAACAAATAAAAATAATAGACAAACATCTAAAAAGCATAACCTTATAAATACTTGAAATGTATTAGTATTTAAAAAACAACTAGCGAATCAGACAGCAAATTTATACTGCATGTAAGTATATGAAACAGGTTGTATGAGAATCCTTACATCTTTAGGCAGTATTCCAGTAGCTTTCTTGATGATTGCATCATTGAACAAGACTAAAAGATTTGATGCAGAGTACAGAAGTTCAGAGAGTATAGTTGAGTCTTCAAATCTTCCTAGGGAGTAAATATAAAAGTATTAAAAATCTAGAATCTGTTGAACGATGACTGTTATTTCTAAAAGTTATGTTCATGATAACTAGGGTTGATAATATCATGTATTTTTTCCTTTCAAAACTTTTTTTTTTCTTATAGTAAACAAAAAGCAAAGGGCACAGTGGCCAATCTGCAGGGTATTAGGCTTGCGTAGCCTACCAAATATCATGGGTTTAAATCCTGGTAAAGGCTAGGATTTGTTCCCGTGTCTGGAGGGTGTCCCTGAGTCTGAGTGTACCCAGCTCTGATGGGTACCTGACTTTAGCTGGGATAAAGTATAGGTAGCTGGGCATTGTGCTCAACACACAATCCCCTAGTATGCCATGGCCACAGAAACTGGTGAACGCTGCACCACCCAAACAATGAGCGTTCAACCGTGACATCCACTTAATAAATAGGATGCGCTGCAGACTCACATTTTAATTATAACTTCATATTTGATTTGTTCAGTTTTTTTTTTACTTTATCGTAAGCAATAGTTGTAGGCCTACAAAAAAAAAAAAATAATCAAAACTAAATAGTGTTCTATTTTTTTTTTTTTGCAGTTATTTTTCAATATTTCTTTTAGGCCTACATCCAAAACAAAAAGGCAGCCACCACATGTAAACGATTAGGCCTATCGTTCAACAAAACTGATTTTTGGTTCGAAACCTCCTATAATTATATAATCTAAAATTACAATTAGCCTACTTGACTTGAATTAATAAGTTAAGTGAAATTCTTTTTCTTTTTAATTATAAAGTTAGAAATAGTCCTAACTAGAATACTAATCTTAACTTAAGTCATTTATAAGTCTAGACTAGATCTATTTATTATATTTAAATATTATATTTAATTTAATATAGACTAGACTAGACTAGTCTAGTCTAGATCTAGACTAGATCTATTACAAAATATTGAAAATAAAATACATTTTTCATTTTAATAAAAATGTTAAAATAGAAATAGAATCCATCATTTACTTTCAATTATTATAATTGTAATATTTCTTTTACATGCCCTACCTGCTATGGCGTATGACACTAATCGAAACGCTGATTCAAACTGGGCGATAGCAGTATAGTTGTTGCTAATCGCATTCTTATATTCTTGATACAAGTTCTGTAGTAGTTCGGCCATTTTCTGTCAAGGCAGGCAATTATTCATTTCTAAGAAAACGATTGGTCAAAAACACTATGTAGCACTGACCTAAACAAAGGTGAATCTAACATGTATAGCTTTATATAGGTTTGGTCATTAAATGATCACCATAAATGTATCTTTCAAAACAAACGATTCTTTTAGCACACATAATAATAGTGCATTCTTTTATTTTTCTTCTGAATTCTAGGACAGGACTAGCCATTCATTATTATTTCATCAACGGATAGTTAAGGTTTAAACACCAGATTATAATGTAGGCCTACATTTATTTTGTCACATAAAATATGATAAAATACATAAAATAATTATTAAAATTAATGCATGTATATTATAACAGTAACAGTTGTCAATAGTATCAATAGTCATAGTCACTCTCACTCATACTCATACATACTACTCATAGTAAAGTATAGTCATAGTGCCATAACTATAACTGCATAAGTCATAACTTAGTCATAAGTTAAGTATAACTATAAGTACTATAAATTAACTACTATAAGCCATAAGACGCCATTTCATTATAATGCCATACTCCCATAGGCCATAGTTGAATCGTTCCATCCATTTGTCATTTCAATTTTATTTTTATTAATATTTTATTTAAGTGTATTTACGACTGGGGTTGGCAGTCTACTACGGTCTATGTTTATGTTGTCTCTGTGCGGTTTTATTTTAAGTTGTATGTTCATCATTATCTTGTTATTTAATTTTTAGTTTATATTTACAGCTATATTCAATATTCTGCTATAAATTTATAAATCATGAGATAGTTGCGTCTTAAGTCTAAAGTCTAAAGTAATGACAGTAAAGTCTGGTAGGCTATCCAGGGACAATCCATGATGAAAATCATGATGAATCATGAATGTTGATTGATGTCCATGGTTTAACTTTTAAATCTAGACTTACTTGGTCTGATTATATTTATATTATATATATATTATAAATAAGACTAAATATATTGAAGAATTTAAGACCTTTATATCCTACCTTTTAATAATTTAATGTGTTGGTTTTCCTGACTAGTTTATCATCCCATTCCATGCCTCAGTGTAGGCCATTATGATTATGCTCTTGCTCTGGTTGTCTCTTCAGAATTTATTTATAAGTGAGTTTCTAATCTTAGTTAGTGATCTTACTCAATAGATCTTGTTCAATACTCACTACCCTTTCTAGTACACTTGGCTGGTTGTGCGGTTAGTACACTGGACTGTCAACATAATGAGCTGGGCTCTAGCCCTGCCACTGACCACTGCAGGAATTTTGGGCCTAGCCTAGGATGTAATAATCTTTTATCTAAAAGGAACAATAGAACATTACTGCTTTTTCATCAATGAGTCTGTAATAGTTTTTTAAAATGTTAATTTTTAGTTCATGGCAAGGTTTTCTCGCAGTTGAGAAAACATAAAGTAATCTGGGAATTTATTAGAAAAATCCCTGGTCAAGAAAACTGGAAATTACAATAAAAAATGATCTGGAAAAAAAAAAAACTAAAAAAAAATTAATTTGAACAAAACACTCATGGATGGATATATTTTCTCATATTTTGTCTGTAAAAAATTATGTCTATGTGTTGCTGTTATAGCCTATTTTTTGCAGGTGCCAACCTTTACACTTTGATCCCTAATTGTACAATTTTGGATACTTTTAATTTTAACTGTCCATTGTTTTCTTCTTCAAAAATTGTAGAAATATACTGTTGCTCTCTCTCTCTCTATATATATATTGTTACGAAACGTAAATTCCCTACATTGTAATGTTAATAAACCAACTAAATCATTTAAGCGAATTGCGTTTAAACGATATAAAATATTTCTCAGCTCAAAGTTTCCCCCGGGTTTTTCCTAACTTAATTAGAGCATTATTGTTTTTTATTAACCTCGATAAAAACATGAACTGTTCATGCAAACACAGCGTGTCAAGGTCGTCCGGTCTCTCCTTATTTTGTTAGAGCATTATTGCTTGTTCTTAATAAAAAGTATCTGATCACGCAGTCAACATGCAGGCTTGATTAAAATATTCGTGTCACTAGGCTGTCTGGTTTTTCCAACGATTGACCCGTAATATATTTCTACGCGATTCGACACTTTTAGTCAGTTCTTGGCGTACATTCGAGCTAGTAACATCAAATATTCTCCGCTCTGAGGATCGTTTCTATTTGAGTTGTATTATGGAAAACTTATTATTCTACTATTAACTACAATGCTATATGTTCATTGAGGATATTCATTATTAATTGGAATATGTGTATTTCTTGATTGTGTATATAATATTATTTGGATTCCTACTGGATTGATGTTGTAAATTAAACCAAATTTATCGTTGCTTTCTACACAACTTGGTTAGCGTCAATATTTCAAAGTTATATACATGTGTGTATGTGTAATATTTATTCAACTATATTAATAATCTACACTACCACTCGACATCGAGGTTCTTGCTGTATAATATGAGCCACATAAATAATTATACATGAAGTAAATCAACTGAAAACTCTAAAACTACGCTATGTGAATTGCCAGGGGATTATAAGAACCAGGAATACTCTAGACAACTACAAATAAACTTCAGAATGATATAATAAGATCTTCACTAATACAAGGATACTCACACGAACAATAACAATACTATAACTATCATTTTCATAAATTGAATGGGGGCTCTAGCCGTAATAACATTATAAATTATAATTATACTTGTGTGATAAATAGAAGGTCTCATCCATGATTTATTATGGTGAATAAATTGCCTTGTAATAAAATGGGTTTTGCTCGTCAGTGATTTACTAACAAACGTTTAGAGGATTTACTTCAATTTCAAGAATCGTTATACTATTTACACAAACTATTTACAACTGCCGTAATACATACTCGTAACTTGGATGGATTGTGTTGGAAAATATGAACAATATACAATATACTAAAAATTGTGATTGAATTGAACATTGCTATTGAGAATCGGAAAACTTAACTATTCAGCCTGGAAAATTATCTGGTGTATTACCTTATCAAACAAAGTAACTCTAAGAAGGTATTTTTTTTGTGACCTTGTTGTGAAAAATCTGAACTGTGTGGTGTAGTGAATTATTCAAAGGACAGAAAGTAAGTTGGACACTTTTATTGTATTATTAACAAGATTTACAGTAACTTTTAATAATATAAAATGGAAGCCACAAATAATCTTACATTGGATCCAGAGATATTTGATCTAACCTCAGAACAGCTTAATAAAATGTCAATGATACAATTAAAAGAATTGGCTAAATCATTGGGCATTTCTATCACAGAAACTAGGCCATCAAAAACTAAATTACTTCAAGAGGTAACTGAGTGTTTAAGAAAACAAGGTACACTAATTATTGAAGAAACTACTGCTAATGATAACATTAATGATGAATCAGATGATGAATTACCTTTTCCTATAAAACAAAGAGTGAAGCATACAACTGGTGACTTAAGTGAAGAATTGAAATTTAAACTTGAGATGAGGAAGATGGAGATAGAATTGGAAAGAGAAAACAAGAGATTAGAATTGGAAAGAGAAGACAAGAGAATTGAGATGGAAAGAGAAATAGCAAGAGAGAAAATAGCAAGCCAAGAAAGAATTGAGATAGCAAGGTCTCGTACGTCAAATCATTCGAATGCAAGCTCTGAAGCAGATGCAGAACTGTATAAGTTTAAGAAACATATTCCAGTTTTTGAAGATAATTCGGTGGAAGAGTTCTTCATGATTTTCGAGAGAAACGCTAGAGACTATCAATTTCCCGAGGGCAAGAAAGCTATACTCCTACGCTCAGCTCTGAACAAAGGAAAGGCACTTGATGTTGTATTAAGTCTTACTGAAGAGGAATTGTATGATTATGAACTGATCAAGAATAGAGTACTGCTAAGTTATGCACTAACACCTGAAAAATATAGAAAAGTGTTTCGTGAGTCTAAGAAAGAACAGGAACAATCCCATGTTGATTTTCTAAGACAGAAAAAGAAATATTTTGAAAGATGGATTCGATCCAAAGGTGTAAACAAAGACTTTGATAAATTAGCTAATCTTATGCTAATGGAAGACTTTAACAATAACATCAGAGGTGATGTAAGAATACATTTAGCAGACAAAGGTGTAGAACAAGTAGAAACAGCAGCAGTGATGGCAGACGAATATGTTATTATCCATTCCAGCAATAAATTTACAACAGTTGATAAATCTAAATTCCAGAATCGAGATATGAAGGTAGAAAAGAAAACCATGAATCCAAATGAATCCTATCAATCAAAGAGACATCAGCAGAGCAATGAAGGTCCAACAAATTCCAAGCCAACCTGTAGCCATTGTAAACGAATTGGACATACTAAGGAAAAGTGCTGGATATTGAATGGGAACCCGAATAAAAAGAATGTTGTCTTATCGTATGTAGCAATGCCAAAACAAAGAACTCATGAAAATGTAAAGAAGGATATTAGAACTCAAACAGAGATACCTAGTGCTAATGCAGATAACCTGACAAAACACACGTATCTTGGAAACTTGAAACCAGAAATAGTTCCTGAAATAGAGACAATGGTTTTCAATAATTCTAATTCTAATCTGAGCTCCAAGGAGTCTATATCAGATAGAACCACCATGAGTACTAAACATACCTCTTACAAAAATAACTTGGATACAGATCTCATCGATACTGAGATACCAAGCAATTGTTTACCATTCATTGAAGAAGGTACCGTGTCATCCATAATAAATGGTGTCACTAGTGAAAAGAACATCAGAATACTCCGTGATACAGGGGCTGAGGTTTCACTACTTTTAGAGAATACTGTTCCTACGTCACAATCGACATATACAGGACAGGATCTTACTATTCAAGGTGTATCAAGGAAAAATGTACAAGTTTCTTTGCATCAAATACAGCTGAAGAGTGCGTACTTCACTGGAAATGTAGTTGTGGGTGTGTACAAATCACTTCCGTTTAAAGGCGTTTCTTTAATACTGGGAAATGATATTGCTGGAGATGTGGTGCATTCCATATCCAAGAAAAAACAATACCTCAATAAAAGTGAGAGCTTTATCAAACCTATATGCATCGTCACGAGAGGTATGGCCCAACAACAAAAGTCTGTCGAAACCATGTCAAAGTCAAAAATAGAACCAGAAATTGACCTACAGGCAACTTTCCTGGCTGACATTTTGAGTGGTCCCTCAGTCAAGACTACTGAAAGTAATTTGTCACCTCGACAATTACTCCTATTAGAACAGAATAGAGATTCAGGAATTAAACACCTGAAGAAAAAGGTGATAACTGAACAGGAGGCAGAAATGAACGGAAATGGATTTTTTCTGAAGGAGGGAATATTAATGCAAAAATGGAGAGATGTGAAATGTGATAATGACAATTGCAGAGAAGGAAGTCAGATTGTGGTACCAGCCATATATCGTAATGACATCTTACACATGGCTCATGACACGCCATATGCTGGTCATCTAGGAGTGAACAAGACTTACCGTCGAATTCTTCCGTACTTCTATTGGCCTGGACTACATCGTGACGTCACAAAATACTGCAAGTCATGCAATACATGCCAGATAGTTGGTAAACCTAACCAGACTATACCGGTAGCACCTCTAAAGCCAATACCCGCCTTTGCAGAACCATTTAGCCACTTGCTAATAGACTGTGTAGGTCCTTTGCCTAAAACAAAGACAGGACACCAGTACTTATTCACTATAATGTGCACTGCCACGAGATATCCTGAAGCTATTCCGCTACGCACCATTAACGCAGATAAGATATCTGACGCACTGATTGCATTTTGTTCAAGATACGGTCTTCCAAAGACTATACAGTCAGACCGAGGATCTAACTTTACATCAAAGCTGTTTAACCAGGTCTTAAAGAAACTAGGCATCCAACATGCAACTTCAACTGCGTACCATCCGCAAAGCCAAGGTGCCCTAGAAAGATATCATCAGACTCTGAAAACCATGCTCCGCACATACTGTTTTGAGAACACTGAAGACTGGGATCGCGGTATTCCATTCGCTCTTTTCGCGACTAGAGAAACTGTGCAGGAATCTCTTGGATTCAGTCCGTTCGAGTTAGTGTTTGGACATTCAGTTCGAGGACCTCTAAAACTGTTGCAGGAAACCTTGTTAAATTCTGATGAAGAGACTGGACTCGTAGCTTATGTGGAACAATTTAGCAATAGAATCTATCATGCTTTTAATCATGTTAAAGATAATCTTTTGCAGGCTCAGAAAAGAATGAAAGGGTACTATGATGTCAAGGCCAGATCCCGACGTTTCCATCCTGGTGATAAAGTCCTCATGTTGACCCAATTGTCTGGACAACCCCTGAGTGCAAAATATACAGGACCATATCAGGTTTTAGATAAAATCAGTGATGTAACATACCTTGTAAAAACCTCTGATAGAAGGAAAACACAGAGACTGTGCCATATAAACATGCTAAAACCTTATGTTGTTAGGGAAGAACAAACTGACATTAGGCCAGTGAGTGCTATCAAAACTGTTGAAACACCCCCGCCTAAATTTAAAAAGACAATCATAGAAAGTAAACTTCAAAACACTGAAGCACTTAAAAACCTCAATGATAAACTGGCACATCTAGACTCAGGTGAACAGACTTCTATCAAGGGTTTAATCTATGATCATGTAAATTTGTTTAGTGATGTTCCTAACAAAACAACTTTGGTTACCCATGATGTAGTTTTAAAAGATGATAATGTTAAACCTGTCAAACAACATCCGTATAGGGTTAATCCCATACAACTTGAACACATCCGTAAAGAAATTGATTATATGCTGAGCAATGATATAATTACTCACAGTAACAGTGATTGGTCATCCCCATGTGTGTTGGTTCCCAAATCTGATGGTTCACTACGCTTTTGTGTAGACTATAGGAAATTAAACCAAGTGACAAAAACAGATTCGTATCCCATACCACGGATAGATGATTTAATCGATAGAGTAAGCACTGCAAACTATGTAACTAAGATTGACTTACTAACAGCTTATTTCCAAATCCCATTAACAGATAGGGCTCAGGAGGTATCAACTTTTGTTACTCCTGATGGATTATATAAGTTTAAAGTAATGCCATTCGGAATGGTCAATGCTCCAGCTAGTTTTCAAAGACTAATAAACACTATTATCCATGATATCCCACAATGCCATGCATATCTGGACGATATCGTAGTGTTCAGTAATAACTTTAATGATCATCTAGATCAGTTGAAACTATTATTCCAAAAACTAAAACAGGCTAATCTTACTATAAACCTAGTTAAAAGTCAATTTTGCCATGCAGAAATTGAATACTTAGGTCATGTAGTGGGTAATGGCAAAGTAAAACCAGTGAATGCCAAAGTCAAAGCTATACAGGAATTCCCTGTCCCTAAAACGCAGAAACAACTTCGAGGATTTCTGGGTATGGCCGGGTACTACAGGAAGTTTTGTAAAAACTTTTCTATTATCACTTGCCCTTTGACAAATCTCTTAAGAAAGAAAATTCAATTTAAGTGGACTCAGGAATGTGACCAAGCCTTTAATAATATAAAAGACATACTGACCAAGGCACCAATATTAGTCTCACCTGATTATACTAAACCTTTCAGAATAACGGTAGACTCGTGTAATACAGGAATGGGCGCGGTAATATCACAAATAGGAGATGATTCACTTGAACATCCCATTAGCTTTTGTTCAAAAAAATTTAACCCACATGAGGTAAATTATAGCACAATAGAGCAGGAATTACTAGGACTTATCCAAGCATTGAAACACTTCAATTACTATGTAAATGGTTCTCAGTTCCCAATCGAGATATTCACTGATCACAATCCACTAGTATTTCTTTCCCGCATCAAACAAAATCAGCGCATTCTAAGATGGAGTTTGTTTATTCAAGCTTACAACTTAAAAATAACTCACTTATCTGGAAAAGATAACATCGTCGCGGACACCCTATCGCGTATGTAACAAATGTATAAAGGGATAACTTCATGTATATATTCTGATAATCCTAACTAAGAGAATTGGATCATTTAAAATATAAATGCATAAATATATGAATATGTTGTGATTATTTTATGCAATATCTTATGCCTTATTTTATGCCATGAATATTTCCATTTGCTAAAACAAATATTATTATTGTTGTAGGAAAAAAGAAAGAACCTAATAAGTTACTTATAAATATTATGGATTTATGAACATAATTTTTCTTTATTAGTAAGATAATGAATGAACAGAAATGTACATCCTTATTTTGAAACAATCAAACTATAGTTGTGATTATGTAAAAACCAAAATAGAGTAATGTGCATACACTTCACATGCTTACACACTTAAGATTAAATTCTTACTCTTAAGTTTATTTAAATATTAATTTCATTTAAGTTGAATTAATTAATGATTGAATTGTTTAATATGATAACATTAGTTATGTTGATTTTTACCTTATAAATAAGATGATGATGTTTATAAGGAATGATATCTCAGAGAGTATAATTTTTTTAGAATAACGCGAACATGTGTTATGGTCTAAGGATAACTTGAGATCCGATATGATGAGGGTTTAATAGAATAAATTATTTCCCTTACTTGTCTTATTTAACGGACTACCCAGGTGGAGTCAGTTTTTTTTTTGTATATTGTTTAGAACTAAAGTTAAGTGCAGGCGGTTCTAAAAGAAATTGCACACTTCTATTGTTTAGTATGCAATGTTCTTTTCCTTTTGGTACGGGCGACTGTTACGAAACGTAAATTCCCTACATTGTAATGTTAATAAACCAACTAAATCATTTAAGCGAATTGCGTTTAAACGATATAAAATATTTCTCAGCTCAAAGTTTCCCCCGGGTTTTTCCTAACTTAATTAGAGCATTATTGTTTTTTATTAACCTCGATAAAAACATGAACTGTTCATGCAAACACAGCGTGTCAAGGTCGTCCGGTCTCTCCTTATTTTGTTAGAGCATTATTGCTTGTTCTTAATAAAAAGTATCTGATCACGCAGTCAACATGCAGGCTTGATTAAAATATTCGTGTCACTAGGCTGTCTGGTTTTTCCAACGATTGACCCGTAATATATTTCTACGCGATTCGACACTTTTAGTCAGTTCTTGGCGTACATTCGAGCTAGTAACATCAAATATTCTCCGCTCTGAGGATCGTTTCTATTTGAGTTGTATTATGGAAAACTTATTATTCTACTATTAACTACAATGCTATATGTTCATTGAGGATATTCATTATTAATTGGAATATGTGTATTTCTTGATTGTGTATATAATATTATTTGGATTCCTACTGGATTGATGTTGTAAATTAAACCAAATTTATCGTTGCTTTCTACACAACTTGGTTAGCGTCAATATTTCAAAGTTATATACATGTGTGTATGTGTAATATTTATTCAACTATATTAATAATCTACACTACCACTCGACATCGAGGTTCTTGCTGTATAATATGAGCCACATAAATAATTATACATGAAGTAAATCAACTGAAAACTCTAAAACTACGAAATGTGAATTGCCAGGGGATTATAAGAACCAGGAATACTCTAGACAACTACAAATAAACTTCAGAATGATATAATAAGATCTTCACTAATACAAGGATACTCACACGAACAATAACAATACTATAACTATCATTTTCATAAATTGAATGGGGGCTCTAGCCGTAATAACATTATAAATTATAATTATACTTGTGTGATAAATAGAAGGTCTCATCCATGATTTATTATGGTGAATAAATTGCCTTGTAATAATATATATATAACAGCCTTATATGATTTTTAAGCCCGATAGCCTGAAAGTCTAAAAGTCCATCTAATGAGGTCTAGAAAGTCAGCTGACATATATAACTTATAAAATTAATTTAAAAATTTGAAACTTTATAACATCTTTTCCCCAGCTAATCTTGACAGAAACCATATTCATCATTCAGCCATTATGTCGTATTTTGAGCAATTTAACAAACAGCCACTGGTTTAAAGCATAAAAGAAAAAAAAATTATATTTACGGTATGGAGTTCTTTAGATGATGTTGGATGTATTGAAGGTAATATATGTATATATTTAGTAAATATATTTATAGCATATAATCCAATTTGTGGTTATTGATTTTCTATATTAAATTAAAGTCAAAGACACATAACCGTTTTAGATCATGACAAGTAAAAAATATTGTTTAGTTAAGAATCAATACACTTCAATACATTTTCTTATGAACTTGTAAAATATCTTCAGAGTTTTGTGAAAAATATTTTCAGATGTTTCGCCCAAGGAAAAAAGTGCTAATAGCTCTTTTAATTGTGGGAGCCATTCCAGTGTGTTTCATGATGTATGTACTTATCAATGAAGACAGTAAGTGTTAGAAGAAAGTCAAGAAAATATTGTTACTGCCCAGGCTAATACATAAAGCTATCGCATTTATCAGAGATAAACTATTCTTCAACAAATTAGTTGTCAGTATTTTACAGTAAATTAGGTTTGCTGAACATTCCCAGGCTTCCTATCAGCCTACTGATTTCTCATGGCGCCACCTGGCCTTAAGGAAGGAATTCTCTTCCTGAAACTTGGGTACAATATTTGCTAAGATTTAGTTTCTCCGATATAGTTTTTGGGCAATGCTTTCATCTCTTCTAGGCCCTCACAGAAATAGAATAGTTAAGAAAAGAAGTACCAGGAAGTGCGCTTATTTGAATCTGTGGCACCTTCTTTATGGAACAGTTTATCTCAGACACTGAGAGTATCTGAGACAAGAACTTAAAGACCTTTCTCTTTGGCTAGTGGATGTGTTCCTTACATACTAATACATCTGCAACTGCAATTCATACCATGAGCGAGTAGGATAAATTTAAATAGCATGGATAGAAACGTTATAAGAAATGACCATTATTATTTTGTTGCACTGTTTATCATTAACCATAGAGAGCATAGTCTTTAGATTTTAAATGTCATTCATGACTTCCAAATCTAACAACTTGCCATCCTGCCTCATGTGCTGATGGAGATCCACTGATTTTCCACCTCCTAATGTTGGCAGCACTGATAAACAGTAAAACGTTTGCAATAGTCATATAGGATCTGTGGGGGAAAAATATGTACTTATTTAGCTTATTGTTACGAAGCATTGTTTATTGCCAAATTTATCATCAATAATACCATCAATAATTAATGTTTGTTTATTTATAGGATTTTACCCAACCTACAATGATAAGTCTATGAGTGCCACAGAGCTGAAGATTGTGGAAAGATTGCATGAAGTGGAAGATCAGAATCTAGCACTTCGTAAGCAACTGAGGTAAAAGGCTTCCCTGGGTTTTAAAAAATTAACCAAAGAATTTCCTCACTGGCTTTTTCTAAATCTTTTTTGAATGATAAAAGTAAAAGATATTTTATGGAAAAAAATATAAAGTTATAGTATTTTTGGTGTTAGTAATTGCTTTTCATGGAAATGAGAAAACTGTTTATTTTAATGTTATTGGTTTGTGTACTATTCTTATGAACATTGGTGTCATTGAACTATTTCCAAGCCAAAACCAAAATGAGCTCCTACGACTCCAAATGACTTTGGCTGCTACTAACGATACAAGTGCCTCGGCTAAATTTAAGTGTGTAAATGCTGAGCCAGATGTGCCTAAGTGTGAGGCAAGTATTAAAATATCTGAGAAGTGATGGTGCCTCCTAGTCCCAATCCACTACATCATATACTCTACATAGACCAAACTCTAACTCTTTCAAACTCTTTGTCATATACTCTACATAGACCAAACTCTAACTCTTTCAAACTCTTTGTCATATACTCTACATAGACCAAACCCTAACTCTTTCAAACTCTTTGTCATATACTCTACATAGACCAAACTCTAACTCTTTCAAACTCTTTGTCATATACTCTACATAGACCAAACTCTAACTCTTTCAAACTCTTTGTCATATACTCTACATAGACCAAACCCTAACTCTTTCAAACTCTTTGTCATATACTCTACATAGACCAAACCCTAACTCTTTCAAACTCTTTGTCATATACTCTACATAGACCAAACCCTAACTCTTTCAAACTCTTTGTCATATACTCTACATAGACCAAACCCTAACTCTTTCAAACTCTTTGTCATATACTCTACATAGACCAAACCCTAACTCTTTCAAACTCTTTGTCATATACTCTACATAGACCAAACCCTAACTCTTTCAAACTCTTTGTCATATACTCTACATAGACCAAACCCTAACTCTTTCAAACTCTTTGTCATATACTCTACATAGACCAAACCCTAACTCTTTCAAACTCTTTGTCATATACTCTACATAGACCAAACCCTAACTCTTTCAAACTCTTTGTCATATACTCTACATAGACCAAACCCTAACTCTTTCAAACTCTTTGTCATATACTCTACATAGACCAAACCCTAACTCTTTCAAACTCTTTGTCATATACTCTACATAGACCAAACCCTAACTCTTTCAAACTCTTTGTCATATACTCTACATAGACCAAACCCTAACTCTTTCAAACTCTTTGTCATATACTAGTAAATGTAAAGTAATCCTGTTGGACCAAATTGATTTATAGGGCTGGTGAGGCCACGTTCACCAGTTTCTGTGGCCACGGCATAGCAGGGGATTGTGAGGTCAGCTCAATGCCCAGCCTCCTTTACTTTACCCTGACTAAAGTCAGCTGGGTAGACTCAGGGACACTCTCTAGACCTGGTAACAAATCCAAGCCTTCACCAGGATTTGAACACAGAACCTTCAGTGCACCAGCCAAACACACGGCCACTGTGCCCCATATGTCATATCATTTACTATATTAATTTGCTTAAATGATTTAATCTTTTGTTTTACTGACACATTAATTGTTATGATGTAAAGTATAACTATAAAAAAAAACTACAGTCATGTACTAAAAAAAGAGAAAATGTTTGTCCTGTGACTGTGAGGAGTGTTGGTCCATCACCAGACTGAAGAACTGTCTATGCTAAAAGTCTCAGGTTCTAATTCCTGCAAAAGTCACAAGGATTTTCTCTTGGGTTAGGAGACTAGGGACGAGTCTGCCTGAGGTTAAACCAGGTATCCCTTGTTGACAGTAAAGGCATTTTGGGCACTGTGCTGATTACCCAAGCCCCTTGCACCCAGTGGTCATGAAGAATGTTGAAATCTACTTCAGTAGATCTATGGACTAAAAGAGCCTGAAAGGGTTACTTAAACAATTGTAAAAAGTTTTTAAAAAAGATACGGCATCAATCAAAGTATTTAAACATTAGTTTAAAAATTATTATTTTTCTGTATTAAGCTATTTTTAAAATCTAATTTTTAGCTTCCAAATTAGCATTTTCAAGCGTGATTTAATAATGATAAGACCTTCACATCTAAATTGTAAAAATTATTATTTATATATACATATTCTGTTGTGCAGGTCATTCATGTGGCCATTGTGTGTGCTGGTCACAATGCCACCCGGGATGTCGTCACGCTGATCAAATCTGTTCTGTTCTATCGCCGCAACCCCTTGCACTTTCATTTCCTGTCCGACGATGTTGCAGAGCTCATACTCCGCAAGCTGTTTCAGACTTGGAATGTCGCGGAAGGTGAGCTTTTTGTGCGAACAAAATAATACAATGTAATAGTATATAGTAAAATCTGGAGTATACGCCGCAATTTTTTTAAACAAATTTTTGGTCCAAGAAATATAGTTTTTCTCCCTAGGTTTGGATATCAACTGATATTGACATGTAGGCTACCGTAAGCAAAACTGTACGACTAGAATTGTAAATAATGAAAACAAATCTTGAAATCTTATTGAATGTTACAATAAATCTTTATTTTTCAATGGGTTTTCTTCTAGTAATTAAATTCAAAAAAAAAAAAACGGTTATTTCAGACACTTTATATCAACATCAGCTTTTCCCAAATGTTTCTTATCTGTGATCCGGATAAGTCCAACAAAGTCGTCATTTTGTCTTTTTGTATTTTACGTCTAGTCCTTATGACTTACAAGTGCAAAATTATACTTTAAAAAAAAAATGTTTAAATAACAAGACACTTTTTCACTTATATTGTACCTTTTATTACTTTTTTTTGTAATAAAGGTATCAACTTCATCACGGCATGTTTCTTTTCTATTTTGCTGTAGTTTAGTCTACAGCTGTGGTAATTTATTTTATAGCATTGTTAAAATTGAGACTAACATAATTTCCCTATCTTTGAATTCTTAATTAAATAATATTGGAAAGTCAGCCGACTATATAAGTTTCTTATTTAAATCCTGGGCTTTCAGGCTTTAAAATCTATAATAATAGAAATTATAACGCTGATATTTCATCTTCCATACGACAAATGAATACAAATTCACAAACAGCAACAGTGAAAAATAAAAATATGGATCAAGAAACTATACAGATAGCCTACACCAAGTAGACAGTTAGTTTGATTTTGTTGAGTGCGGCTTATACACACAAACTTAAATTTGACTTGCTTTTCACCTTTCAAAGTATACCTGCGGGTTATATACAAGCTTATACACAGGTGTGGCTTATACACAAGATTTTATGGTAGAATACTAGTTTGTTAATTTTTGATACTCAAAAGTAAGCTTTGTTTTAATGTTAAAACAGTATAAGGTGTGTTAAGACTGTAATAGTATATAGTACGGCTAAAAATGATAAAGTTGCTTAAAGTTATATGCTCAGTGTTACACTAACATTTAAGATGTTAATTTATCTTCTCTTCTTTTCCAGTGCAAATTAGTTTTTACCCAGCAGATTCTGTGAAGGTAAATTGCATGATAAAATTTAATCATTGTTATGATGTAAAGACCATTGGTGTTGTTTTTTAAAGTCTTAGACTAGAATTTTTTTTAAACTAAATTAAAAATAAACCTTTTTTTTTTAAAGCTTAGTTTACAGTTAATCCTTAAAGTTAATACAAATAAATGTAGGATATAATACAGTGGAACCTCAGTAGATGTCTTTGATTCATTAAAAAACTTTGCTTGGTAAGTGGGTTGTATTCCAAACAAAGTTCTTATACCAAGCCCCTGGATTCGCATCCAAAAGAAAAATATATATACCAAGTTTGGCTTTATCCAAAGCAGGTGTACACTGACGTTCCATAATAACCTCATTGAATAATCTGTATGATGATAGATTAATGAGTTTAAAAAAAAAATTCATCAAAAGCATTTGACAACTTTCTATTTCTATGGAAACTTGTACTATTGTTCTTTTGTTTTTTCTTCTGATGTAAATTTTAAATCTTTATAGTAAAAAAAAACTTTGTTAATTTAATGAAAAAATCTTGTTTCCTGAGAAAAAGCAGGTCTAGTAAACTTTTAAATTAATTGAGTTTAATACTTACTTCATACAAACTTTAGTCTTTGAATTTGATCTATATATTTTAAAAATTATTGTTGCATGGTTATTATTATATTAATGTCCAATAAACATGTTTTTAAAATTATTACTTTAAAAGTATGTATCCACTGTTTCTTGTCTCGTCATCAGCCGGATATTTCTTGGATTCCAAATAGACATTATTCTGGTGTCTATGGTCTCATGAAGCTAACTCTGCCTAAAACTTTACCATCCAATATAAATAAGGTTAGTATACTGGGTTTCTCTCTACTTTCTACAATTTTAATAATATTATTTGTATAGCGCTGCCAACAAACAAAATGTAAGCTCAGGGCTCATTTAACATACAACTAAGCACACGGATATAATCTCTAGGCTAAGAATTATAAAACTAAATGATGATTTAAAACTATACAAACATAGGACCAATCAAATAAATGAAGCAATAACCGACCTAACATATAAGTAAGCCCAGGAGTTTAAAGCATGTTATCTTAGATAAATATTGAAATAATGAGTTTTTAAGTTCTTTTGAAAGTATCAGTAGTTATATTCAAATAAGGCTGGATATTCATGTAATGATACTTATGTTCATAAAAGATGTTATATTCATATAGGTTTTTACAATTTTTATCAGATTAAGTTATTTATACTAACACCTTTCATTAGTAGTAACCTAGTGGCATTGAATTACATTTGAATGATAAAACATTAAAACTTGCTACTTATAAAGTAAACTTTTTTAAAAATTACTGCTATATCTCAGCATCTCAGCGGAAATTGTATTCTAAGTGGAATATATAGACAGACATATTCTAGGTCAAATCTTGAACTAAATTCTATGCATCGCATTAACAAAGATGAAAACAAGCATTCTATTTGGAATATATATATATGAAGGGAATATCTTAAATAAAATGTAAACATTTAAGATAATTATTGAGCACTGTATTATTATTCATATAAATCTTCACCCTTTCATTCAAAAGCCTGACCTAGGCACTGACATTTTTTGTTGTTGATCATGTTTCAAAATAATTATTATAAAGAATTATATCAATTCAAACTTTTAAATATAAATCATCGCCTGTCACCCCAATAACTTATTTCTTCAGGTAACATTTTTAAATTTATACATTTTCGTCATCTAGTTTTAAATTTCCCAAATTCTAATTGACAAAGAAATTCTTTGTTTGAATTGATATAATTCTCTACTCTAGGGATATCTTTCTCTCCTGTATGTATATAACAACTCAACACATGTCAATAACTCACGACTTTTTGGAACATTTTGTTGTAGTCTACTGTATTTCTGAGATCTTATGTTAAGTGGTAGTCTTTAATGAAGACATGCTGTTTGTTTTGTTTTTGGCACAAAGATTTCTGTTAAATGTAGCAGCTGATGTTATTTTATGATAAAATGTAAACTATGGACCATGTTCTTTTTTTTTCTTCCCATTAGGTGATAGTGTTAGACACGGATGTGACATTAGCTACTGACATTGCCGAACTGTGGAAAATATTTAGAGTTCTTCGTGGAAAACAGGTACATGACTTTTTTTTGTCCTGGGCTTTTGGCTTCTATGAAAAATATTTTTCACATATTGCTGTAATATTCTTAAAAAGAAAGCCACCTTTTAAAAATGCTAGACCTGTATAATGGTGTGATTGAATGTTTCCAGGCTATAGGTCTTGTAGAGAACCAGAGCGACTGGTATCTGGGCAAGTTGTGGAAGAATCACAGACCCTGGCCTGCCTTGGTTTGTAACCTCTTGTCAAATTTTCCCAAAAGTTTAGTTTACTTTCACAATAAAGCATACCAACTGTTTAACTTAATTTATTTACTGTCTAATATTTAAATGAAATAAAATCTAGTTTAAGAAAGTTTGATAATATATCTTTGATATATATATATAAATAAACGTAGAATCTAAATTCTATTAAAATATTGTACGTTTTCCTCATGTAAAATTTGTGCACTTAGTTTACGATTGCAATTTGCTTTGTTTGGTTCCATAGGGCCGAGGCTTCAATACTGGAGTGATACTTCTGGACCTAAAGATGCTGAGAGAGATTGGCTGGATGTCAATGTGGCGCCTCATAGCTGAGAAAGAATTGATGAGTTTGTTTTCTGTGTCCCTCGCTGATCAGGTAGGTACCTGTGTGAATTCTTGTTTTCTAGTTTCTATGCATTTCTTCTTCTGCCAGACAGCTGAGTTGATTGTTCTTTTATAGCCACTGCCAAGAAAAAGTAAAGTATTTTAAGTGGGACCAAATTGATCTATACAGCTGGTGAAGTACGTTTACAGTTTCCATGGCCACAGCATACTTGGAGTTAGTGTGGCCTAAACAATACTCAGCCGCATTGACTTTTTCCCAACTAATGTCTGATACCATAGGTAGACTCAAGAACACCTTCCAGACCAGAAATTAAAACCCAGGCCCTTTGGTACACCTGTCAAACACTTTGCCATGCACCACCTTGTCCCCTAAGCGAATAAATAATCATGTTTTTTTAAGCTGTTCCATGCCACTGCAAAGTGTGCTGAATAAAGTAGGTTGAAGGGGGTTGGGATGTCTGTCTGATGTGTTCTAGTTTTGGGTATTTAAAAAAAAGACATTGAACTGTTTCATGTGGTTGGGGTAAGATTAATGCAGTCTGTCTAGACGCCAGATGAGGTATTATTAGTTCTTAGTTCAAACATTGTTCTTTTTTTAAGAAAAGCGGTTGATGTGGTCTTGACTGCTGGCACGCTGTGATGCTAGTAATTATTGCTTTTGTAAGAAAATTGTATTCGGTTAGAACTAAATCAATATATTGATTTGATTTATGCATGAACTTATGTATATATATATCAAATGTGTGGTTTTAGGAAGTCATCATGATGGAGAGAATTTACCCAACAATTCTTTGTATTTCCATTAATGTACCTTAAATTGGCTACTGCCATATTGGTGGTGACAGCCCTTGGTGCTAATATTAATATGCTGCGTTTGTGTTTTTGTCCAGGATATTTTCAACGCTGTCATCAAACAGCATGACTACCTGGTGTATCGACTACCCTGCCAGTGGAATGTCCAGCTGAGTATGAACACGCAGAGTGAGCAGTGCTACAGCGAAGTCTCAGATTTAAAAGTAGGTCTTGACTTTTATTTTCATTTTTTTTTTATAGGTAATATGTCATAGGCATTTTTCTTTTACACTGACAAAAAACAAACCAGAATGCACTAATAAATCTGTTACCAGAAATCTTCAATATCAAGTAATAAACAAAACGATTTTGTTAAATTGTGCTGATAAATCTAGATTTTAAAGAAAATCTTTAAATTAAAAATACTTCATATACTTTGTTAGTGTTGAAAAATTCTTTGATTTATGGCCTTGCCTTTTGATTGTTTGGCTTAATCAAGTTTTGCCAAGTATTCAAGAGCTTGCTGATGTACTTGTTTTGGTTCATGTTCTCTGCAGATCATTCACTGGAACTCACCAATGAAACTGAAAGTGAAAAACAAGCATGTTGAGTTTTTCCGCAACATGTACTTGACCTTCTTAGAGTATGATGGAAACTTGCTGAGGAGGGAGCTGTTTGGCTGTTCCAACAGCACGTCAAACCAGACACAGGATGTTGTGGTATGAGGAAATTCATCTTTACATTTACTTTTTAATTTTTATATACAGTAATTAGCTGTTGCAGTGGTACAGTTGCAGATTGCTGGAGTGCTGTACTTAAGGTCTCAGGCTTTTCATCCTGGTCATCTCATATATTAACCCCTGGGGGATTTTTTGCCAGGTCTGCAGAGACTGTGAGAAAACAGAAGAAACGATCAAACTGAAAGAGTTGAAAGGGGATGGGATTGAAAAGCAATTTATTCTGGTTCTATATCACAGTGTTTCAAGCTTTATGGACACATCAGGGTCTATTCTCCAAGCCCTAAGAGACTAATTTTCTTCTTAGACTCTATAGAGAAGAGGGGCTCAGACCTGGTAGACATCACTGGGTACCCATCCATAGATGAAGAAAAGGAAAGCAAAATGTTACTATTAATATACTGTCGTCTGATTATTAATAGCTTCGAATAATCTAAGTACATGATTTCGTATGACCTTCAGATCAGTGACCACACGGAGGATGATGACTGCTATGACTTCCGCGCGGAGAGAGAGCTGGTCCACCGCACACACCTGTACTACCTGGACTACAAGGAAAGCGGCGCAAGTGAAGATGACGTGACGCTGGTCTTACAGCTCTCTATGGACCGGCTGCAGGTCAGAAGACATATAAAAAATGTCATAGAGGCTGATATGTCATGCATATTTTTCTATAAGTATTTATTAATGTGAGTTACATAAAATAGAGTTTTATCTTCACTTATACTAAAAGAGAAGGAGATGCTAGCCTATATTGTTTCTCATGTTGGCTGAGTCAGTCATTCTGAGAATGAATTTTGAAAACTGTTTCCAGATGCTGGAGACGATTTGCAAGCACTGGGAGGGTCCCATAGCCATAGCGCTGTACATGTCAGATGCTGAAGCTCAACAGTTCCTACGCTACGCCATGGGATCAGATACCATCATGTCCCGCAAGAATATTGGCTATCACATTGTGTATAGGGAAGGGGTAAGCTTTTTATACATAGCTACAGTAAATTGGTTTGACAAATGTGTTGTGTGACAGCCCATAACCCTTTAACTACCGCAGGTTTTAAATATAAATATTTCCTCACTTTGCATATATTTACCATTTATTTATGATGTTGATGTGACGTCCTCAGTATTTAATTGTACGGAAATGATGACGTCGATGTGACATCTACGGTATTTAACCCTTTGAGCCCTTCTCACCTGTGCCTATTTTTACCCTATGCCTGGGCTCCTGAGCATGTTATGCCTATTTTGCAATATATCATGATTGAGCGACCACTGAGGAAAAACCGTCAAAGATAACAACATGAAATTGAACATGCAAGTAAAAGAATAGGTCTACCTGAACTATAGCTCCAAAATTCAACTTTAGTATGACAAATCTTCAAAAAAATCAATAATTTCTTGTGTCGAGAACAAGGAAGTACGTTTTTGTTTTGTCCCATGGACCAGGTTGAGGTACGTCTCTATTCATGACAAAAAAAAATGAAAATTTTCATCACAAGCTCAATGTAAACACACAGCAGACATCTTTGATAAACTCTTAACCTAAGCACGCTACAATAAAACATCTGATTGGTTGTTAGGCAAGACTAAGCCAATCCAATTAGCTGTACTATTGCGATCCCTCTTTACCCGTGGCTAGTTCTATGAAGCGATTACTGCTACACCCGATTTACCGATGGTAAGGGCTTAAAAGGTAAAAGGGGTTAAAATTCTCCTTATGTTTGACATCTCAACACAGGGGACAGAACTCCTTAAATTTTAAATAGAAAATTAACTTGGACACCTGTTCATAGTGTTTGATTTCACTGTTTGTTCCTACTTTTTTTTGTAAAATTACAAAAGTCTTTATTTGCTTGGAAGTTTGGTATTTGTATGTGCTATAACATACTTATAACGGCATTGTGTGTATGGCACTTCAATCTACTTGATCCGAAATGAAAACCCTTAAAAGGTCATACTTCTCAAGATTCTACATTCCATCAGTATGTCTATGGTTTACAAATTGATTTCAAACAATCAAATAAAGAATATTTTTTTCAGTATTTCAGTATTTCTATAAAAAAGTTAGTATGCCGTCTGACCAATTAGAAACAATTCTGCCTTTGAAGCAGCGTTCACCAGCTTCTGTGGCCACGGCATACTAGGTGATTGAGTGGCCAGCACTATGCACAGCCGCCTTAAATTTACTTTAACTAAGGTCGGGTACCCATCAGAGCTAGGTAGACACAGGGACACCCTCCGGGAAAAAATCCTATCCTGCACCAGGATTTGAACCCAGGACCTTCTGTACACCTGTCGAACGGGCTGTCGCTCAGCCACCATGTCCCATGGTATTTCTATAGCTGCAATAAAAAATCAACATTTTTCACAGTCTCTTTGATTCTTCTCCTGTTTTCAGCAATTTTATCCCGTCAACTACCTGCGTAACATAGCCATATCACAGGTACGGACGCCATACATGTTCCTGTCAGACATTGACTTTTTACCCATGTATGGTCTTTACGAGTACCTGAAGAAAGCCATCCCAATGACAGAGCTAGCCACTCATAAGAAGGTAAGCTTTGCTTTATCCACTTATTCTTGTATCTATGAGAAATAACTTTCGTTCTAATTTGAATACCGGTATTGCATTTTATTTAAAGATCTATAAAAAAAAGAGTGTACTTGTTACAATTGTATTTTGCCACCAATGAGGTTGTGTTGTTCTACAGTGCGATGTTGCCTTTAGGAGCTATAAAAACTCAAGATTGTGCTTGAGATTCAAAATGAAATATTGACTATTTTTTTTTTTCTTCTCTCTTATTGCAGGCTTTGGTTGTGCCCGCTTTTGAGACTCAGCGCTACCGCCTGCAGTTCCCCAAGTCTAAGACGGAGCTTCTGTCCATGTTGGACATGGGCACCCTGTTCACCTTTAGGTGGGTCACTGACTTCTGCACGTTAAAGCACAGGTGTTGGGTTAACATAAAAAATACAGTTTTGCAAACTTGTATTGTGTGCTAATTGTAAATAACTTTAGAAAAAAACCCAGATTTTTGTTTTGTGTGATAAAAAGTAGCTCTTTCGATCATTGTGATATATAGGGCAGTGTTCAATAGTTTCTTTGGCCATGGCACACTAGGGAATTTGGGGTTCAGCACAATTTCAGTCTGCCTTTATTTTCCTAAATGTCAGGGAGACTTGGTGATTCCCTTCTGATCAGGGACAAAGTCCCCATGATTATTTCTTTTACCTGAAAACATGTGTATAGCAATCAAACATGGCTGCCACTAGATCAAAGCACCTTAATAATAACCCTGCAACATTTAGGAAAGAACTATTTAATCATTTTAACATTTTCTCAAACATTTTCCAGATACCATGTCTGGCCCAAAGGTCATGAGTCGACCAATTTTGCCAAATGGAGGACTGCCACCACACCTTACACGGTAGGCCTGCGTTCACATTAATTCTGTAGATAAACACAAAAGCAAGCATGAAAGGTCATGCACCTTCTATTGTTTGATACACTAAAAGATCTAGCCCAATGACCAGATCAGTGATTTAGTTTGCCAGTAGAGACGACCATTCATTCACCTTTTGTTTGCCAGTAGTGACTAATGACCATTCATTCACATTTTGTTTGTCAGTAGTGACTAATGACCATTCATTCACCTTTTGTTTGCCAGTAGTGACTAATGACCGTTCATTCACCTTTTGTTTGCCAGTAGTGACTAATGACCGTTCATTCACCTTTTGTTTGCCAGTAGTGACTATCTTATCTTCTTATCTTATACATTACAGACGCTCCTTCTATAAAGAAGATTATTGCGTCCTACGCTCATCCGTGGTCCGAGTCTAGTCTTGCATTTTTATTAATGTTTTAAATGATGTTAGGTTATTGGTTTTCCTGGTTTGTTCAGGCAACCCATTCCATGCCCGAATGCCACTCGGGAAGAAAGAGTACTTATATGCATTTGTTCTCGCATAAGGGACAAGGAAGGTGTTTTTGTCTTTATGTTTATCTGAGCTTTGCAACAGATTGTTATTGGGTTGTATTTCTAAATTAGAGTTTAATGCCTTATGTATTATTACTACTTTACTCTTTGCCCTTCTGTCCTCTAGTGTTTCTAGGTTTAGTGATTTGACTAATGGTGTTACTCTTGTCAATTGGGAATATTCACTAGTTATAAACCTTGCAGCTCTTTTTTGAATTTGTTCTAATTTTTTAATGTTTTCTTTAGTTGATGGGTCCCATACAGATCCTGCATATTCTAGTATAGGCCTAACTAATGTGAGATAGCATTTTAGTTTTATATTCTTATTACATTTGTAAAAGTTCCTTTTTATGAATCCTAATGTTTTGTTTGATTTTTTAATTACTTCATCAATGTGAGGGTTCCAAGATAACTTATCATTTATTATTACTCCTAGATACTTAGCATTGCTAGTTTGAGTTAGTTCTTTACCATGAATGAAGTAGTTTGTTATTATTTGTTTCTTTTTCTTGGATACCCTTATTAGTTGGCATTTTTCTGGGTGAAAAGACATACTCCAGTTTGATTCCCATTTTTGTAGTTCATCTAGGTCTTTTTGTAAAAGTTCACTATCTTTTCCTGTCTTTATTATTCTATAAATTATGCAATCATCAGCAAATAATCTTACTTTTGTGCCTGTGTTGATGCAATTTGGCAGATCATTAATGTAAATTAGAAATAGTAGGGGCCCTAGAACAGTTCCTTGTGGAACTCCTGAGTTTACTGTTATTGGTGATGACTTAGAGCCATTTATTATCACTGTTTGTTCTCTGCCTATAAGAAAGTCCTGAATCCACTGATGTAAGGGACCAGAGATGCCAAAGTATTTAAGCTTTTTAAGAAGACTAGAATGATGAACTTTATCAAATGCTTTTGAAAAATCTAGTAATATAGCATCAATTTGGTTGTTATTATCTAATCCCTTAGACAAGTCATCTATTAAGCCTATCAATTGAGTCTCACATGATCTATTTTTCCTGAAGCCATGTTGGTGTGGGCACAGTGCATTTAGTTTGTCTAGATGATTTACTATACTACTATATATTATATGTTCAAGTAATTTACATGTTATGCTTGTTAGAGAAACAGGTCTATAATTTCCGGGGTCAGATTTATCTCCTTTTTTGAAAAGGGGGGTTACATTGGCTAATTTCCAATCTTTGGGCACTTTGCCCTGGTTTAGAGAGGCCTGAAAAAGTATTTTAAAGATTAGAGATATTTCATTAGTTAGTTCTTTAAGCAGTCTTGCTGGTATTTCATCTGGACCAGAAGCTTTGTTTACTTTTAAGTTGGTTAGGAGTTGTTTAATGCCTTTTTCATCTACATTTATATTTCCTATCTCTTCTAGTTTGTTTAAATTTATGAATATTTCTTTGTCACCTGGATTTGAAAAAGATGATGCAAAGTTTGTGTTTAGGATATTAGCTTTAGTTTCATTATCATTATAAGTTTTGTTGTTTTGGCCTTTTAGTGGAGCTAATGAATGACCATTCATTAACCTTTTGTTTGGATATTCTTGGGATGTATATTATAATTGTACTAATTCTTTTTTTTCCTATTTTCTTAACTTTTATTGTTTTGGTACGATCTTGAAAAACCATTCATAATTGTGTTGTTTCCAAGAATGACCACATCAGCCAATAGTATAGCTTTGTGGCCTATTATTCCTTAATGGGCCTGGAAAGTCTTTTAGCAGGTATCACACATAAATGAAGTGGCTGTGTCATTTGGCAGCGATGTGTATGTTTGCTTGTCGTTTCTTTTTTTTAACATTATTGTTCAGAGCTGGAAATTCTGTTTCTTACTTCCAATTGTGGCGTGGACGAGATAGCATTTCGCCACTTCATAATTAGGCATTACCTTGATGTTAATCTGATGTGATGTACATGTTATTCTGCTGTTACTTTGATATTATGTTGATGTTACTTTAATGTTATGTTCATGTTACTCTTATCATACTTTAATGTAACTCTGATGTCATGTTAGTTAAATCACTAAACTTACAAATACTATAGGAAATAAGGGTAAAGAGTAAAGTAGTAATAATACATAACACATTAAATTCTAAGTTAAAAACAAAACACAATGACAATCTGTCACAATGATTAAATAAACTTAAAGACAAAAAACACTTTTCTAATCCCTTAGGCAAGAACAAATGCATATAAATACTCATTCTTCCTTTCTGGTGTCTGTGAATGGAATGGGTTGCCTGAACAAACCAGGAAAACCAATAACTTAACATCATAAAAAAAATAATCAGAATGTAAGACTAGACTCAAACCACGAATTAGCATTGTGTGCAATAATCTTCTGTGTAGAAGGCGCATATGTAACAAAAGATAACAAGACGTTACATTGAGGCTATTCTGATAAAACTGTCATTGTTACATCCATAGGTTCTGTGGGCGTTAGACTTTGAGCCCTATGTTGTTGTACGTAAAGACATTCCACTCTATGATCAGAGATTCCTTGGCTTTGGCTGGAACAAAGTTTCACACATAATGGAGCTTGATGCTCAAGGGTAAGTTTGGACGTTATACACTATAGGTTCTCAACCTTTTTCGGTTCACCGCCCCCTTTTACAATTCGTTTCCACTCACTTCCCCCCCCCCCTTTTTTTAGTGCCCATTCCTCCCCCCTCTGGAAGTTAAAGGGTCAAAATAGTTTAAGAAATATTTTTTTTAGACCGACTAGATTTGTACGTTTTTTTATTACCTTTAAAAAAACGAAAAAGGAAACTTATTGTAAGAATTAATAGATTAAAAAATTACATCAACAAGAGGTTTAAAAAAATCAATATTGCCTGGTTTGTTGCTAGTAGTTTGTCTATATTTGTTTCAATTTTTTAACCCGATGATAATAATTATTAAATTACTTTCCTAAATGTTTCAGTATATAATTATATTTTTAAATTATTACTTCGAGCCTATATCTTATTTTCATTGTTGCTTATGAAATGTTTTTCTCTGTAGTTTATACAGGCCTATTTAATTTTACCCGGGTAACGCGGGGGAATTTAGCTTGTTAAAATATACAATGAAATGTTTAAGACATTTATATATATTTATACATATATAGAGAGAATTCTTTTAACAGAAATTTTAATTCCTATTTTCTAGGTATGAGTTTGTGGTCCTTCCAAATGCTTTCATCATTCACATGCCCCATGCCCCAAGTTTTGACATTGCTAAATTCAGGTCCAGTTCCTTATACAGAAGGTAAGTGAAGAATACAATTATATACACAACTGGTAACTGTTCTCACTATTTTAAACATCATAACAAGAGAAACCTTAGCCTATGTATATTTGTAATGGTTTTGTCTGTAATGAATCTGTTACACATTTTACTTCTGTTTTTGTACTGCTGCAACTGCTGCAACAATTCTGTTTGTTCTTCTCTTTTGCAGATGTTTAAAAATACTGAAAGGGGAATTCCAGAGGGACCTCTCCAAGAAATATGGAATCAAAGCATTAAAATATTTGTCTGTGGATTAAGCCATTTCAAACTCAGGGAGATTCTTTTTTTTTCTCTTCTTTTTTTTCAATGCATTTATAGAGACTTGTTTCTAGTCAAGTTTGAACAATCCAATATGCCTGGACATTTATTAAGTCAAGACATTTGCAATCCCTGCAAGGACAATTTATCATACCTGTTGAGACAAATTCTACCAGGACAATGGTTATTACCTGTCAGGACTTTTTTTAAATCTGTTAGAAAATATTTTTTTTTGGACAGTACAAACAGAAGCTGATATTAAATTAAAACCAAACTGACCTCTCCAATGTCTAGCTAGTCAACTAAGATAATTAATTGGGGTATAATTATTGTTTTTACATTCACATACACTTTTATTGTTTGTTTTTATCTAACTTTTTTGTTTTTTGTTTTTTTTGCTAGCCCTCCCCATTAAGCATTAAGTTCATTTACACGTTTTCATTTGAAATGGATCCTCTAAGTCTGTGTCCATGTTGATCCAAAGATGGAATGATTTGATGATCTTATATGATTTGATTGGAGCCATTTATTTGATGGTGTTGAGTTGGTGTGTGTGTTGTGCTGATGGTTCAAATATCTGTTGTGAAGACCATTTCCATATATCAAGGTCAAAATCTGTGATCACTTGTTTTTTAATTTTTGTTTTTAAATCACTATTTAATTAAAATAGAAAAAAAAACATACAAAAAAAGACCACACCACACGCACCAGACATGCTGGGATAGTATTCTAGTGAAACTTTACAAAAAAGTTTTGAAAGGTTATATACAATAATGCCATCCTCATAAACTTTAAAAAACAACAAAAAAAAACAAAAAAAACTGTTCTATGTTGTGAGTTCCTGTAATTGAGCCGGCATATATAATATTGTATTTAACTTAGCTGCAATATTTGTTACTGGGAACATTGTTATGGATTGTATGTAACAATCTCCTATTTTAGAAAATCCTGAAGTTTTGATATTATTGTATCATTCAATTTTTAAATCAGAAGTTTTTTTTTTTATAACTCAGTCCCGAATGTTATTGTCAGCAGACTCATATTGACCGCATGGTGTTTTTTTTTTTTAAAGTGCTTTAATGTTGTCTGGGTGGGTGACGCAGTCACGCTTTCAAATATTGAGTGTGATAAGCATGTCATAGTGTGTGATATGCATGTCATAGTGTGTGATATGCATGTCATAGTGTGTGATATGCATGTCATAGTGTGTGATATGCATGTCATAGTGTGTGATATGCATGTCATAGTGTGTGATATGCATGTCATAGTGTGTGATAAGCATGTCATAGTGTGTGATATGCATGTCATAGTGTGTGATATGCATGTCATAGTGTGTGATAAGCATGTCATAGTGTGTGATATGCATGTCATAGTGTGTGATAAGCATGTCATAGTGTGTGATAAGCATGTCATAGTGTGCGATATGCATGTCATAGTGTGTGATATGCATGTCATAGTGTGTGATATGCATGTCATAGTGTGTGATATGCATGTCATAGTGTGTGATATGCATGTCATAGTGTGTGATATGCATGTCATAGTGTGTGATATGCATGTCATAGTGTGTGATAAGCATGTCATAGTGTGTGATATGCATGTCATAGTGTGTGATAAGCATGTCATAGTGTGTGATATGCATGTCATAGTGTGTGATAAGCATGTCATAGTGTGTGATAAGCATGTCATAGTGTGTGATAAGCATGTCATAGTGTGTGATATGCATGTCATAGTGTGTGATAAGCATGTCATAGTGTGTGATAAGCATGTCATAGTGTGTGATATGCATGTCATAGTGTGTGATAAGCATGTCATAGTGTGTGATAAGCATGTCATAGTGTGTGATATGCATATATTAGAGCAATAAGGGAGCAGTAGTGTATAAGTCCATAGTATATTAAAATATGGTACAAACATTTTTTATAAACAGATTGCTATTTGATTTAACTTCATAGTATTTCTTCAAAAGATGTTAACTATTTATGTTAAAGCTTATGTAATCTTAAAAAAAAATTAGTATTTTTTAAATGTTATAATTGATATTTCTTAATTCCCTAGATTTGAAAGCTGTTAATAGAATGTCAAAAGCTAGAATTAAATGTAAATGGAATGTCAAACAGATATGTTAGATTGTAGATATATAAATTGAAAATTTAGCTGCAACTGTAGTGCTCTGATGTGTTTAGGTCTTGGCTGCAATTTCTTGCTGTGTCTATTTACTTTCATATGCATAATATGAGCATTAACTACCCAAAAATAAACATTAGCCACATTTTTGTCCATTGAAAGCCCCGCCATCTGCTCCATGGATTGCCATGTTGTTCAGTCACTGACTGTCAAATCCCTTGCATCCCCACCCAACATCCAACCAGAGGTGTGTGACTAAATGTAAGAGTGAATGAATGAGATGATTGAATGTTGTTGTCATGGTTACTGGTTCTCTGATCATGTGCATCTGGGTAATAAAACCACAACAGTTTTGTGTTGTTGTGATGGTCAGTCAGGCCAATGTAAGAATGTTTTAGTTTTATTTGTGTTGTTGTGATGGTCAGTCAGGCCAATGTAAGAATGTTTTAGTTTTATTTGTGTTGTTGTGATGGTCAGTCAGGCCAATGTAAGAATGTTTTAGTTTTATTTGTGTTGTTGTGATGGTCAGTCAGGCCAATGTAAGAATGTTTTAGTTTTATTTGTGTTGTTGTGATGGTCAGTCAGGCCAATGTAAGAATGTTTTAGTTTTATTTGTGTTGTTGTGATGGTCAGTCAGGCCAATGTAAGAATGTTTTAGTTTTATTTGTGTTGTTGTGATGGTCAGTCAGGCCAATGTAAGAATGTTTTAGTTTTATTTGTGTTGTTGTGATGGTCAGTCAGGCCAATGTAAGAATGTTTTAGTTTTATGTAATTATTTTTTTTTAGGGTTGTTTTGATTTTTTGGTCAATTAAGTGAAAATTTTTTCTTTGTGTGTGTAGGTGTGTGTGTTTTTTTTTTTATGGTTGTGTACTTCCTTGGAAAGCCCTGATGTGAGAGTTGACATCAATATGAGTATATAAATTTTAATATAATGGTGTATGTAACAAATCTTTAGTTGGACATTTTTATTCCTTTTGTTAAACACTTATATTTATCTATCTATCTAAATGTATAAGTATATATAATATATATTTCATGTATAACCTACACATTTTAAGTATTAAGTATCCACATTGTAACATCAGCAATAAATATATGGATGACATGAGCTGAATACACATCACTGTTGGCTTAAAGCAATCACAACAGCAAAATCCATTCATGAACTTACTAAAAAAATTAAAACCACTGCCACAGCAAGTGTTTGCCAGTGGTGTATTTTGTGCCTGCAGCTTAGATCACTTGTAGTGGCGCTCTTTGTATATCAATTACTCTTACTCTTATTGCCTCTTTTAAAAACTAGTTCAATGACTTTCCAGTTGGTCATGATTGGAGGAGAGTGGTGGGAAACATTTTTGACAAAATTCAACTGCCCACTATTCTGGATAGCCCAGGTTCTCTGGCCTGGGGTTTATATTAGAATAGTGTGTGTGTCACTTGTAAACTGGACTGACCCTTCTCTTCCATCATTGCTACATTGTGTGTTATTCTTCTCAATATTCCTCAGTATAAACCCTGTTGTTGTTTCTAATGATACATATACTATTATAGTTATACATTTCATCCCATGAAAATTTGATTGATGCTTGTATTTATATTTATAACCCAATAGAAACATTCAAAATGTATTAACATATTTCTTCTTTTCATGTTAATGTAAATATACTAATTTATATACAATTTATTGTCAAACCATATTATATGCAGATGTGTTGTGTTTTAAAATAAAAGTATAATGGACCATTGAGTTAATGTAAGGACCGGTGTATATGTCTATTCCATTGTGGCTAATAACTAGGATTAAAAACCTACATTTATAAAATTTTTATTGCATGTTTCTTTATATACTTGACTACTGACTGATTTTTTTTTAGTTTTTAAAAAGTGGCTAGCAATTTTAAAAAGGTATGTTTTATAAATAATTTTTTTGTTGTTGTTGAAATATTAAAATATTATTTTATTAGTACAACATTTTAGAAAGTAGAAGACTTTGTGTTATGGTTTTGTTGAGATTTTAAATAACTAGCTTAAAGATGCATTTGCCAACTGTGCTATGAATTAAATATTTTTTTGTATACAATTAAGCTGAATATGTAATGTAAAAATTAGAAAAATCTTGGGTTTTCTTTACATTATTAATTAATCTGAGTTAATAAATTATTAGCTGCCATCTGGCCGGTACAAATCATTCTTTTTAACACCTACAAATATGTAGGAAAGTGGAACTACAAGTAACTGCATTTGTTGGCTCAGAAATTTAGAGTAGCTACATGATGGGTGTTGGGTGCTCTGGCCTAGTGGCAGCATACTCTCTGACAATGGGAACTGTGATCGAATACTAGGATTTGCTCTAGGGTCTAGAAAGTGTCCCTGAATCTATCACGCTGTAATAAGTACCTGACAGTAGTTGGGGGAAATTATGGCAGCTGTGCATTATGCTAGCTACATTTCTCTTTGGCCACAGAAACTTGTGAACACTGCTTTAAAGGACCTATGGGTCAATTTGGTTTGAAAAAATTACTTCCTAACTTACTTTACCTGATGTGTATTTTATTGATCATTTTTCATAATATTTTTTAGAAGTGCAAGCCAATGTTTGGCTGCGTTCGTCTTCTTTAATGTTTTAAAAAAATAAACAGCATTAATTCCTTCCTGTACAAAATTGTTATTGTAAATCATCACTGATGATATATTTTCATTTTTTGTGTGTACATTTTACTTGTTGCAATAAGTCATGCTTGTTTATAACATGATATTTCAAAACTAAGCTAAATGCTTTAACCATCTATCTGATAGTCCCTTAACCAGAATAATCTATTATAGCTGTTGGGTCTGGGTGTAACATCAGAGTGGAAGACTAAAATCTCTTGTCCAAAGGACATGTTGAACATTAGACCACAAAGGGACACTTCCCCATAGCAGATTTCCCCAGGGGCATGCGACTGAGTCATTAACAAAGGCCAGCCGCGTGTTCCTGTAAGGTAGCCTGTCTGTGTAGTGGCCAAGTTATGTTTGGCCATGCAACTGCTTGGCCACTCTGTTAAGCTTCCTCTGTGGGTAACTAACACGGTTGCACACCCATAGAAACAAAATTAATCAGATCAAACTTGAAAATAGTTATTGAACTATTTTTATTTTCTAGAAGAATAGCAAAGGGGAAAGTTTCTGTGTTTTCCATTTTATTTCCTTGTATGCTCATTCTTGTTGAATTTTGTTTACATTAAAATAGGCCTAGTTTCAAAATATAAGGGTGGCAGAGGGTATGTCATGAATTCTTCCCTCATAGTGACCCATAATCTAATCCATATAGAATGCACAATGTCATTTTGAAATGGTTCTAAATATATTTATGTACTCGTATACGGGATCACGACTTCTTAAGTTTTAATTACAATTTTTTGTGTCTTTTAAATTCTGTATAATGAAAAAAAAAAGAAATTATGTTTTTTTTAAGTTTCTGGTTACTGCAAAAAAAAACAAAAAAAAACTGTGTAATACACTACAAATGTACTTTATTACTTTAGCTAAAGTTTAGTTTCCTTTTGTTAACACTTGTTTTCCGGGACCATTTTAAAATGATGTGTAATCTGTAGGCTCATTACTGAGTTGTCTCCTCTGCATTGTATAAGTATGCTTAGTACCGCCCCTCCCCCATACTCACTGCTATGTAAATTATGTAATTTTCATACACAGTTTCCTCCCCCCCCCCTTGCACTGTACAATCTGTATGCTCACTACTGAGATGCCTTCTCTTGTATTGTACAATATGTATGCTCACTAGTGAGCTGCCTCCCCTTGTATTGTACAATATGCTCTCTACTGAGTTGCCTCCCCTTGCACTGTACAATCTTTATGCTCACTACTGAGTTGCCTCCCCTTGTATTTTACAATCTGTATGCTCATTACTGAGTTGCCTCCCCTTGCACTGTACAATCTGTATGCTCACTGGTGAGTTGCCTCCCCTTGCACTGTACAATCTGTATGCTCACTACTGAGTTGCCTCCCCTTGTATTTAACAATATGTATGCTCACTAGTGAGTTGCCTCCCCTTGCACTGTACAATCTGTATGCTCACTAGTGAGTTGCCTCCCCTTGCACTGTACAATCTGTATGCTCACTACTGAGTTGCTTCCCCTTGTATTTAATAATCTGTATGCTCACTACTGAGTTGCCTCCTTGCACTGTACAATCTGTATGCTCACTAGTGAGTTGCCTCCCCTTGCACTGTACAATATGTATGCTCACTACTAAGTTGCCGCCCCTTGTATTGTACAATCTGCTCACTACTGAGTTGCCTCCCCTTGCACTGTACAATCTTTATGCTCACTACTGAGTTGCCTCCCCTTTGTATTGTACAATCTGTATGCTCACTACTGAGTTGCCTCCCCTTGCATTGTACAATCTGTATGCTCACTAGTGAGTTGCCTCCCCTTGTATTATACAATCTGCTCACTACTGAGTTGCCTCCCCTTGTATTATACAATCTGCTCACTACTGAGTTGCCTCTTCTTGAACTGTACAATCTGTATGCTCACTACTGGGTTGCCTCCCCTTGTATTGTACAATCTGTATGCTCAGTACTGAGTTGCCTCCCCTTGCACTGTACAATCTTTATGCTCACTACTGAGTTGCCACCCCTTGTATTGTACAATCTGTATGCTCGCTACTGAGTTGCCTCCCCTTGTATTATACAATCTGTATTCTCACTACTAAGTTGCCTCCTCTTGTATTGTTCAATCTGTATGCTCAACAATCTGTTACTTCTCCTACAAAGTTGTTTTTTCTCAAAGTCCCCAAATAGTGTTCTTTATATTCCATAAATATGTGAACTAGTTACTTTTCATAGAGTTTCCTTACAATTACAAGTTGATGAAATGTAAGAAATGTATTTATTCATTTTCTTTTTACTTTTAATCTGCCACTTTTTTTCATTACCCGGATTGGGATCTTTTGTGTGTTGTAGATTTTATAAATATATATTTATATTGAATTGTAGTGAAATGTTGATAGCAGTGATGTATTCAAACAGTGTTGTGCTTTTTTTAAAAAATATGGATTTGGTTGGTGTTTTTTTTACTTTCACTCAAATATATTCTGATTTATTCCATTTTGTTTATCTCCACAAATTACACACTTTTGTGAGTGTGTGACATTAATATGTGTGTGTGATTGTGTGTGCTAATTTGTGTTTATTTGTTATGTAATAGAACATGAATGATTGCCAGTCAGTAGGATGCAAACTGATGAAGAAATTAGTTGCTGCACAAGATCATTGTAAAATAGGTTTATAATATTTGTCTTGACAGCAATTGCGCATTGCAATTGCAATAGGCCACACGTAAAGAAAAAAAAACATGGCTAAAAGTAAAGGAAATGTCATTATATGAAACATGATTTATTTACCACATTATTTAGCCATTCTAAGTTTCTTGTTGTTTTAGTGAAGCAGTGTTCACCAGATCCCATGTCTCACAAGGGCTTTGTGTGGCCAGCCCAGTGAAAAGTCCAGATTTATTTTACTTTTCCCACAAAATAAATTATCTGGTTTTGGGGCCCATCAGTGACACCCTCAAGTTCCAGGGGGGAGGCAACCCTGGAGTTCAACCTGGAATTGAGCTTGAGATCTTTAGAATGAAAATATGAAAGGCATTACCACTGGGCCACCAATAACTCAATAACAGCCTTTGTTTATAGTAGGTGCTAATGTTGAGTTTAGAATTTATAGTAGGTGCTAATGTTGAGTTTAGAGTTTATAGTAGGTGCTAATGTTGAGTTTAGAGTTTATAGTAGGTGCTAATGTTGAGCTTAGAGTTTATAGTAGGTGCTACTATTGAGTTTAGAGTTTATAGTAGGTGCTAATTTTGAATTTAGAGTTTATAGTAGGTGCTAATGTTGAGTTTATAGAAGGTGCTAATATTGAGTTTATAGTAGGTGCAAATAATGAGTTTATAGTTGGTGCTAATATTGAGTTTATAGTCGGTGCTAATGTTAAGTTTATAGTTGGTGCTAATGTTGAGCTTAGAGTTTATAGTAGGTGCTACTATTGAGTTTAGAGTTTATAGTAGGTGCTAATTTTGAATTTAGAGTTTATAGTAGGTGCTAATGTTGAGTTTATAGAAGGTGCTAATATTGAGTTTATAGTAGGTGCAAATAATGAGTTTATAGTTGGTGCTAATATTGAGTTTATAGTAGGTGCTACTATTGAGTTTATATTAGGTGCTACTATTGAGTTTATAGTAGGTGCTAATATTGAGTTTATAGTAGGTACTAACATTGAGTTTATAGTAGGTGCTAATGTTGAGTTTAGAGTTTACTTAAAGCTCGAACTAAAGACTAAAAATGTACTGATTACTTATTTTACTTTTTTATCTTTGCTAAAAAGAAGTCTACAAAAAAAAACGTTTCTTTACTTACAAAATTATCTATTTCGAAAATATTATTTCCCATGTATATGCCCATGCAGAAAATGAATCCAATAAATGAAATACATGATGTAAAAGTGTTTTGTGTTGAGTTCCATTGCTGGGCAAGTGTTGATGGATGACCGTTTTAATTAATTTATATGTTACGGCCAAAGCCCGAAGTGCGGCCAGATCGCGATCTGGCCGAGGCGCTTGGCCAATGTCCGATGTGCTTGAAATTGCCAGTGTTTACGCTACTTTGGCCGGCCACTTCGCGATGTGGCTGGCAATCCCTGGCCAATGTCCGATGTGCTGATACAAGAATGTTCGGTAGGCGGCACAGGTGTGATGGCGGCTTGCATAGGGTAGCAATGACAGTGATACATACGCTGTGACGATAATTTTCTGTTCATCTTCTGCTTTTCAGAGAAAGTCCTGCCGATGTGGTCACTAATTATCAAGGAAATTAATTATCACATGATTTAGTAAACTATCTACCTGGATAAAAACAACATTTGCGTCATAAATTGACTGGATTGTGTATGCGAGTCCTGGATAAGCCACAATGGTGGTAAGCAGGAGCGACCGTATTTTTATCTAGCCATTGTCCTTGCGGTCTAGTTTCATGTGTTGTATAAACATGGGTGGGGCCGCCAGTCGCAATCACAAAGAGCTTGTTTGATTTTTATGAAAATAGATAGAGAGGGAGTGTCAATACTGTACAGGACAGGGACACCATTGATCTTGTGACCCACACCCACGACCGGGAAAACTCCTTCCCAGCCCCACCCCATTGACGGACCCTCGAAGACACAAGCGACCGGAATGTTTAGACCATAGGTTCTCAACCTTTTTCCGCTCACCGCCCCCTTTTACAATTTTTTTCTGCTCACCGCCCCCCACCCCAACTTTTTCTAGCGCCTACTCCCCCCCTCTTCCGCAATTTCTTTAGGCGGAATAGACTTTTGGTGTGATTAATTATCTTTACAAAAACTGAAAAGGAAACACATTGTAAGAAATAATAGATCACAAATTTATTTAAAAAATTGCCTTAACAAAAGGTTTAAATATATCAACGCGAATCTTTGCCTGGTGTGTTGCTAGCAATTTGTCTACTTTTGTTTCAATTTTGCAAAAGCCTTAGGTCTAATAATCAGTAATATTTGTTATATTACAAAACAGAACTTGTTCGGCATCACTATTGAATCAAATGTGGAAACATATTTTTATGTTAAAGGGAGATAATTAGCCCGTTTTTTTAGCTAATATTTCTGGGGTTTTTTTCTTTTATAAAAAAAAAAAATGGCTTACAATTTATTACTTTGAAATGATCAAACTGTAAATAGTATTTGAAAATTATATAAATATTACATGACTAAAGAATTTATATGTATATTTTCAAACATTACAATAACTACCCAGTTTGTATGATTACTAATTATCTATACCGCTTAACAATTAATATTTTTTTACTTTGCTTAAAATATATTAAGGACAATTTGTCTTCCAATTACATTTACCTGATTGACATCAATGTATAGTAAAAGAAGAAGGACCGATTTATAAATACCGGCCCAAATCCCCTCTTTTGTCACATTCGCCAGGGTGTTAACTGGTGCAGATCAGTCATCCAGCGACGCTGACTTAGGGGGGTGGGAGGGTCAGGAAAGTCGGGCCTTCCAAACTTTATGTCACTACAAACAGATTGTATTTCTTTCCCTATCTTCTCGTTCAATAGTTCATGCCGACGGGGAACGGCTAAACGCTATTTGAAAACTTAATACAACTAGGGATTTTTCTACTCTTTTTAGAGAATTGTACATATTTTTTTCTCACTTGTGGAAGTCCCGATAGTGGGATTTCCTGTGAATGACACCTTTCGTCACCCGTCTTCTATAGGTGTTTCACTTTCCTTTGTCATCTGTGACCCTTACTTTGTTCTTTATATATACCTTTAAGATCGCGCTTGTTGGTTGAAATTAAGATATATATCCAAAGGGATAGAACAATTGAAATGAAATGTACATAAGTTCTACCACACTTTGTTTAATTTTTCTCCATATTACGTTGTTTTAAATACCCGGTATCTTACAGTTAATATTGGATGTTTACGTTTAATATATGTTTAAATTAATTTAAATATGTATGGATGTTAAGCATGAATGTAAAAAAAAAAGAATGAATGAATTTAAATTTAAAGTTAAAAAACTTTTTGTCTCGTAAATTATTTTGTCTTCTATCCCCTTAACTATGTATGTACTGTTTTTCTATCCTCTTTTCATCATTGTAAAATATATGAGATTGTAGATGTAAAATCTTGAATAAACATATTTGAAAATAAAAAAAGGACATCTCGGTTAAACTGAGATCAAAATATCCATTAATATTAGCAGATTCAGATGTTAGGGCAACAGTGATCGGTCAGCAGGGTTGACAGTCCAACCACAAGACCAGCCGGCCGCACACTATATTTGCCAAATACAGGCCCCTACGTCATCGAAAAGTCACTGCGATTCCTATTTCTTATTAATATAATAATATGTAGGCATACTGTTGGGGGGAGGGGGGGTATCAGATATTTAGCAGCACTTGCGTTTACATCACATTTCATTCTCCAAAAAAACTAATCGATTATAATAGCTGAGGTGTTAAAATATATCAGGTACTTTTGTACCGCCCAAATGCCCTTCACCGCCCCCCAATCGCCCACGGGAATGTCAGTGCCCCCCTAAAGCTTCTCACCGCCCCCCGGGGGGGGGGCGATATCGCCCCCGTTGAGAACCTATGGTTTAGACAAAGGGATGGGAGACAGACATGTGACTTTAAAGTCCACCCAGTCCTTTCTCATTGGTTCATGTTATATTTTGTAGGTAGCCTAAATCTTCCTTGTTTTAAAAACGCCCAAACACGACTGTATGCACTTACGAACCGTCACGTCTTCACAATCACTGACCGGCTGTCGAGGATAAGCTCGATGCAATTGCACCACCAAGTGCTCAACAAATTGATGCAAATGTAGGCCTACAAATAACAAACTGCTGTGTAATTCAAAATGTCATAAAAGTTTATCTTGTTGTAACAAGGGATGATAGAGATTGAAAATTTACTATAATTGACGAAAATGACTGATTTTATAATTTAGTATTAATAAAGATGGATAATTTACTATAATAAACTAAATTGACTGATTTTTTAATTTATTTTAATTAAAGATTGATAATTTAGTTTAATAAACCAATTTGACTGATTTTGTAATTTAGTAGATCTATAATTAATAATCAATATAGTCTAGGCCTAATCATCTAATGTGATAATTACGGTATAGGCCTACAAGCACTCAAAATCTGCTCACGACCTTTTTAATCGGACTTTGGCCGATCGCCCCTGGCCATTTCGCGAACTGGCCGGCCAAGGTCCGAAATCAAGAAAAGATCGGGCTTTGGCCGGTCAAATGTGAGGTCATATTGGCCACTTCGCGATCTGGCCGACTTCGGGCTTTGGCCGTAACATATTATATACATACTTCACATTGTGTCCATGTTGTTGTTTCTGTCCCGTACGCACCATGGCAATCACCAGTGAAGATTCTACGTACTATTTGCTGGGGGGATTAAAAGCTGAGTCGAAGGTTGTTTTTTTTATGAACTATGAGAAGTGGTTATAAGGTTGGCCAGTTCTCCGTACAGTTTGCCATTAAGACGACGGGAGTTTTTGTTGTCAGAAGTTTGATCGAGCAGAATGGTAGAGTTTAATAATTCTCTCTAGCTGATAATTAAGGGCCTGCTGATTATATAGTCTACGTTATTCCCATGTATTCTTCTAGACCATAGGTTCTCAACCTTTTTCGGCTCACCGCCCCCTTTTATATTTTTTTTTCCGCTCACCGCCCCCCAACGTAATTTTAGCGGAAACATTTGTTAATTAAAGGGAGATAATTAACCCTTTTCATTTGAGGTAATATTTCAATTTGTTTTTCTTTTTATACAAAATTGAATGGCTTGCATTTATAACTTTGAAATAATATGATAGAACTGTAAAAATTATTTGAAAATTGTATAAATATTATATGACTAAAGAATTTATATGAATATTTTAAAGCATTTTAATTACTACCCAGTTTGTATAATTACTAGGTATCTATACCGCTCAGCTATTGTGGTTACATCTTTACGAAGGTATCAAACGCATTAAAGGACATCTCGGTAAAACATCAAAAGAGTAATATAAGAGTAATATTAGGAGATGTTAAGGCGACAGTCCGGTGAACCAACCATAAGACGAGACGGCCGCATACCATATTTGCGAAATACTGACCCCCCCCCCCCCCCACTTCATCGAAAAGTCATTGCGATTCTTATTTATTGTTCAATAATATGTATCCCTACTGTTGGGGGATATCAGATATTTAGTAGCACTTGCTTTTACATCATATTTCATCCAAAAACTAATCGATTCAAATAGCTGAGTTGTTGAAATTATAGCAGGTACGTATGTACTGCCCACTTGCCCTTCATCGCCCTCCAATCGCCCCCGGGAATGTTATCGCCCCCCTAAAGCTTTTAATCGCCCCCTAGGGGGCGATATCGCCCCCGTTGAGAACCTATGTTCTAGACTAATAGGCCTAATACTAATAGAAACTAAATCAGCGCTATATGGGCCTACGTTCTCCGGGTCAAGAAGATATGTCTGCTCCCCATGTGCAATATTAATATTACTCCATCCAATATTGCTCTCCAATGGTTGATCATCGTCGGCAGTTAAATGCCCATGGTCTATAGACTATAGGCTTAAGCTTATGATAGATATATCGCCGATATGATGTTTGACCATCATGCGTAGGCCTACTCATAATTTGGCTAAGTCATAATAGACTAGTCTAACACTGACTCCCCCCCTCCTCCAAAAGAAAAACATTATTATTATTAGCGTTTTTGTAGGCTATGTAAGCCTTTTTTTTTTTAAAGAATGACTTAAGCCTATGCTATGCTCATTTCTATGCAGTTTATTTTGCTATCAATATATTTATTTTTTCCACCTCTATCCGTGTCATCATATCAAATGTCTTGAAAAATGGAATTTTCCAGTCCAGGTCAAATCTGGGCCTGTGTTTATTCTCAAAATTTAATCAGGTTATCTGTATCAACTAGCCTATATATTATAATAAAAATATTATTAGGCCTATTCAATACAAAATAATTATTAATTTTTCTCCGTGCAATATCTATTTAGAGGCTTTGAAATAAAAATATTTATTTAAAAAAAAGTATAAAAATTATATTAAAAACTATTTATATCTATACGAAATATAAATAAGTCGTAACTCTGCTTAGTAAGCGGAAGTAAGGGACTGTGGTAAAATATCTTTATTTTTTAGAACTCCGTCATTGTAAGAATAAATAGGCCTTACAGGATTGTTTCCGTTTACAGTGAATTCGATACAATTTTGTCAAGGAGGAGGGTGTCGCTTTTAATCTAATTTAAATTCTTCATAAGTATCATCAATATGATAAAACTGTTTTCACTGAAGCAACAAAAGAAAGATGGAGAAAATTCATCAGAAAGAGGGAAAAGAGCGTCGGCCGCGCAGTTGAGAATACAGAAAGGTAGGCTAAATTTTAATAATGACAAATTACCATAAAAATATTTTAAGTATATTGAACAAAAACTTCACGGTCCTTAATAATATGTCAGTATTTAAGAGTATAATGAAGCTTTAGTTTCTTTTTAATACATAAATGAAGATTGTCTAAAACTAAAAGTAGGTAGACCTAGGCCGCCTAGGGACCTAGGCCTAGTCTAGTCCTAGGCTAAAAAATTTAACTGACTGTAGACTGTAGAGTTGTAGAGTCACTGTAACTGTAGACTGTAGGCCCAGTGTAAGTGTAGGTAAGTTTAAGTAAGCTTACTTAAATTGACTAGTGATTACTCAAAGAAAGTTAGACTAACTTTGACTAAGTCTTAGTCTTAGTGACATAAAATATAACTTACTTAGACACTTATATACTATATACCACTTAGTGTCTTAGTCGTCTCAGTTACAGTTCAGTTACTTGATGAGTTACTCACTCAGCTTTAGGAGTTTAGGATTTTCTTAGGCTTAGGCCTACTACCTACTCTTTGACTCAGTAGGCTGTTAAGTCTAAAAGTAAATTTAAATTGAGATAACCGTCTTCCTTACATAAATTAAATAGGCTAGGTCTAATAAATGGTAATTATATATTCACTATTGTGCTACTTACAAAATAGGATTGTTATCTAGTAGGCTATATATTTTAAAATTAACTATCTTACTTTATCTTAGACTTTGATCTAACTTAAAATTGAGAATTTTTCTGCTTAAAAAAATTTTAACTTTAAAATAATTCACAGTTCCAAGGCAACAAAAAACATCTCAGGCTATATTCTTAGACTTTTTAAAAGGGTAGGCCCTAATACTTTAGGCTAGCTGTTTCACAAAAAGTAGGCTACTGTTCTAAAAAATTCCAACTGAATTTTTTTTCTCGTTGATGTGGAGCTATTGATTAGTGTCAATGAAAAAAAAAATTGTTTCCAAGTAAATAATAGTTTTTCTTGTGTTAACATTACAGTCGTAATGTCACACCCCTCTCCAACTCGATATATTACACAATTGTAGCTCCACAGACGTAAATTTTCACCCAGAATTTCTTAGAACCAGTACCGAAAAGGAAAAGGGGCGAAAGAGCACAAAATGTATATAAATAAGAAAAAATATTCTTATATATTCTTACCATATTTCATAAGAAAAGACAAAAAACACCAAATCCTATTTATGCTTTAAAATTTAGAACCACTGAGAAACATGTGGAAGCTTACGAGACATCACTTCCTGTTCAAAGTCAAAAAGAGACAGAATATGACAAGTTGTCTTTCTACAGCCAACTAAAGGATGGGTTCTTAAAAAAACTACAAAGCTATCCTAGCCTAGAAACTAATCAATACTAACCATTACAAAATATTAGTAAGCCTTCCCTACCCTGTAAATGAATAGATACTAGCTAAAAACAAGAAAAACTTCAAAACTAAACCTACCATAACGACTAACATATCAAGGAGAACAAATCTGCTCCATGAAGCCTGTGGTGCATGAAGTGAGGAGTGTGCATTTGATAGCCTATTATGGGATAAAATAAACAAAACCAATGTTGGAGTAAAATTGTTTCAATAAATCAAGACACAAGAAAAACACTCCAATCTTTATTATATATTGTTTATAATTTATATCAGTAAAAGTAAAGTATCCCGTCGGACCAAATTAATCCATAGAGCCAGTGAAGCAGCATTCACCAGTTTCAGTGGCCACGACTTACTAGGTGATTGTGTGGCCAGCACTATGCGCAGCTGCCTTTACTTTACCCCAACAATGGTCAGGTACCCATCAGAGCTGGGTAAACTCAGGGAAACCCTAGAATCCTGGAAAAAAATCATAGTCTGCACCAGGATTTGAACCCGGGACCTTTAATACGCCAGCCGAACGCACCGCCGCACAGCCACTGTGCCCATATTGTTTATAATACAATACAGAACAATCAGAAGACCACTAACAATGTGTCCGGTCACAATCAAACATCACAACATTTACTCCCAGACAGAAACACAAGACTCACAATGACATACACCAGACATCCGGTCACAATCAAACATCACACCATTTACTCCCAGACAGAAACACAAGACTCACAATGACATACACCAGACATCCGGTCACAATCAAACATCACACCATTTACTCCCAAATAAAAACACAAGACTCACAATGACATACACCAGACATCCGGTCACAATCAAACATCACACCATTTACTCTCAGACAGAAACACAAGACTTACAATGACATACATTAGACATCCGGTCACAATCAAACATCACACCATTTACTCCCAGACAGAAACACAAGACTCACAATGACATACACCAGACATCCGGTCACAATCAAACATCACACCATTTACTCCCAGACAGAAACACAAGACTCACAATGACATACATTAGACCTCCGGTCACAATCAAACATCACACCATTTACTCCCAGACAGGAACACAACTCACAATGACATACACCAGAGATACTGTCACAATCAAACATCACACCATTTACTCCCAGACAGAAACACAAGACTCACAATGACATACACCAGACATATCGCTTAGAGATTATTACGCATTACTTAATAAAAAATAGCTCACAATAAAATAATAAATAAGAAAGAACAATATTTTAGATAAAATAGCTCACAACAAAGAAACAGTTTTTATTTACAACACAAATTGCTCAAGGGAAGTAACAATTAATATTATGGTTTTATATTATCTTATCTAGTATGTTACAGTTACAGAAGCCCTTTCTATACAAAAGATTATTGCATCCTATGTTTATTACTTACCAATGGGAAACGTTGTATTAAATAATTACTAACCAGGGGTCTGGCTGATACATTGCACCTGATTAGTAGTGATTAGTTTACCTGAAATGGTATTTCCTAATGAAATTTGTTTTTTTCCTCAACATTGTCCTCTTATGCAGATATCAATGAGTTAAATCTGCCGAGAACATGCCAGGTAGAATTTCCAGATCCAGACGATCTTCTCAATTTTAAAGTTGTAATATCACCTGATGAGGTAAGGGACTTTTTATTTTTAAATTTATACTCAATGCTAGAATATTGGTAAATGGTAAATTTGAAATACAGTCGTACCTCAGGTTACGAACGCCTCAGGTTAGGTACGATTCAAGTTATGAACAACAAATTTGACAATTTTTTTTTGTCTCAGGCCTTATGGTTACGTACAAAGGCGAGAGTCAGAAAGGAAGGTTTGATATTGAAGACAACCAATCGTTTTCGCTAAAAACAAAGACCTCGCAATACTAACATTGATTAGCGGCCTTACAACTAAGGCAGTAACAGATTTCTTGACAGTAGCACTGTGTTTTGTTTATCTCTTTCATATTCATTATATTCCTTGTTAACTCCATCAATTATGAGTTTGTAGAACGGTAGTGGGGCTGCTGGAAGAACAAAAGTATAACAGTGGAGGTAAAAAAGAAATAATGATTAAAAATGAATATGGTGTTCGTGTGTGTGACATTGCTATTAAATGAGTACCAACATGGCAAAATGAAAAATATCCACCATCATAAAGAATTACTTAAATCAGTCTAAAGGCGTAACTGAGCTGCAGAGAAGCAAAGACCTCAAATTTGAGAGAATTTCTGAGAAAGTAAAAAATCTTCTCTTTATCAACTTTTAATATCTTTGGTTGCTTTCTTTTTCTTTATTCAATATGCGAAGTAAACATACATACATGTACTTTGCGTTTTGTCAGGCAAACGACCGGATGTTGATAAAACGAATTAAGTTTGTAACCCGATGTACCACTGTAGTTTATCTTTTACTAAGAATATTTGGCCTTATTACTGTTATTCCCTTAAAACTTGATTGTGTTTAAGATTGTATGTTTATATATAATATATGTATGTGTTTGTATATATGTATTCGTTTATATATATGTATTTGTTTTATAACATTGTGTTTAAGATTGTATGTCTGTATATATGTATTTGTTTTATAACATTGTGTTTAAGATTGTATGTCTGTATATATGTATTTGTTTTATAACATTGTGTTTAAGATTGTATGTCTGTATATATGTATTTGTTTTATAACATTGTATTAGGATTGCCTTAGAGTTCGTACGACTTTTAATATAATTTTAACAAGTATTGAAATACTTTGTGTATTACAGGAGTTTTACAGAGGCGGTCGCTTTGTCTTCAGTTTTAAAGTAGGTCAGGGCTATCCACATGATCCCCCTAAAGTTAAATGTGAAACAATGGTTTACCATCCAAATATTGATCTGGAAGGCAATGTATGTTTAAATATTCTCAGGTAATTCAATTCTCTATTTCACACATTCCTATTATTGCCAATTTTATTTTTGAATCTAGTAATTAAAAGTCAAGTATTCCTGTCAGACCAAATTGATCCATAGGGCAGGTGAAGCAGCGCTCAGTTTCTGTGGCCATGACATACTAGGGGATTGTGTGGACAGCACCACACACAGCCGCCTTTACTTTACCCCTACTAAAGTCAGGTATTCATCAGAGCTGGGTAGAGTCAGGGACACCCTCCAGACCCGAGAATACAAAATCCTAGAATGCACCAGGATTCGAATTCAGGACCTTTGGTACGCCAGCCAAATGCGCTTGCGCATGGGCACCATGTCCCTTGAATCTGGTAATTAAACAAGCACTAATTTGTTTATTATTTTGACAAAGACCCCGCTAACTTGCTATAGCAAGAATATAGTTGATTCATGCATACGAGTCTCTAATAAATAATTCTAACCCCACATCCTCATCAGCTCTTTTTGTTTCCATGTTTCTCTCCTCTCTCCCTTCATGTTGTGGGAATTACAAAAATTTAGTTTCATAGGATAAGTAAAGTGAATCAACTTCTTTTTTTATTTTTGAGGGTAATCATATTTCACCAGTGGTAGTGACCACAGCATAAAATGGGACTGTGTGGTTGAGCAAATGCCTGGCACTCGCTGTGTTTATTTTTAAGCAGGTATACCCCACAGCCATGCTGGTTTGAAGCCCGGGGCCTTTTGTCAAGGACCTTGACTAGTTGGCCACAATCTTGACGCTAATAACTGGGCTTGCCAGACTGAGAGTGCTACTATACCTGTATTACTTCTATCTCTTACCCCATTGAATACCATTGTGATGCAGGTCTGTCTCTAGAAGCTGGAACTTGTACTAGAGCTTTGACCATGTTATCAGTAAATAAGGGTAAAATTCTGACCACGAAGGTTTGGGGGGAGGGAGGGACACACTGTAAGAAAAGCTCATTGCCTCAAAAGAGGAATCGGAGATTTAACTACAGAAGTGGGAATACATGAGATGAAGACTAAACTGCCATGACTGGAGAAGAGAAATTTAAAGAGCTAATGTGGTTTTTAATACATATTGTATTTGTATTGTATTATTGTTTACATGACTGTATTAAAAATATGGTTCTATGTAAATGTTGTCACTATCTATATTATATGTTGTTTTTTTTAACTATTGTCTGCAGGGAAGACTGGAAGCCTGTTCTCACAGTTAATTCAATAGTGTATGGTTTGCAGTATTTGTTTTTGGTAAGTACTCACATTTGTTGTATTAACATTTTTGTTTTGTGACTCTTTCTCTACCACCACATATTTTATGTCATAAAAAAAGACATTAGCCACCGGTCTTGATCCCAGACATTCCATAAAAAGACATTAGCCACCGGTCTTGATCCCAGACATTCCATAAAAAGACATTAGCCACCGGTCTTGATCCCAGACATTCCATAAAAAGACATTAGCCACCGGTCTTGATCCCAGACATTCCATAAAAAGTTATTGGTTGGTTCATGATGCTCATTCTCAACAACTCATGGTATGGGTAGTGCCCTCTTCTACACAATCTTCCATTGTGGCTGTTGAGATTGCTGAGGTCCACAATAAAATTGAGCCCAGATACTAAATCTTCTCAAGTTGAGAAAATCTTAAGGCCACTTCTATTTCCATAGAATAATATCCATAACTAAATCATATCTCTTTTGATTGATCCTACACTTCTATTCCTTTTTAGAATTCCTCTTCAACTAACAACTTTGTTATACAGAAACTATATTAAAAAAACTTGTCTCCCTGTTTTTTTTAAAGACTTTGTCCTTGCAACTTAAAGCAAATGAAATGGCTCTTGAGATAGTAGAGGCAAGGAAATTAATTGTAGTTGTACCAGTGACTTAGTGAGTGACGGCAGCACAGCTAACAGCCTAAATCAGTACCTACAATGGATATGTTTTTAAACATACAGTTTTTTTAAAGTTACCTAATACACTTGCATATTGGTTGCACCGGTGTAAAAATGAAACCAACCATTGACATTTCACGCATTAATTGCTATATAGGTTTGGAAAATAAAAGTTTTGGGGCTGAACATTTCCGAAATGTCCTGAAATTTGTTGATCAGCCGATCGATGTTGTGGAACTTTTGCTTACTTAGACATGGTGCGGTTTTCTCAGAATGCTAAATACTGTCTTAGTCAGCTATACCTATGGCCTAGACCAGGGGTTGGCAACCTACGGCACACATGCCAGACTTGGCATGCAAAGCGATTTACAATAAAAAAAAATGCCACCTTATGCTTACGTCACGCTTCGACAATACAAAATCGGCCCAAAAGTTCAAAAGAAAAGGGTGTGGGGGTCTGCTAAAATATTTGTCCATTTCAATTTCAGTTATATAAAGATATTTTATTAACACCTATGAAAGTTTTCTTAATGTAAACTGTAGGCCTAAGCAATATCCTAGTAATTCAACATAACAAGCACAGATACGGGTGATTGTTGCCACCAAATGACAGAGTAGTTTTGTTTTTCAAACGTGTTCAAAACTACGTCGAATGTATAGGTCTCACCCCAAATTTTTCTCACAATTTTAAGTTATAAAAGTGTGACCTTTACACGAGTATATAGGTAAGTAATAAGTGAAAGCCTGAATGGATGTGATGGAGCAAACTAGTCAACTATGTAACTATAGTTGCATTCCTTTTCCAGAATTCAGGGCACTATAAAGGCAACAATAAAAAATACAAATAACCACATAGGGTTGTTTCAAAATCAAATTTGTCAAAATGGGTTGGTCAGTGACAATGGTAGGGAAATGGCTCGGTTAGGAGCGAGTTAATGTCTCAGTTTGGAGTGAGCTAAAAGCTTACCATCCTTTGTGAAAAACTAAGTGTGTACATCAGATGTTATTCATAATTAGGCCCTGAATAAACAGGAAGCAGCTGTTTATGAAAATAATATGTAAATTTGTTCAATTAGGACACTTCTCTTGTTGCAAGAAACTGCATATGAATTTGTCCATCAGCCTATTTAACTGGCCCCTATCAGTAAAATAATACTAAATGTCGCAGTTATAATTAAATACTGTGGATATCACTACATGCTGCGGATATAACTAAATACTGTCGATATCATTAAATACCGTGGATATCACTGTTGTTCTTTTCATTTTTCAGGAGCCCAATCCAGAAGACCCCTTAAATAAAGAGGCGGCGGAGGTGCTACAGACAAATAGGCGTCTGTTTGAACAGAACGTGGCCAAATCAATGCGGGGAGGACATATAGGGAATGTTTACTTCGACAGATGTCTCATATGATGCCCACAAGTTCTCTAGTTCTTTTCAATACACACACAAGCAAACAAACAACAAAAAGATAATGTTCATGTTTGAGAAAATGGTGGTGTTTCCTTCTCTTCTTTTTTTGTTTTGGGTTTTTGACATTTTTTTGAAATAAAAAGGTAAAGCAAAAATGCCTGAACTATTTCCCCCAGCACCATCTTCTCAAATGTATGTTTGTATAGTCAAACATTTATGTATATAGTATATATATTATATCAGTGAGTTTTTGTCAGCAGAGTGTGTTGTGAAAGAAAAAAAAAATATATATATATATATAAAGAATGAGACATTTGTTTAGTGGAAAAATTTTTGTGTCTGGAATTCCACTTTGTCTGAAAAAAAAAAGAATTTTTTAAGGTGGGCCGGCCAGTTCAGTTGTGGCTTATGGGCTGGTGTGTGTGTGTTGTCTTTAATCTATACCTAATAGAGCAAGCTGTATGGACACTGCTGTTTGGTCCCAGTTGACCCCACCCTGAGTCAGAATGTAAGCATAATTTGTCTGTTTGTCTTGCTTGAAGTGAAAGGCAGTAGTGTAGTGCTGTTGTGAGAGTTTGGACTTTACACTAAAAATATAATAATTTTTTTCCTCATTTTGTACTCAGTCAATGGTCTGTTCTCCTCTGGTGTGTATTTATTCCTTTTGTGTTTACAAATGACTTTTATTATTTTTTGTGGAGTTTTTGAAAGAAAGAAACAGAAGGAAAAGTGTTTTGAATGCTGAATGTCATATTCATTAATACTTTGAGAAGAGAAATTAACTGGGTATATTTTGGTTTCATTGTTTGTTTGGGTTAGTTATCTAGTTTGCAGTTGTCGCACTCCACAATCTTTTGTCATTCGACCTTTATGCTGGACCCCCCCCCCCCCCCCCCCGTTGTTTGAGTTTTAGAAGCAGCTCATTGATTTCGTAGTTGGAAATCAAATCATATTTTAATTGTTTTTTCTTCCTTGTCTGTTATTTAAGTTTCCATGGGCATGAGTATTTTCAACAACTCCCAAAAGTCATATTTTAAAAAAAACAACACAAGGCCAAGTCAGGGTATATTGAACTTTTTTTTGATTTGTATTTAAAAACTAATTTTGCAGAACCATCAACTGAATTCATCCTTTTCATAAAATTATAACACCATTTTCACTTATTTTTATAGTGTGTGTGTTTTATGAATTTGTTCCTTGCCGAGCTTGAGTGACAAAAAAAAAAAAGCAACATAAGAAATCATTTTGCTATATTCTGATTCTGAGTGCCTTTTCCGTAACTTTCCTTTTTATCATGACAAATCTAGTTCAGCAATCTTCCAGTTCTCACAGTAGTCTTTAGAATTTGAATAGATTCTGTAGCTGTTAGATTATTTTTTAAATTTTTTGTTTAATTCAAAAGTTGTGAAACAATGAAACTTATAATACGATCATGTGATATTTATCAAGACAGTTGATCATCAAGTGAGGATTCAATGGAATAAAAGCAGTTTAAAATAAAAATTTGTAACTGTGTTGATTTCAAACATAAGTAACTTGTCAAACAGCTTTATAATTTTTTTTTTAAAAAGCTAAATATTTAAAATACACTACTTAAAAAAAAAAGAAAGAAACCGTTCTATTTTGTTTGTTTTGTGTTAATGCTATGTGGAATATGTCTTCAGAATCTTTTGTCACATATTTGTTTTGATTCATTGGAAAACAATTTTATCAAATTTTTGTTACGCTAACAATTTAAAGATCCACATGGGTCTCAATTTCCACTGGAGTTATTTTTTAAGTGGTTACCAGGAACTAAAATGTTTTCAAGTATCATCTGAGATACCACAAAGCAATTTGAAAGTCTTTTCTTTTAGAAGCATTTAGTTTTGTCATCACTGAATTGTTGCTTTAATCCATTCTTCTTCGTTTTATTGTTTAATGGGCGTAAAAATTATTAGCTGTTATAAAGTAAGACTTCATTTTTCCTAGTCAACCTGGCATTGCAGAGCTAACCTGGCATTGCAGAGCTAACCTGGCATTGCAGAGCTAACCTGGCATTGCAGAGCTAACCTGGCATTGCAGAGCTAACCTGGCATTGCAGAGCTAACCTGGCATTGCAGAGCTAAAGAATCTCCCAAAACCCTGACTTAAAAATAGACTGTGGCCAGTACAATTCTTATTGGATTCCCAGCCCTCGCCCCCTGTTCCCAGCCCTCGCCCCCTGTTCCCAGCCCTCGCCCCCTGTTCCCAGCCCTCGCCCTCTGTTCATTTTCCACTCCTCCACTGATATTGGCCCTGCAGCCCTCGCCCTCTGTTCATTTTCCACTCCTCCACTGATATTGGCCCTGCAGCCCTCGCCCTCTGTTCATTTTCCACTCCTCCACTGATATTGGCCCTGCAGCCCTCGCCCTCTATTCATTTTCCACTCCTCCACTGATATTGGCCCTGCAGCCCTCGCCCCCTGTTCATTTTCCACTACTCCACTGATATTGGCCCTGCAGCCCTGTGGCTTCTGGGATGCTGCCCAAGGCTATGAGATTGCCCTGGGGTCAGAGCTTGAAACTTTCTGCCATCCGGCCATCCAACACTTCTGCTTGATGCATCCTCAAACCAAATACTAAAACTGTATTGTTCAATTTTTTTTTCCAAAATTAGTGTACTATTTAGAATCAATATTTAAAAAGCAGTAATTCTGAGTAATTTGATTAGTAAGAATTAATTTGTTATGCCGGTGCTAATAAGGTTGGGTGGTAATGTCTTGTAGTTTTCAGTTCCACCCCCCCCCCCCTCAAGGGATGGGCTTATATCAGCTCCCAATGGGCATTGATTTGTTGCTATTGAAATTAAAAACAATACCCCTGTCCAGACAGTTGAACTTTATTACAAAAGGATATTTTGTTTTTTTCACAAACTCCAAATTTGACGTATTTTAGTTCCATCATTATAGATTCATTCAAAATATTAAAGTTATTAAAGTTCTGTTTTTATCACATTTACTTCTCTTGAAACAATTAATATAAATTGTTTAACAATTATTTTTTTTTTTACTGGCACGCATATTGTTTTGTTGAAAGTTACCATGGGAAATTTGTATAGTCCTATTATATAAATGCTTTTATTAAATGAAGAAAAAATTATTTTATTAAGTTTCTTATTTTTGCGTTTGAGGAAAGGTTAGTTATCATCACTAAAGCATTTTATTAAACATTTTTAATGTTTTGGTTGGTTATGTTCAATTTGTAGCTTTTTATTTTTAGTTGCGGTGGTCTAGCAGGTCCTGATTTTTACAGTTCTAAAGTTATAGCCTAAGTGGTGGCTGTCGTATCGAAGGTAGCGGGATCGAATCCTGGTGAAGGTTAGGATTTGTTTCCTCGGTTTCGGAGAGTGTCTTTGAGTCTACCCAGCTCTGATGGGTACCTGACTTTAGTTGGGGTGAAGTTAAAGCGGCTTGGCATTGTACTGGCCACACAATCCCCTAGTGTGCCTTGGCCACTGAAACTGGTGAGCGCTGCTTGACCAGCACTGTGGATCAACTTTGTCAGTCGGGATACTATAAAGTTATAATATATTCAGAGGGCATTGTGGTTTTAACCTGGCCCTGTATGGGGTAGCCACAACACTCAGGGGAAATTAACAGCAGCCTGTGTGGGATTATAGTAACAACAGTGCAGTGGCTATTGCATTTTTTAAACTCTGAACTAAAATTGCCTTAGTTGAATGTTATTAGCTCACAGGGAAATTCCCATAAAGCTTAGTTAAAAAGGATAAAACAAAATTTGGGCCAGTTTCCACCTTGTTAAGACAAGTCAGATTGATAGAATATGATGTCAAGACACATTTATAGAATATGTTGTCATGACACATTGATAGAATATGATGTCAATACACATTTATAGGATATGTTGTCAAGAAAAATTGATAGAATATTTTAAGACATTGTTATGATGTCAAGACATGTTTATAGAATATAATGGCAAGATACATTGATAGAATATGATTGCAAGACACATTTATAGATAGAATATGTTGTCAAGACAAATTGATAAAATATGTTAAGACATTGTTATGATGTCAAGACACATTTATAGAATATAATGGCAAGACACATTGATAGAATATGTTGTCAAGAAAAATTTATAGAATATGTTAAGACATTGTTATGATTTCAAGACACATTGATAGAATATGTTGTCCTGTCAATAAAAATTGATAGAATATGTTAAGACATTGTTATGATGTCAGGACACATTGATAGAATATGATGTCAAGACACATTCATAGATAAAAGATGTCAAGCCATATTCATAGATTATGATGTCAAGACACATTGATAGATTATGATGTCAAGACTTGGATTGATAGAAAATACGGTCAGGTTACCTTGATTGATATGTCAAGACACGAAGAAAATAATGTCAGGACACATTGATATGTCAAGACACTATGAAAATAATGTCAAGACACATCGATGGAAAATGATGTCAAGACACATCAATGGAAAATGATGTCAAGACACATTGGTCTGTATAATCTTTCGAGCATGTAGAACATTCAAAATGTTTCTGATTTCCAGCTCAGAATGTGAACCACTGACCTATGTGATAGACAAGGAATAAGTTAATCCTCTACTATATCATCAAGTCAATATGTTAAATAAACTAACTGTTAACTAACAGCCATTTTAAATCCCATCATACAACTATACTACTACTACAGTTTATTTTGCTTTTATTCTGGTTGGAAACTTTGTTGGATTCCTAATTATCTATTATTTTTCTTTGTGTTTTGTTCTTGTGTGACCAAGGGTTGATAATCTTTTAAGACCATTATTTTCATTAGTTATCCCCCTTTCACTGAGCATGTAGGGGAGATAATATTATTAAAATCCATTTGTTTGTTATATATATTATATTTGTATTTATAAAATCTATCTTATTTTTGTCAGTAAATGCGTGACATTATAAAAAAAAAATTGGTTTTATTACGTGTTAATTTCATTCAATTCTGTTTTTGTTTTCTGCAAATTTATTTTGTTAAATCAGTGGTTCTCTACTTGATATATTTTGCGTCGAACTCTTTGTTCTAGACTTACACTAACGTACAGGGCTATCTTAAAGTCCTGATGCACACTGTGATGTACCACAGCAAGGCATATACTTTTTTAATTTGTTCACCATTTGGCAAATCATCACTAAATGTCCCTTACCTTTACAGAAACTTAAAACATGTTTTATGAAAATGCAAACTAAATCGCCCAGCTTTGGGGGGGGGGGGGGGGGGGGCTGTATAACTGTATATGCTACTGATAAAAAAGTTATAAACTGCAATGAACAGAAAGTTATAAATGAAATAATTAAAAAAAATATATTTTTCTTTTAACTAAAGACTTTTAGGAAAGTAATTAAATATAAAAAAATTGTATAAAAAAAGGTGTTGACTAACTGGAGAATCGAATGCGGGTCGCTCACATGACAGCCCAATATGTTAACCACTTAGCTAGCGAAGACACATCTCGAAGTGAAATTGCAACAGTATAATATGAGACAATAAGGTCACGTGTCTTTAAATTAACAAATATGATTGGTTAAACATACACAGTCTACCATATATATATATAGATAGATAAAAGACACAGACAAAAATAAATAGTCTATATAAGATAAGATATCTTATAAACTACAATGAACAGAAATCTATAATAGGCCTATATAATAGGTCTATAGATCTAAAGGAATTCAATGCATTTTTTCTGCATTCTCTAATAACCAAATGGCAAAAAAATATATCTATATGGTATCATGTAGATCTATGTTGCAGAAGCTGATGTTGCTAAACGCTAAGTCTTGGGCTGTGTTTGAGGGTCATTATGGGTGCAATCATTATTTACCACAACTACCAAAAGATAGTCATTCACTGGGACTTCTATGGCTAGTTGTTCATAGTGCTGACAGTGACAGATAGTCATTGATTATGACTTCTGGAAGGTCGACCACTATATAATAATTGGGTCAAATGTTTGGAGTAATTCGGTCACCTCCATGGAATCATTAGGTCGAAAGTATTGGGATTCGATCACCGTTATAGAAAAATTTGGTCACCTTTAATAAGGAATAGTAAGGGCCACCGCTTTGGTCGGTCTGGTTGGTCTCCTCTATGGAATAATAAATGTCCTCCATGGAATAATCTCAAAGAAATATAAAATAATGACATTAAAATAAAGTCTGTAAAGAATAAACATTTGCTTTTTAAAAGAATTTACACAATGGTACCAAGTCTAGCCAAATAGTACTAGTAAGTATAGCTAAATAGTATTACTAGTAGCAAGTATAGCTAAATAGTACTACTAGTAGTAAGTATAGCTAAATAGTACTACTAGTAGTAAGTATAGCTAAATAGTACTTCTAGTAGTAAGTAGGCCTATAACTAAATAGTAGCCTACTAGTAGTAAGTATATAATAATAATAACGGTGCTTATATAGCGCATATCCCGTTGGTGACAGTTCTATGCGCAGACGACAGTTACAGAATACAGACAGACAACGAAATATGTAGTAATACGCTAATTCTGCTGACGAAATAGGTGAGTCTTCAGCCGGCTCCCGAAGGTGTCATAGCTAGGGCTCTGGCGAAGCTGTAGTGGGAGGTGATTCCAAGCGGACGGTCCTGCGTAGGAAAATGAACGTTCGCCAACGGACACTAGCCTCACACGAGGGATCCGCAGAGTAAGCGCGTCAGATGCCGAACGAAGTGGGCGGGACTGGGTGTAGAGCTCCATACAAGAGCGAAGATAATCCGGGGCGTAGTTATTCAGGCACCTATAACAGAGAGAAGCCAACTTATATGAGATCCGGTTGTTGATGGGTAGCCAGTGCAGAGATCGGAGCAGAGGATTGATATCATTTGACTTCTTCTTCTTGAGAACTAGTCGGGCTGCGCAGTTCTGGATACGTTGGAGTCCTTGAAGGGAGGAGGCCTAGAGACCAGCCAAAAGCGAATTACAATAGTCCAAGCGGGAAAATAGGAGAGAGATGATGAGCTTAACACAAGCTTCCTTGGTGAGATAACGACGGATGGCGGCAATACGACGCAGATGGAAGAAGCAGATTTTGGTGAGGAAGGAGATGTGGGTTTGCATGGACAGCGTGGAGTCCAGATAGACGCCAAGGCTCTTGATAGTCGGGGAGAAAGGCACAGTTGCATCAGCCAGCTAAAGATCGGACGCAGTGAGGGACACGACCCTCTGTCTCGTACCGAGGATAAGAGCTTCAGTCTTCTCACTGTTAAGCTTCAACTTGTTTTCTAAATAGTAGGCTACTACTAGTAGTAAGTATAGCTAAATAGTACTAGTAGTACTAGTAGCAAGTATAGCTAAATAGTACTAGTAGTAAGTATAGCTAAATAGTACATCTAGTAGTACATCTAGTAGTAAGTAGGCCTATAGCTAAATAGTACTTCTAGTAGTAAGTATAGCTAAATAGTATTACTAGTAGAAAGTATAGCTAAATAAAACTTCTTGTAGTAAGTATAGCTAATTAGTATAGTAGTAGTATAACTTGATAAGATGTTTTCGCTAATAGAATGTAGCCTTTAGAAGCATCTTAACACTTCTTCATTAAAAGTCATTAAGAATTTATTGCTTTAAAAAAGATAAATACATAATTGACAGAGTCATAATTTATAACATTAATGAAAAACCTTTAAAATGTCATTTGTAAATGAAGTGGTTGGAAATACTTAAAACAATGAGATAAGATAACTGTTGGATGTTGTGAAACAAAATATAAAGGATTCAAAGCGTGTGAAGACTGTTCTTTGTATTAGTTTGCTGAGTTAGAAATAGAAAAGAAAATTTGAAAGTTCTATAGCAGAACAGTAGTATATAGTACTATTACAGAAACAACACTTTTCTCCCTTTCTAAACCAAGGAATCGTTAGACTTTGTAAAGACGTAACAGGCTGCAGAAACTTGTCTGAAAGTTACGGAATGGACCTGGAAAACTAAAATTCACTGTAGTCAAGCTCCAGAAAATACAGATCATGGCATCATTCTGTCTCTGGCACCTATAGAAGAAACTTTTTCTTACATCGTATGTTATATTTTAAATATTACAGCCATCCTTCCATAAATAATTTTTTATTTGTCCTATGCCCATCCGCATTTTGAGTCTAGTCCTGCATTTTTATTAGGGTTTTTAATGATGTTACGTTATTGGTATTCCTGGTTTGTTCAGGCAACCCATTCCATGCCCGAATGACACTTGGGAAGAGAGAGTACATATTTGCATGAGGTTACGGAAAAAGTGTTTTGTCTTTATGTTTATCTGAGCATTGAATAATAGATTGTTTATTGTGTTGTATTTCAGAATTAGAATTTAATGCCTTATGTATTATTACTGTCACTACTTTACTCTTTGCCCTTCTGTCCACTAAAGCAGGGGTCGGCAACCTAAGACACTCAGAACGATTATTAGTGGAACGCGAGAGACTTCCAAAAAGATTTTTTAATGCAAGTCAAAACAACGTACGTCAGTATAATTAATGGGTGCTGCATGGCGAACTACATGGGAATCACACTGAACGTAGACATCAGGAATGTTCATATGCAATACACTCATCATTGGACTTGACATCAGTGATTGTATATATTAATAAGCTAGTCAATTTTATAGTTTCTCAAGTCTCTTCTAGAAGAAAGTGATACGGAGTTGGCCTATAGGTAAAGTCTTCATTGGAAACAATTAAGGTGTATCTTGATGAAAAAAACAACATTTTCGATATTGAATGAGGAGAACTGACAGTTGCACCCGATGTTTCTGAATGACATGGCGACACGTTTCAGTGAGTTGAACTTGCATTTACAAGCATGCGGTCGAAAAGCACCTGAAGAGTTGGACCACTGGAATGGATTTGAATTTAAACTGGACATATCTTGCCGTGAAATTGATTTCAAAACATTTAACTTTCCCCTAATTTAAGGCAAATTATCATAGATGAACGTTTTCAGAAGTACATTGAAGCACTCAATACGGAGATTTCTAAACAAAGGCAAGACTTTCAAATTCATGGACATGTTTCCATACCACATCAAGCCTTGCTGCCTTGATTTTACTACAAATTACTTCGATCTGGATCTTTTTATAGTGGAGGAATATTGACATTTTTTAAACATCAGAAAAGTGGACATCGAAATGTGACGATTTGCGGGAAAATCTGAAAAGAAGCTACTTAGGATAGTCATCTGTCGTCAACTGCAAGGCATTCGCTCTACTTTTAGCTTTTGGTTTAATTGACACTAGTGAACATATTTTATCGCACATGAAAGCTGTTTTAAGCATACTGTTACGAATCTCGGTCATAAATGAATGACGTAGTAAGGCATTGACCTCTTAACAAGTGCGTATCAGAGTCCAAGGCGACCAAGGTTTGACCTTTATGCCCTGAGGGCAGTTTAAATAAAATAATTCGTTCAAATCCCGTGGAAATTGAAGGATAATTCTGGATCGTAGTAATTATAGAGAAAGAGGTTAAAATGCGTATTAAGACCCTGTAGAATCTTCGATGATAGTTTTCTTTGTTAAGTCCCGACCTCCTTAAAGTTAGTTCAGTTCGGAAGTTTGTCGAGTGAAGTCGCTATATTCATTTGTATATTGTATGCCATTGTATTGAAACTTATGTTGCCATCAGTTGATGAAGTTTATTGATCGTTTATATTGAGTCTACAATTTAAATAAAATTGTTTATTCAACAACTGGAGTTGTTTGATCTATCATTGTTGAGAAATGTGTTGAAGATAATTATCACGAATATAACTACATTACTGCATAGACCTGTCAGTCAAGGAACCCCTAGCTTGGGCTACAGATTAGCAGAATCTAGAGACTTCTAATAAAGATACAACTATATTCATTGAATCCGATTTAACGAGTCGTCATAATAGTCATCATTATAGAGGTCCATAACAGTTTGGGGTCTTCGTCCGATATAGTTGTATAGTGAAGCATATATTCAAGTTGTGTTGTGTTGTGTGTAAAGCCGTGACCTACTGAGCAAGCCTAATAACGCTGAATTCATTCTTCCGATTGGAAAAACGTAAGTTGGAAAAATTTACCATTTTATAAATCTCTTAACTAAAGAATGGAATTTATTGAAAATCCAGAAGAAGAAGTTTTGAAAACTTTATCAATAAAGAAGTTAAAAGAGATCGCTGAGATCTTAAAGATAGAAGTTACTGAAACTACACCATCGAGGACTGTGTTGACACAGCAGATAAAAGATGTGTTGATTGCGAGTGGCAAGTTGAAAGTAGAATCAAGCGCGGAGGGATATCAAGTTGAAGGTCAGACGTCGAAATCTATGTCCGAACAGTTTAGATTTCAGTTAGAAATGAAACGGATGGAAATGGAGATGGAACAAAAACGTCTTGATCGTGAGATAGAACAAAAACGTCTTGAGTTTGAGATGGAAGATAAGAAAAGTCAACGCGAAAGTCAGGAAAGAATAGAGCTAGCGAAGATAGGAGCTACTAAAAAAGAATCTCATAATGATGTAGAGATGGCCAGATGGAAAAAGCTAGTCCCTACCTACATTGATAAAGAAAGTGAAATAGCTAATTTCTTCCAGACCTTTGAAATTTCTTGCAGAGATTTTAAGTTCCCAGAAGATAAATGGGGAATATTAGTCAGAACAGCTTTTACTCAGGGAAGGGCAAGAGATTGTGTTCTATTGTTAAAAGAGGAGCATTTGAATGATTATGAAATCATCAAAGATTCTGTACTGAAAGCGTACAACCAAATACCGGAAAGTTATCGGAAAAGGTTCCGTCAGTACACAATGTCCCCTTACCAAACACACTTAGACTTCCTTAGAGCAGAAGAAAAGTTAATGGATCAGTGGATAAAATCCAGAAATATCTCCACATTAAAAGAATTAAAAGATATCATTCTGTTAGAGGATTTTATTAACAAAGTGAGGCCGGATATAAGAATGTATTTATCCGAGCGTGATATCACTGACCCACATAAGGCTGCTGATTTAGCTGAACAGTATACACTGTGTCATAGAACAGCTGATGGAAAGAATTTTAATAGATCACAACGGCAAGGAGAAAACACACAAAAACAACATCGTGAAAAAGAGCATTTTGTGAAACAAAATGATGTGAATAAAAAACCTATCAACAAAACCGTCCAATGTACTTTTTGTAAAAGAACAGGACATAGCATAGAAGACTGTTGGAGTATACGAAGCGACAAAAGACCTAACAAAGTGGTAATGTGTACTAGCCATAAACCAAAACAAAAGGTACAAGAAAGCGAAGATACAAACGAACTGAATTCGAAGAAAGATTCTTCTAAACCAGAAACACTGAGGGTGGATTTGCCTGAGAGCAAAAGTCAGAAGGTAGAGAAATCTACAACTGAAGATAATGAGGATAAATATCCTGATTATAAATACAGAATGGCTACTATTGGATTAATTGTCCAAGTCCACAGAGACGAAAAAGTAGACCAAAGTATTTTTGACTCGAACAAGAGTCTGAAGTCATCGAAAGATGAAACAACACCCGTAAGTCATGGTCAAGGGAAGAATAAAATTGACACAGAGACCCTGTGCAGTTTTCAACCGTTCATTAGTGAAGGTTGTGTGGCCTTACAAAAGGAAGGACCACTGAAGTCCGTAAAAATATTACGAGACACAGGAGCATCATTAACACTGCTGCTTAAAGATGTATTACCATTGAATGTGAATACATTGACAGGACAGACTGTCCTATTGAGAGGTTTTGAATGGAAAGAAGAAATACCTCTACATAGGATATACCTCGCATCTGACTTGGTGACAGGATATGTGACAGTTGGAGTAATATCAAAACTTCCTGTTGAGGGCATATCTGTTATCCTAGCAAATGATTTGGCGAAAGGGAGGGTGAGACCTGAACTGATTGTGAAGGAAAATCCAGACCCTTGTCCTATTGTGGAGACAGGAAAAGAAAAAGAACTTTATCCTGTAGGTGATGTCATAAATGGTATGACACCACAGAAAAAGAAAGAAGAAATTATCTCACAAGAAAAGGAAAAGAAAGAAGAAATTCTCCCACGAGAGAAGAAAGGGGAAGAAGAAGTGGAACTTGATACTACTATTTTCTCCAAGATTGAAGATTGTCCGAAAGGAAATGAACAATCAAAGAAGTCATCACAAAATGAATTGATTGCTGAACAGAAAGTAGAACCAGAGTTGCTACAGTTGCATGAGAAAGCTGTCGACGAGAAAGAAAATCCTACTACTGATGTCTATGACCAGATAGATCACAGCATAAACAAACAACAATGCAAACCTGCAGTTGCCGGTACAGATGAAGATTGGAGGAGCATCACCGAAGAAACGAGTGCTGAGAACTGGACCGAAACTACCAAAAGCTATGGGTTACCACAATCCATACCGACGGATCGAAGGACCAACTTCACCTCGGAACTCTTCAATCCAGTCCTAAAGAACTTATGCCTGGAGCAGGAGAGGTCAACTGAATCCCATCCGGAAAGTCGAGGAGCCTATGGACCAATCTTTGGACCCACTGTCCGAGGACCACTCAAACTACTTCCAGAGGAATGGCCGACCGAATTGGACCTCCTTGGGCTGAGCAAGTACCTAGATAAGTACATAAATTTTTTGTCTGACATAACTGTTTTTGTTAGGAAAAAATTGTACACTGCTCACATGCAGATGCCATTGTTGTGTGATGAAAGAAAGGCAAAAATATTATATCATTTGAAAATGATAAAGCCTTACCTTCTGAAAACAATTGGAATAAGCTTGATGTTGTTAACATTGTTACTCTTATTTGTAAAATTTAAGCCTGAAGTTCAGGATGAGCTACAAGATAGGTTTACTGGTAGTAAACTCCAAAACTCTACTATTCTAAGCAATTTGGATAACAAATTGAGTCACTTACCTAAACCAGAAAAGGCAGTGATCAAAGAGGTCATTAGAGATTATCCCTTATTGTTTCGGGATATTCCTGGTCAGACAAACCTGATAGAACATGATGTGATATTAGAAGATACTAAGCCCATAAGGCAACATCCTTATCGAATCAATCCAATTCATCTGGAATTGGTGAGAAAAGAGATATCATATATGTTAGAAAATGGAATGATAGTCCCTAGTAATAGTGACTGGTGTTCCCCTATAGTTTTAGTTCCAAAGTCAGATAACACTGTCAGGTTCTGTACTGACTTTAGGAAGGTAAACGCAGTCACTAAAACTGATTCTTATCCAATCCCAAGGGTGGATGATCTAATTGATAGGATAGGGAATGCCAAATATATGACAAAAATAGATCTTCTCACTGGTTATTGGCAGGTTCCTCTTAGTCCCAGGGCACAGGAAGTATCCACTTTTGTTACTCCTGATGGCCTTTATAAGTACAAAGTGATGCCCTTTGGCATGAAAAATGCCCCAGCATGTTTTCAGAAGTTAATAAATCATATCATTAGGGGAATTCCCAACTGTCAGGCCTATCTTGATGACATAGTGGTATATAGTGACACTTTTGAAAACCATGTTCTACAAATCAGAGCACTTTTTGAGAAGCTTAGGATGGCTAACCTTACCATTAATCTGGCTAAAAGTCATTTTGCCCATGCCACTGTGGAATATTTAGGACATGTAGTAGGAAACGGTCAAGTAAAACCTGTTGATGCAAAAATAGAGGCAATAAAAAAGGTATCCGCCCCAACCAACCGGAAACAAATTAGGGCTTTTCTCGGAATGACCGGGTATTATAGAAAGTTTTGTCCCAATTTTTCAGTGATAGCAAGTCCATTGACAGATCTTTTGAAAAAGAATGTAAATTTTAAATGGACCCCTGAGTGTGATGAAGCAATTGAACAGATCAAATTGATTCTATCACATGCACCAGTATTAACTTCACCTTCATTTGAAGATCCCTTTTTTATGATGGTGGATGCTTCAAATGTTGGGATGGGTTCTGTTCTTTATCAAAAGGACAAGAATGAAATTGACCATCCTATTTGTTATTATTCCCAAAAGTTTAATAAACATCAAGTCAATTATAGTACGATTGAAAAAGAACTTTTAGGAATTATAAAATCCCTTAAACAGTTTGATTTTTACATCAGTGGATCACCACATCCTGTGGTTATCTATTGTGATCACAATCCCTTAGTTTTTTTATCCAAAATCACTGTAAATCAGCGAATATTGAGATGGTCCCTCTTTTTACAGGCATATCGCATTGAGATACGCCATCTGAATGGAAAAAAAAACGTAATTGCTGACTATCTTTCCCGATTGTAAAACTAATCTATATTTTTTTTTTTGTATTAGTTAAAATAGATTGAATGAATTGTACTGACAAGCAACAGATTGGGTAGACCTGAAAACTGTGAAAGTAACAGGAGAACCTAGAATCTATGAAATGAATAAAACCTTTTGTGGAAAATGGAAAAGAGCAATGTACACCACTGAAAAGATTGGAAATGGAATGTTTTACCACACCAGTCAAACTCGCAGTTTGTTTTGTACATAAATTGTTACATTGATTTCGCTCTGAAAAAAATTAATAGTAGCCTATGCTTAACTCTTTTCTACTTCAATAATATTGTATTTGAAATGTCTTTGATGTAATCTAAAGAAAATAAGTACTTACTGTGTAGTACTAAGATTGTATGAAGATAATATAATCTGCTTTGATTGATAGTTAATTAAGTAAATTAACCAAATTTGTTTCAAGTAAATCCATGTCTGCATGAAAGATAGAATGTTTCAATGTGAACTCTTTTAAAAAGAAAATAATGACGTCAAAAGGTCATGGTAAAATGAGAAATTGAAATATTTTTAATGAAATTGTCTATAAACTATTTTAATTCGTGAACAGACTATGTTTAATGTTCTCAAAATAACATAAATGAATTTAATATTGAGATAAAAAGTTGTTAAAGAATGCTCATTTAATACGATAACTATTTAATCGCGTAGCAATCTTTTTACCTAGGCTGTGATGAGGTAAAAATTTGCATAGCGATGTCAATATTGTTAGAATCAATAGGGAATGAGAGAGTGATCGCAAGGAAGAGGGAGAGAAAGAAAAAAGAATACTGACCTAGAAATTTTGGGTTTTGACACAGACAGTATTGTTTAAAGTTTAATGTGTTAGCCAGCCTACAAACATGGAAAAAAATACTGTCGAGAAAATGATCGTGTTGTTGTGTAATTAGGTCAAGCCTAGTAGTATTTTTTTCATCAAGAGCGTTTGTTTTTTTTTTCCTTATGAAAAAATAAGTCGTGTCTGAATAGACATTAAGTGATTTTTTCTTTTGTTGTATAATTACAAATTGTAAAAGATATTAGTTTATAATTAAATGGACGAGAGAGTTTTTATTACAGGGGAATGTTCAATGTAATAGAAATTATTAACTTGTATTATATTATATCTATTAAGAATGATTATGTATTTCTCTTGTATACAAGATTTAGATAAACAATTTAATTGTCCATTGTTTTGAATTAAAAATTGAATGATTGAATGACTGTAGTTAAGCCATTTGATAAGATGAACTTATATTGCATATATTATATGTTATTGTTATCAGTTCGATTGAATTATTGGGATCGCCAATTGAACTGTATTGTTTCCCCGGAAAATTTTCTTTTATAATTATTCCTTAAAATTAACATTTTTTTTGTATCGTAAAATGTAAAAGAAATAATTATAAAAACTTTTAAGGGTGGTCGTGTTACGAATCTCGGTCATAAATGAATGACGTAGTAAGGCATTGACCTCTTAACAAGTGCGTATCAGAGTCCAAGGCGACCAAGGTTTGACCTTTATGCCCTGAGGGCAGTTTAAATAAAATAATTCGTTCAAATCCCGTGGAAATTGAAGGATAATTCTGGATCGTAGTAATTATAGAGAAAGAGGTTAAAATGCGTATTAAGACCCTGTAGAATCTTCGATGATAGTTTTCTTTGTTAAGTCCCGACCTCCTTAAAGTTAGTTCAGTTCGGAAGTTTGTCGAGTGAAGTCGCTATATTCATTTGTATATTGTATGCCATTGTATTGAAACTTATGTTGCCATCAGTTGATGAAGTTTATTGATCGTTTATATTGAGTCTACAATTTAAATAAAATTGTTTATTCAACAACTGGAGTTGTTTGATCTATCATTGTTGAGAAATGTGTTGAAGATAATTATCACGAATATAACTACATTACTGCATAGACCTGTCAGTCAAGGAACCCCTAGCTTGGGCTACAGATTAGCAGAATCTAGAGACTTCTAATAAAGATACAACTATATTCATTGAATCCGATTTAACGAGTCGTCATAATAGTCATCATTATAGAGGTCCATAACAATACACAGAGGCCATTTAAACTTGACCACTCAGAATTGACTAAATATGTACCTGACATTGTACAATTAGCTAAGAGCATTCAAGGAAAAGGCGCTCATGAATTGATCCATGCTAATGACATTCAAAGGAGGTTTTATGCTCATCTCTCTTAATTAAGCATAAATATAATTATTTCTAAAACAAATTTGTTTGCTTTATTATGTAATAGGCCTAAATATTACAGGCTTATATTCTAGCATAATATTATGTAATTGTTGTAATTATTTATGTTATAAAGAAATAAATTTGACTTTATTAATTGCAGAAAATTATTTTTTACAACGAAAATTCAAGTTATAATCTAATTACACGTTGAAGAAAGAGCATAATGCTGAATTTGTATAAAGAAATAATAATTTATACTTAACACTAGTTGTATTAAAGTAATTAACTCGTTTGACATCACTAGCATCTAATTTGAAGAATTTAATTGAAGGGAGATAATTAACCCGCTTTCTTTGCGTTCATATTGTTAGATCTAATCTGTTTCTTTTTTGTTTCCTTTAAAAAAATTATTAACAATTTATAATTTAAAAAATAATCAAATTAAAAAAGATGGTTGAAAATTATATCAATAGACGACTAAAGAAATTATATGTACGTTTTCAAACAATACATTAACTACCCAGTTCGTATGATTACTACGTATCTTCTCCACTTAACTATAGTACTATCATATCTTAGATAATCTACTATTAATATTAACTATTATAGTAACGGAAATCTCAGTTATGCTGAGATCAAACTACAAATAATTTATAGCTTCTTCTTCTTCATTTTACTGTGGAGACCCCGTTAGGACCTAGAAAAGAGTCGACAATTTCAATAAACACATAAAATAAAAAACATCACAAACAACAATTATAAACGGATGACAAAGTGTCACTTTAGGTCTTTAGTCCAACCCTTGAGTGACGATTTGAAAGCCGGTGATGGAGGCCTGGTCAAGGGTGTTCCACAGCCCAATGGCTGACGGAAAAAAAAGAATATCTGTAGACGTCGGTGCGTACGTGGGGGACATGCAGCTTGAGCTGATGACCTCGAGTAGAGCGGGACACCTGTTGGATTCGACCTTGCTGCGAAGACATTTCCACGTTGCGGTTCACGATTTTGTAAATAGAGGTGACCTTGTTTACCGATCTGCGGTGTTGTAGGGCCTCCAGTTGGAGTTGGGCCACCAAAGCAGATGCGCTTGTTTTAAGGCCGTAGTCATGTAAGATACGACGTGCCGCTAGACGCTGGGTCATCTCAAGCTTAGATATGAGGTGTTGTTGATGGGGATCCCACACCGTCGATGCGTACTCTAGGATGGGTCGAGCTAAATTTTTATAACAATGGGTCCGGATCCTGGTGGAACATCCCATGAGGTTCCTATGGACGAAGGCGCAGGCTCTATTTGCTTTGCCAGCAATAGATTGGACATGTGTGCCCCAGTGGAGGTCTTCTGTGATATTCACTCCATTGTACTTGGCATCTGATACCCTTTCAAGAGTGCGACCATGCAAGGTATAGCTGGTGCGGATCCTTACTTGGATCTTGCCATTTCGATTCCCAGGTCTCTAACTTATTGAGGTCGCCCTGTAGATATAAAGCATCATTGGGGCTCTCGATCTGAGAATACAGGATGATATCATCTGCAAAAAGTCGAACCCTGGCGTAGATCCCGTCTCCCAGGTCATTGATGTAGATCAATAACAGTTTAGATGCAAGCACCGAACCCTGAGGAACTCCAGACAAGACCGGACGAAAGCAGGAGCTCTCACCCTCCACGACGACCCGTTGAATGCGGCCGAAAAGGAAGTTTTCAATCCATCGTTTGGACTGACCTCTTATTCCGTAGTAATCCAGCTTGAGGAGGAGATGTTGGTGAGGGACCTTATCAAAGGCCGTTGGAAAATCCAATAGGATGATGTAGATTTGGTTATTACTAGAATAATATCTTGACAACTAACTTTAATTGTTGATACATATGTTACGGCCAAAGCCCGGAGTCGGCCAGATTGTTTTCTTATGAAGAACTGATTCACAGCGCAGTTTAATGTACATAAATAATTTTCAAATAGATCTATGTGTTGAGAACAACGATAGTGATAATAAACCTTTAAAAGAAAACATTATAAAAAAACAGAGCATAGGCCTAACTTACCACAGAGTTGTGAAACATATTTCATCACTGTGCCGTATAAGGATTTTGATGCAACAATACTAAAACTTCATTTTTAATAGAATGAATTTTAACAAAAAGCTTTTAGAAGCTCTCTGGGGGCAACACTAAAAAAATCTCGACGGGCTTTTAGTGGCCCGCAGGTCACCTGTTGCACACCCATGACTCATATTTACGCTGTTAAAAAAAACAACAACCAACCAACCAATGAAATCAAACCTCGCTGGGACCTTCAACGCTTTCTCTTCAAATCCTACTCTTTCTATCAGTCTTCTTGATCTGGCTCCATGTGACTACAGACATCCAGGCACCGTGTGGTTCTGAGACTAGGTTGCTGCGTCCATTGCTTCCTCCCCACTGAGACCCCGTGGCCTCTCGGCAGTGCAATGGGTCTCGTACCCGCAGCGGGAGCTGTCCCCCATGCGTTCGCCTGCCCGTGTAATCGTTTCGGCGGTTTACACACTTCGCCAGTCTTTGAGGCCCCTTGGTACAGAAGTGGTCTTGTGCTGAAGAACAGGTCGGTCAATTCTTTTACAGCGTCCTCTCCTTTCTGTCTCTATGTTTTTCTTCCGCCTTGCAATGTGCTCTGCAGGAGTCTTTGCAAGGCCTTTGGATCTTGTTACTTGCACAAACAATGACAATATCAGTTTCATGATCTTGATGGCGGTGAGCAGGTCTTTATATGGACCAATTATTTTGAATACAGCTTCATTTGAGATGTTCTCCGTGTAAGAGAGGTTCTGGATCTTGTGGAAGCTTCTCATTTCTAGGGATCTCTGATCCTTCCCTGGAGATCTGCCGTGAGCGTGCAGGTTTCGCATCCATACGCGAAAACCGACATCATCAGAGCGAGCATTAGACGGATCTTCAAATGAATGGACATTTCTTGGCTTCGCCAGAGTCTCATTAAGGTGATTATTACCACGGTTATCTGTGCTGCTATTGTGGAAAGAATTTCTGGGATTATTAAAATTTCGAGCGTCACATACGAATTCGTTGCCTTCGTCGTTTCGGCGTTTATTTCCATAGCAAACGACGTCGATGTTTTCTCTAATTCGACAGTGATATCTTTCAGTTCATCTTCACTGCCAACTAGGTCATCTATATCACCGACAAATTGCATGTTGGTTATGTTTCTTTCCCCGATGCTGATTGTTCCAAGGGGGTCCTTCATATAGCAACAAGAAAAACATAAAAACACAGTTTTTATTATACTCCCTTTATTTGTATACTAAGTTTAACATTTTCACTTCACTACAAAACTAAAATTTCGAATCGGTAATGTCGGCAAATACATATCTAATTATAACTATTCCGCAATTTTTTTTTTATGCGTGAAGCCACGATCGTCGCTTCGCTTTGTATCGGCTACATTTTGTCGTTTTCATTCGTATTTTTTCGTAAAAACGAACATATCCGAAAAGTTTAGTTACTTCCGTCACAGGCAGCCATGTTTTTTCGTAAAATTTGTTCTTCGATTTTCACATTGGTGGAAGGTATTCGTGACTATTCCAAAGGCTACGATGCTGAAAATTTGATAGAATGTATTGTTTGTCGGGAAAAGTCTGCTGGCCAAGTTTCGGCTTGATCGGACGATGGGAAGTGGCCGAAAAATCGATGCAAAGTTTTGCAAGCAATCAATCAGACAATCAGACAGCGCAAGTTAATATAAAGGGTGTAAAAATAAACATGCTCACCATTTCACGTACATTAGACATAAAAAAAATTAACACCAAAATAATGCAAATCAATTGTAGATAACATATCTGAAAGCTTAAAGTATTCGGATGAGAGGTTTTCGAGTAATTATGAAAAATATTCCATGGACGGGTCAAATTGACCCACCTAGTAGAGATACGGGTAATATTGCAGGATCCTTTCTAAAATGTAAACACGCAATTTGTAATAGTGTGTCATGAATGCACAGGTCTGGCTATGGGTCAATACGAACATCCAAGCAAGATAATAGCTTTCTTTGAATAAATAGGCTATTGAACCTGAGCCAAAACACCTCAACGAGAGTTATACTGATAAACATAAGTTAAAAGAATATAGTGACATTATTCCATATGTAGAGTTAAGTGTATTCAATATGTACATAACAAGTAATCCATAAAACAAATTCACATTATCCAATATCAATATGTAAGGTAACATCGACTTGCGTATTCAATAATCACATTCATCACTGTACTAAACATAGTTTCTACTATCTCACTAAACTCTTAGTGTTACAACAAAAATTATGTAAAAATATCTTTCCACTTTCAGCTCAACAGAGCTCACAAGAAAACAACCTTACCAGTTGAATAATATTTCTCTACTGTCCTTTCTTACCCTTTCTTACCCCCCTTGTCAACAATCAGTTCACTCATAAAAACTTGCTTTCTTCTCATTTCAATCATTCTCTTCTTTTTATGAATAGTTTTTACAATCGCTTATTTACATTTTAAAAGAGTTCACTCATGTACAGTGAATATAACTGTGTATCCAAAACAGACCTGTAACACTGGTGATTGCTGCGTGTCTCCTTGTCTTCTAAGGAAGTCCAGTAAAACCCGCTCCCTAAGGCGCAAACAATGACTCGTGGAAAAGCAACCAAATGTGCCGGTGGTTTCGATTAGAAAAGATTTGCTAGCTTCCCAGCGGGCACAACACGCCGTATCAACGGGGGTAAAAAAACGTGGAAATCAAGACAACACGTGGAAAACACGATTTTTTCTTCGTCAATACGACGTGGTGTGCCCGCTGTGTTTTTAAAGGTATCTTCGAAAAGGATGGGGAGGAACCGCCATCGGTCCAGTAGGGATCTGGACAGTGGACAGCATGGTCGGTGTTTGAGGCACTAAGAGACCTAGTCTCTGCTTTTAGCCATGGGAGTTCATATCTGGTTATGGGTCATAAGCTGTGGCCTTTAATTAGATAAAAACTACATTATTCTGAAAGAACCAACATGCGTGCTTGGACTTTAATTTTCTTGAGTTTGTAGGTGTTTGATATTTAGCCAAATACTATAATAATATAAATATATAGAGAGAAATATTAAGAGAGATATAATTGATATCTCAAAACTTTACGTAAAAATAAATATACTAAGTCAGAACAAAGACAATAATAAGATGTACCGCTTGCTTTGATATTTCTGCTATTTGATATTTTGAAACACTTAGTTTCGGAATTTCCGATTGCACTAAGTCCTCTAGACTTCCGGTTTAGTAATTCGCTATCATTATCTCAATGGAAAATTAAGATTAAAATCGAAAGTTGTATAAAGCGGAAGCCTTCAATGCAATCGTAGGAGCGTAGAAGTAATTTAAGACAGCCGTATTGGTTGCTCACGGGAAAAAAAAAGAACATAATAATATAAGCTCTAAAAATAAAGCAAGCGGTCCATCATATTATAGTCTTTGGTCAGAGCAAAAGAATGCAGTATGTAGGGCTACCGACTCAATCTACAAGTAAAACAGTAGTGGGCTAAAAGTGTTTAGGGGAGTTCTATTCATACAACTTGTATCTGTAAAAAAAAAAAAAAAGTCAAATAAATCAAGTAAACTTAGAAAAAAAAGCTTTTTTTGTATTAAAAAAAATTGATATATAGATCTAACTCTGTTAATTGAAAGGAAAGTTTACAAACAGTAATATTTAATCAAATTAAACAGTGAAAATAACAGCAAAGGCTTTAAGAAGAAATAATTGTAAGCCTATTGACCAGCAGAATATTCTGGTAAATATTATCTCTCTCTCTCTCTCTCTCTCTCTCTCTCTCTCTATGAACATTAGAACTACATTTAATATTGTTCTTATTGATATATTGATTAAACTACGGAGGGTTTCTGGTTCGGAATAAAATGTCAAATATTAAAAATCAATACATAGGCCTACATAGGCCAGTGCTTTCTTACACCTTCTTCGCTCGCGGCGATGCACTATGTTAACTTTAACGAATGGAATGTTTTATTTTGTTGTTAATTTTGTTATTTTTTATGTAAAAGTTTTCTATTGGCATCAAAGCCATTTGTGTTCGCATTTACCACATTTTAACTGCTTTGCTTTTAATGTGTGCCGACAAACACGCGACACTGAAACACGCGGTTATTTAATCACATGACCAGTGGCGTACCGAGGGCTGGTGTCACCCGGTGCGGTAAACTTTGGGTGTCACCCCCCCCCCCCACACACACACACGATTTTCACCATAGTTTTCGTCTCCTTAAAACAAGCCTACATTTCAAATGTGACAAAAAAAACAAACAATATTAATTTATTATAGAAAATAAAAGCAATAAACAACTGAAACAACCGCACGGTACTTTTTAATTTTTTTTTCCTTTCCTGCTCTTCAAAACTGCAAACTTGTCAATCACCTCATCAAAATCTATATTATTTACAGTGTCCTTTTCAATCGATAACATACCTAGATCAGAAAGTCTTGATTGTCCAATGGCAGAGTATAAATAGCTTTTTATAACCTTTAGTTTTGAAATGCTCAGTTCACATGAAGCCACAGACACACATACCATTAGAAGTAATTGAATGCCTAGCGAGAGTGTTGGAAAACATTCTATGAAGTCCCAGTTAGCTATGAATTTCAAAATATATAATACTGACCAGTCCATGGCTTTTTTTATAGGTCAAAATCAGCTGCTTTTAGATGTCGTCTAAGCCGTGTTTTTTTTTTAAGAGCTCATCTTCGGATAGCTCGTCGTAAAAAGAGGTTAATTTGGGAACGAACACCAATAACGCTTCTTCACTTGCTGACAGTAGAATCTTGGGCTGAACAGCCTCAAGCCTCAAACATATCTGCAACTTCCTTATACGCTGTTGATTTGATCTGATTTTCACGAGGATCACATAAAGCTTCAATCGCCGTAATACATTCATCAAGCTTAACTTTCACTGGTTTAACAGCAGCATGATGAGCGCCCCAACGTGTTATAGGCTAGATAACCTTTTCAACGACACCCCAGTGTGTTCAATTAGAACATCCCATCGATGAGTGGAAGCATCAAAGAAGGAAAACATTCTCTCAAGGGTACCAAAAATGTTATACATGAAGCATTTTCGGCAAAAGAGTGTTGACCACACAAGTTAAGGTGATGGCCCTTACATCCATTAAAATAGCTTTCTTGTTCTTTCTTTTTAAAATGGCTTGAACACCCCCATGGAGTCCAGACATTGTGGCGCCTTGTCGTAGCCTTGAGCTCTGCACATCTTAATATCAAGTCCGTCATTTTTTAGATTTTTAAGAATGTCAGAACTGAGGTCGTCAGCTTTTTTCCCCCTTAGAGAAAAAATCAAAGAAACACTTCTCTCACTTCAACTTTCCCACTGTGGACTTTCACATATCTGATCACTTCAGACATTTGGTCAGTGTGTGATATATCAGATGTGCTATCAAACATTAATTCCAAAATACCTTGCGACATTTAGATACATAACAAGATTTTTCTTTGCATGATTTGCCAGTACATTTATAAATTCATTTTGAATTTTTGGTGAAAGATAAAATACAGATGCTTTCCCTGTACATGTACTTATCTTTAGTCTCATTAGGTGCTCACTGGACCATATTTGGAAAGCATCTCAACCATCTCAAGAAAGTTTCCTTTATTCAACGAGGATTCATCTTCGTTGTGGCTACGAAATGTCACACTTTGCTTCGCAAAAAACAATGTAACATCTAGCAACCTGTGTAGGATATCCCTCAATTGTTTTATGTAGCTTAAGTCCTGCTGCCAATGTTTTCCATTTTTCAAGGGCAACATAGGTGGTCTTCAGATGTCTGATGATTATGTAGTTTTGGACTCAGTTTCCACCACTTATCAAACCCAGTAACAAATTTAGATGTTTTTTTCGGTAACATCAACAACAAACAATCTGCAGAAAAAAAAAGAAAACAGTATAATTTCTTACTGACAAGTGAGTAAACCATCCATGAACGCATTATTTTCTCGCCATTGGGCTTTACCTTGTCGAACCATTATTTTGTTAGCTGGCGCACATCTCCTCTAGCTTTTGCATCTTGTCTTGTCTGCATGCTGAATGAGGATGATACACCGTGCTGCTAGTCATTTTCATTTATTTGATAATGATCTTTCATCCGTTCTGTTATCGGACTAGACCACTTATAGTGTAAATTAAAAAAAATTTCATTAATGTTTTTTTTTTCATTCGGGTGTCACCCCTGAGAGGGTGTCACCCGGTGCGGTCCGCACCCCCCCCCCCCCCCCCCGCACCTCCTCGGTAAGCCACTGCACATGACACATAAACTTATGGACAGTTAATCACAGCGACAGATAAAAACACTTTTGTATATTTATAGGGGGAAATAATACCGAGAGTAAAATAAGAAGGGATTGGAGGGAGGGGGGACTTCATCGCACCAACAGACCTAGGGGGGATATTTTTCCCCTAAAAAAATAACGTGTTTGTGATTATGATCCTTTTTATTTGCATTTATATCAATACAATATTTTATTAGTCAACTTAACTTTCCCATTTATGTTAATCATTGTCTAAATATTATTTTGGTACTCAAGATGAAGATCTAAAACTTACTAGATCTAATATAAATTATATTGTGATCTCAGTTTACTTAGATGTCCTTTAATGTATTTAAGTTTCAAGTTCCAAGCAGAAAAAACTAGTCCCGTTAAACGGAATAGATACTTTGTAATTAGACAAACTGGGTACTTAATGTGATGTTTGAAAATATACATATAAATTCTTCAGTCATAAAATATATATACAATTTTCAAATACTTTTTCAAAGTTTGTTTATTTTAAAGTTATACATTTTAAGCCATTTATTCTTTTATAAAAGAAATAAAAAGGAACATACTAAAATTATTAGCGCAGATAAAATTATCTCCCTTTAATATAAAAAAAGTTTCCACATTTGATTCAATAGTGATGCCAAACAAGTTATGCTTTGTAATCTAAAACATATTACTGACACAATTTTATTTCTTCATAAGTGTAAGTTGAATCAAAAGTTGAAAGTAGAACAGCGAATACCTATCAGTTGAGAGTAGCAGATGACTTTCCTAAGCTTTTTTGACCGCAAAAGGGCACATTTGGATGCACATTTTTGAAAAGTTTTTGAACTTGTCTTGTCTTTGATTAGAAAACTCCGCATTGAGTGCTTCTATGTACTTCTGAAAAAGCCTAACTATCTATCTTAATATATGCTTTAATATAGGGGTGTACATGCAGTTAAATGTTTTGAAATTTATTTCACGGCAAGATATATGTCCAGTTTTAATGCAAATTCATAACAGTGGTCCTTGTAAATTCAAGTACAACTCACTGAAATGTGTCGCTATGTCATTCATAAACATCGGCTTCAACAGTCAGTTTTCCTCATTCAGAACCAGAAAATGTTTTTTTTTTCATCAATTAAAAAAAATCTCTTAGAGGAATCTCTCGTGCCATTGGAAATCCCCCTGCGTGCCAAGTTTGGCACGCGTGCCTTAGGTTGCCGACCCCTGGTTTAGAGTGTCCGACCCATTTCCCTCCGCCGGGCATTGTAATGCCAGGATGTGTGACGTACTATGTACATATACCTGCCGTGACCCACTTTAAAGAGGGCATTATTATCTTGAAACGCAGAAATTATTAAAGGGGTCGTCCATTAAGTATATCAACACAATAGTGGGGGGGGGGGAGGGGGTCTGAAAAAGTTTGACAATTGTTGACATGGGGAGGGAGGGGGGGGTGGTCAAGAAAAGTTGACGACAACAATGTTACATTTTATAATAAATTTAATTAAAAAAAATGAAACGTCGTCAAACACTCACTCGCCCATCAACAGACTACCATTTAATAATAGATTATGTTTACACTAAATTGCCAACTTCCTGGCCATCTCTATTCCGATCTGAAGGAATAAGACAAAGGGGTACGATTGGTGAAGGGGGTGAAAAGTAGGCGGGTACATAATGCAAAGTGGGTGAGGGGTGGATTATGCAAATTATATGTGTGTTTGTGGTGGGAAAATAGTGCACGGCGGGAGGGCAATGAAAGGTAAAAATTGCTTTAAAATCGTTGATGTAATTAATAGACGTCCCCAAAGTGATAAGGCTAATAACCTCGCGAACTAATTAATATCCTCGCTAATTTGTAAACGCATCGACTCAGTAACAACAATAGTTAAATCACTAAACCTAGAAACTCTAGAGGACTGAAGGGCAATGAGTAAAGTAGTAATAATATATCAAGCATTAAATTCTAACTTAGAAATAAAACACACATAAAAATCTTTTACGATACTCAGATAACATAAGGACAAAAACCTGTTTCATATCCCTTATGCAAGAACAAATGCATATAAGCACTCGTTCTTCCCGGATTGCGTCCGGACGTGGAGTAGGTTGCCTGAACAAACCAGGTTAACCAGTAAATTAACATCATTTAAAACACTGATCAAAAAGCAAAACTAGACTCAAATCACGGAAAAGCACAGGACGCAATAATGTTCTGCGCAGAAGAAGCGTCTTTAACAGATAATATATTAAATAGCAAATACTATATAATAGAATGTGTGTTAGCGGCGATACCGATTGGTCCACATAATTGCACTTGACTGTATTGATTTATATTTTAATTTTGCGCTTATTGTTGTCCTCCATAGTGTAGTGATTAGTATCCCCGCCTAACAAACGGATGATTAGGCTATATCCCATCGCGAGGTAATATACTTAATTTATTTCTTATAATAACAATAGGGCCTACGTATTTTTCCGAACAACATTTTTTTTTAATTGTGAAGATTTTTAGAATATATATAGTGTAGTCTAGGGGTCGGCAACCTACGGCACGCGTGCCAGGACTTAGCACACAGAGAGATTTTCAATTGCACGCGGAAGATTTTCTAAAAGGCTATGTAGGTCTCGTCTACAGCAAATTGAGTGCTTAAATCAGGTTGACTTTAAGGCTGTCGGCACGCTGAATGAATTAGAAATTCTACTTTGGCAAACTACAATGAAGAAAAGTTTGCCGACCCCTGGTCTAGTCTAAGTGTAGATCTAGGCCCCTATGTATTTTTTTTGTTAGTATTATGCATCGATAAAGTCTGCTGGTTTGACTTGTCCACAAAACGAAATGGACGGTATCGATATTTTATTCAGTTCATTTTTTTTCACGGATGAGTTGCGACGCCGGGAAGGGAGATACAACTGACAGTATTGAAAAAACCCAAGAGTTGCCCTCTCTTGTGTTCGATCTGTGTATGTCAGACAACAATAGAGTACATTGTTCAATCCCGTCACATTGAAATAATTCTGACGTGCTTCGTACATTTGGATGTAGATGAATCATTGGAAATGGACTTCACACAAAAAAAAATGCGTAGCTCCTGCTGAAAAATTAATTTATTTTTGTGCTAATGTATTTTGTTGAAGAAGAAAAAAACAAAAAAAACGCACTGTTATATATTATTAATAGTTGTAAACATTCCCATGTATTGTGATAAGCAAAAAAATCTATTCCTGATGTAATGATAATATTTCTTAAACAAAAGTAGAATGACACAATGTATTTTTCAAAGCAATGGTTTTAAAATGTCTTTAAAAAATAAATAATAAAAGTCCGTATTTATAGTTCCTTTTTCCTTTTCAAGAATTTATCTGTTTGAATCTATTAGAACGAAGCTAGCACATTTTACCAAATGATTCAATAGCAGATGCACGACTTTTTGGAAGAACTTGAGTTTTTGTATTTTTTATTTTTAATCAAACAAATACAGTTTATTTAAAGCTTGAAGCCTCCTTGTGTGTAAAATATGGAGTGGAATTCTTGGTTTCCAGTGTTTCTCGTTGCCATTCTATGGATTCCTAGTAAGTACATCAAATTTCTTAAAAAGTACATCAAATTTCTTAGTAAGTACCTATAAATTTCTTTAAAAGTACATCAAATTTTTTAGTAAGCACATCAAATTTTTTAGTAAGTAGATCCAATTTTAACTAAGTACATACAATTTCTTAGAAAGTATATCACATTTTGTTTAGTAAGACCTTTACATTTCTTAATAAGAGCATCAAATTTTCCAGTAAGGGCATTATATTTCTTAGTAAGAGCATTACATTTCTTAGTAAGTACATCATCAAATTTCTTAGTAAGTACATCACATTTCTTAGTAAGTACATCACATTTCTTAGTAAGTACATCACATTCCTTAGTAAGTACATCACATTTCTTAGTAAGTACATCACATTTCTTAGTAAGTACATCATCAAATTTCTTAGTATGTACATCACATTTCTTAGTAAGTACATCACATTTCTTAGTAAGTACATCATCAAATTTCTTAGTAAGTACATCACATTTCTTAGTAAGTACATCACATTTCTTAGTAAGTACATCACATTTCTTAGTAAGTACATCATCAAATTTCTTAGTAAGTACATCACATTTCTTAGTAAGTACATCACATTTCTTAGTAAGTACATCACATTTCTTAGTAAGTACATCACATTTCTTAGTAAGTACATCACATTTCTTAGTAAGTACATCACATTTCTTAGTAAGTACATAACATTTCTTAGTAAGTACATCACATTTCTTAGTAATTACATCAAATTTCTTAGTAAGTACATCACATTTCTTAGTAAGTACATCACATTTCTTAGTAAGTACATCACATTTCTTTGCAAGTACATCAAATTTGAACTATGTACATACACTTTTTTAGTAAGTACATCACATTTCTTTGTAAGTACATCACATTTCTTAGTAAGTACATCACATTTCTTAGTAAGTACATCACATTTCTTAGTAAGTACATCACATTTCTTAGTAAGTACATCACATTTCTTAGTAAGTACATCACATTTCTTAGTAAGTACATCACATTTCTTAGTAAGTACATCACATTTCTTAGTAAGTACATCACATTTCTTAGTAAGTACATCACATTTCTTAGTAAGTACATCACATTTCTTAGTAAGTACATCACATTTCTTAGTAAGTACATCACATTTCTTAGTAAGTACATCACATTTCTTAGTAAGTACATCACATTTCTTAGTAAGTACATCACATTTCTTAGTAAGTACATCACATTTCTTAGTAAGTACATCACATTTCTTAGTAAGTACATCACATTTCTTAGTAAGTACATCACATTTCTTAGTAAGTACATCACATTTCTTAGTAAGTACATCACATTTCTTAGTATGTACATACACTTTCTTAGTAAGTACATCACATTTCTTAGTAAGTACATCACATTTCTTAGTAAGTACATCACATTTCTTAGTAAGTACATCATCACATTTCTTAGTAAGTACATCACATTTCTTAGTAAGTACATCACATTTCTTAGTAAGTACATCACATTTCTTAGTAAGTACATCACATTTCTTAGTAAGTACATCATCAAATTTCTTAGTAAGTACATCACATTTCTTAGTAAGTACATCACATTTCTTAGTAAGTACATCACATTTCTTAGTAAGTACATCACATTTCTTAGTAAGTACATCACATTTCTTAGTAAGTACATCATCAAATTTCTTAGTAAGTACATCACATTTCTTAGTAAGTACATCACATTTCTTAGTAAGTACATCACATTTCTTAGTAAGTACATCACATTTCTTAGTAAGTACATCACATTTCTTAGTAAGTACATCACATTTCTTAGTAAGTACATCATCAAATTTCTTAGTAAGTACATCACATTTCTTAGTAAGTACATCACATTTCTTAGTAAGTACATCACATTTCTTAGTAAGTACATCACATTTCTTAGTAAGTACATCACATTTCTTAGTAAGTACATCACATTTTTTAGTAAGTACATCACATTTCTTAGTAAGTACATCACATTTCTTAGTAAGTACATCACATTTCTTAGTAAGTACATCACATTTCTTAGTAAGTACATCACATTTCTTTGCAAGTACATCAAATTTGAACTATGTACATACACTTTCTTAGTAAGTACATCACATTTTTTAGTAAGTACATCACATTTCTTAGTAAGTACATCACATTTCTTAGTAAGTACATCACATTTCTTAGTAAGTACATCACATTTCTTAGTAAGTACATCACATTTCTTAGTAAGTACATCACATTTCTTAGTAAGTACATCACATTTCTTAGTAAGTACATCACATTTCTTAGTAAGTACATCACATTTCTTAGTAAGTACATCACATTTCTTAGTAAGTACATCACATTTCTTAGTAAGTACATCACATTTCTTAGTAAGTACATCACATTTCTTAGTAAGTACATCACATTTCTTAGTAAGTACATCACATTTCTTAGTAAGTACATCACATTTCTTAGTAAGTACATCACATTTCTTAGTAAGTACATCACATTTCTTAGTAAGTACATCACATTTCTTAGTAAGTACATCACATTTCTTAGTAAGTACATCACATTTCTTAGTAAGTACATCACATTTCTTAGTAAGTACATCACATTTCTTTGCAAGTACATCAAATTTGAACTATGTACATACACTTTCTTAGTAAGTACATCACATTTCTTAGTAAGTACATCACATTTCTTAGTAAGTACATCACATTTCTTAGTAAGTACATCATCACATTTCTTAGTAAGTACATCACATTTCTTAGTAAGTACATCACATTTCTTAGTAAGTACATCACATTTCTTAGTAAGTACATCACATTTCTTAGTAAGTACATCACATTTCTTAGTAAGTACATCACATTTCTTAGTAAGTACATCACATTTCTTAGTAAGTACATCACATTTCTTAGTAAGTACATCACATTTCTTAGTAAGTACATCACATTTCTTAGTAAGTACATCACATTTCTTAGTAAGTACATCACATTTCTTAGTAAGTACATCACATTTCTTAGTAAGTACATCACATTTCTTAGTAAGTACATCACATTTCTTAGTAAGTACATCACATTTCTTAGTAAGTACATCACATTTCTTAGTAAGTACATCACATTTCTTAGTAAGTACATCACATTTCTTAGTAAGTACATCACATTTCTTAGTAAGTACATCACATTTCTTTGCAAGTACATCAAATTTGAACTATGTACATACACTTTCTTAGTAAGTACATCACATTTCTTAGTAAGTACATCACATTTCTTAGTAAGTACATCACATTTCTTAGTAAGTACATCATCACATTTCTTAGTAAGTACATCACATTTCTTAGTAAGTACATCACATTTCTTAGTAAGTACATCACATTTCTTAGTAAGTACATCATCAAATTTCTTAGTAAGTACATCACATTTCTTAGTAAGTACATCACATTTCTTTGTAAGTACATCACATTTCTTAGTAAGTACATCACATTTCTTAGTAAGTACATCACATTTCTTAGTAAGTACATCACATTTCTTAGTAAGTACATCACATTTCTTAGTAAGTACATCACATTTCTTAGTAAGTACATCACATTTCTTAGTAAGTACATCACATTTCTTAGTAAGTACATCACATTTCTTAGTAAGTACATCACATTTCTTAGTAAGTACATCACATTTCTTAGTAAGTACATCACATTTCTTAGTAAGTACATCACATTTCTTAGTAAGTACATCACATTTCTTAGTATGTACATACACTTTCTTAGTAAGTACATCACATTTCTTAGTAAGTACATCACATTTCTTAGTAAGTACATCACATTTCTTAGTAAGTACATCATCACATTTCTTAGTAAGTACATCACATTTCTTAGTAAGTACATCACATTTCTTAGTAAGTACATCACATTTCTTAGTAAGTACATCACATTTCTTAGTAAGTACATCATCAAATTTCTTAGTAAGTACATCACATTTCTTAGTAAGTACATCACATTTCTTAGTAAGTACATCACATTTCTTAGTAAGTACATCACATTTCTTAGTAAGTACATCACATTTCTTAGTAAGTACATCATCAAATTTCTTAGTAAGTACATCACATTTCTTAGTAAGTACATCACATTTCTTAGTAAGTACATCACATTTCTTAGTAAGTACATCACATTTCTTAGTAAGTACATCACATTTCTTAGTAAGTACATCACATTTCTTTGCAAGTACATCAAATTTGAACTATGTACATACACTTTCTTAGTAAGTACATCACATTTTTTAGTAAGTACATCACATTTCTTAGTAAGTACATCACATTTCTTAGTAAGTACATCACATTTCTTAGTAAGTACATCACATTTCTTAGTAAGTACATCACATTTCTTAGTAAGTACATCACATTTCTTAGTAAGTACATCACATTTCTTAGTAAGTACATCACATTTCTTAGTAAGTACATCACATTTCTTAGTAAGTACATCACATTTCTTAGTAAGTACATCACATTTCTTAGTAAGTACATCACATTTCTTAGTAAGTACATCACATTTCTTAGTAAGTACATCACATTTCTTAGTAAGTACATCACATTTCTTAGTAAGTACATCACATTTCTTAGTAAGTACATCACATTTCTTAGTAAGTACATCACATTTCTTAGTAAGTACATCACATTTCTTAGTAAGTACATCACATTTCTTAGTAAGTACATCACATTTCTTAGTAAGTACATCACATTTCTTAGTAAGTACATCACATTTCTTAGTAAGTACATCACATTTCTTAGTAAGTACATCACATTTCTTTGCAAGTACATCAAATTTGAACTATGTACATACACTTTCTTAGTAAGTACATCACATTTCTTAGTAAGTACATCACATTTCTTAGTAAGTACATCACATTTCTTAGTAAGTACATCATCACATTTCTTAGTAAGTACATCACATTTCTTAGTAAGTACATCACATTTCTTAGTAAGTACATCACATTTCTTAGTAAGTACATCACATTTCTTAGTAAGTACATCACATTTCTTAGTAAGTACATCACATTTCTTAGTAAGTACATCACATTTCTTAGTAAGTACATCACATTTCTTAGTAAGTACATCACATTTCTTAGTAAGTACATCACATTTCTTAGTAAGTACATCACATTTCTTAGTAAGTACATCACATTTCTTAGTAAGTACATCACATTTCTTAGTAAGTACATCACATTTCTTAGTAAGTACATCACATTTCTTAGTAAGTACATCACATTTCTTAGTAAGTACATCACATTTCTTAGTAAGTACATCACATTTCTTAGTAAGTACATCACATTTCTTAGTAAGTACATCACATTTCTTAGTAAGTACATCACATTTCTTAGTAAGTACATCACATTTCTTAGTAAGTACATCACATTTCTTTGCAAGTACATCAAATTTGAACTATGTACATACACTTTCTTAGTAAGTACATCACATTTCTTAGTAAGTACATCACATTTCTTAGTAAGTACATCACATTTCTTAGTAAGTACATCATCACATTTCTTAGTAAGTACATCACATTTCTTAGTAAGTACATCACATTTCTTAGTAAGTACATCACATTTCTTAGTAAGTACATCATCAAATTTCTTAGTAAGTACATCACATTTCTTAGTAAGTACATCACATTTCTTAGTAAGTACATCACATTTCTTAGTAAGTACATCACATTTCTTAGTAAGTACATCACATTTCTTAGTAAGTACATCACATTTCTTAGTAAGTACATCACATTTCTTAGTAAGTACATCATCAAATTTCTTAGTAAGTACATCACATTTCTTAGTAAGTACATCACATTTCTTAGTAAGTACATCACATTTCTTAGTAAGTACATCACATTTCTTAGTAAGTACATCACATTTCTTAGTAAGTACATCATCAAATTTCTTAGTAAGTACATCACATTTCTTAGTAAGTACATCACATTTCTTAGTAAGTACATCACATTTCTTAGTAAGTACATCACATTTCTTAGTAAGTACATCACATTTCTTAGTAAGTACATCACATTTCTTAGTAAGTACATCATCAAATTTCTTAGTAAGTACATCACATTTCTTAGTAAGTACATCACATTTCTTAGTAAGTACATCACATTTCTTAGTAAGTACATCACATTTCTTAGTAAGTACATCACATTTCTTAGTAAGTACATCACATTTCTTAGTAAGTACATCACATTTCTTAGTAAGTACATCACATTTCTTAGTAAGTACATCATCAAATTTCTTAGTAAGTACATCACATTTCTTAGTAAGTACATCACATTTCTTAGTAAGTACATCACATTTCTTAGTAAGTACATCACATTTCTTAGTAAGTACATCACATTTCTTAGTAAGTACATCATCAAATTTCTTAGTAAGTACATCACATTTCTTAGTAAGTACATCACATTTTTTAGTAAGTACATCACATTTCTTAGTAAGTACATCACATTTCTTAGTAAGTACATCACATTTCTTAGTAAGTACATCACATTTCTTAGTAAGTACATCATCAAATTTCTTAGTAAGTACATCACATTTCTTAGTAAGTACATCACATTTCTTAGTAAGTACATCACATTTCTTAGTAAGTACATCACATTTCTTAGTAAGTACATCACATTTCTTAGTAAGTACATCACATTTCTTAGTAAGTACATCACATTTCTTAGTAAGTACATCACATTTCTTAGTAAGTACATCACATTTCTTAGTAAGTACATCACATTTCTTAGTAAGTACATCACATTTCTTTGCAAGTACATCAAATTTGAACTATGTACATACACTTTCTTAGTAAGTACATCACATTTTTTAGTAAGTACATCACATTTCTTAGTAAGTACATCACATTTCTTAGTAAGTACATCACATTTCTTAGTAAGTACATCACATTTCTTAGTAAGTACATCACATTTCTTAGTAAGTACATCACATTTCTTAGTAAGTACATCACATTTCTTAGTAAGTACATCACATTTCTTAGTAAGTACATCACATTTCTTAGTAAGTACATCACATTTCTTAGTAAGTACATCACATTTCTTAGTAAGTACATCACATTTCTTAGTAAGTACATCACATTTCTTAGTAAGTACATCACATTTCTTAGTAAGTACATCACATTTCTTAGTAAGTACATCACATTTCTTAGTAAGTACATCACATTTCTTAGTAAGTACATCACATTTCTTAGTAAGTACATCACATTTCTTAGTAAGTACATCACATTTCTTAGTAAGTACATCACATTTCTTAGTAAGTACATCACATTTCTTAGTAAGTACATCACATTTCTTAGTAAGTACATCACATTTCTTAGTAAGTACATCACATTTCTTAGTAAGTACATCACATTTCTTAGTAAGTACATCACATTTCTTAGTAAGTACATCACATTTCTTAGTAAGTACATCACATTTCTTTGCAAGTACATCAAATTTGAACTATGTACATACACTTTCTTAGTAAGTACATCACATTTCTTAGTAAGTACATCACATTTCTTAGTAAGTACATCACATTTCTTAGTAAGTACATCATCACATTTCTTAGTAAGTACATCACATTTCTTAGTAAGTACATCACATTTCTTAGTAAGTACATCACATTTCTTAGTAAGTACATCATCAAATTTCTTAGTAAGTACATCACATTTCTTAGTAAGTACATCACATTTCTTAGTAAGTACATCACATTTCTTAGTAAGTACATCACATTTCTTAGTAAGTACATCACATTTCTTAGTAAGTACATCACATTTCTTGGTAAGTACATCACATTTCTTAGTAAGTACATCACATTTCTTAGTAAGTACATCACATTTCTTAGTAAGTACATCACATTTCTTAGTAAGTACATCACATTTCTTAGTAAGTACATCACATTTCTTAGTAAGTACATCACATTTCTTAGTAAGTACATCACATTTCTTAGTAAGTACATCACATTTCTTTGCAAGTACATCAAATTTGAACTATGTACATACACTTTCTTAGTAAGGGCATTACATATTTTAGTAAGTACATCAAATTTCTTAATAAGTAGCCTACATCCAAAGTCTTAGTAAGTACATTAAACCTAGAAACACTGGAAGACAGAAGGGCAAAGGGTAAAAGTACACAATGCATTGAAGTCTAATTTAGCCTGATGTAGCCTACATGCAAAGTCTTAGTAAGTACATTAAACCTAGAAACACTGGACGATAGAAGGGCAAAGGGTAAAAGTACACAATGCATTAAAGTCTAATTTAGCCTGATGTAGCCTACATCCAAAGTTTTAGTAAGTACATTAAACCTAGAAACACTGGACGATAGAAGGGCAAAGGGTAAAAGTACCCGTTAGTCAAATGGCCAAATTAATCCATAGGTCCGGTGAAACAGCGTTCATCAGTTTCTCTGGCCACGGCATACTAAGTGATTGCGTGGCCAGCTCTTATGCACAGCCGCTTTTACTTTACCCCAACTAAGATCAGTTACCCATCAGAGCTGGGCAGACTCATTGACGCCCTCCAGACCCTGGAAAAATCCTAGCCTTCATCAGGATTAGAACCTGGACCTTCAGTAGGCCTACGCCAGCACAACGCGCTGCCACACGGCCACCCACAATTTGCTACAATGCTCAGAGAAAGAAAACGACAAAAACACTTTCCTTGTCTCTTATGCGAGAACAAACTCATACAAGTACTCTTTCTTGCTAAGTGGTGTCCGGGAATGGAATGGGTTACCTAAACAAACCAGTAGCACTTTCAATGGAGGACTTGACACAAACCACTGAACAACATAGGATGCAACCACCTTCTGTATAGAAGGAGCAAGAGATAAGAAGAAGAAACTTTGATGCTAATATTCTTTATAGAAATGGCTTAAATCTGCGGCGCCAAAACAGCCTCTGCGCGAAAATGGTTGCATTTAATTCATTTACTGATCAGCAAGCGAGCGTAGTCTATCTGGATGCGAGCGTTAAATACGATGAAAATACCGAAGACAGACAAACAGACCGATAGACTTTCTGTAGCGTGTGTGTGTATTTGTGATTCCAATTATCACATCTCCCTAAACTTCCCTAAAGAACAATTGCTTTAAAGAATAAATGAAACACAAAAGCGGCATAGGGAAGAGACAAACAAAAAACCGGTTTATAATGGGATTTATAGAACCAAAAATCGGGTTTGCAAAAAACAAAAAAAAACGACAGTAACATCCCTACTTCCAACCCCGGGAATATGACATGCGCAATCCAACAAAAAAAACAAACTATTTCGATCATTTACTTAACAAAGCAAACGTGTTAAACCACTAAGCTCGGATTAAAAAAAAATCGATTTTTCTTGCTAGGCCCCAAAAAACTGCACATTATGAAACGCAATCCTAAAGCTCAAAGAATAAAGCGCATACTTTTCTATTATAAAATGCACTTGATCATAATCAGTGAATAATAATTGCAACCAAATTGCACCCCCACTGCGAGGTTCAATGTCTTTGTCAAAAGTTGATTGAAGCTTCAGAATTGATCTGCTACAATTATTGACGCAATTGTTCTTTATATAATGTGTGTGAATAAAGTAACTCGACAACTAGGAATGTTTATTATAACAAATATAATCATTAAGCCTCTAACTTACTTTAGGATATATGTTGCATACAAAAAAAATAATACTAATGATAAAGGCAACAATTTTCGTGATGTAAATTATCAGATAAGCAGGATGCAAATTCATCGTTAAAAATGTACAAAAATTAAAGCATAGTGATTAATCACAAAAACAAGAAGTAATATTTTTTTTAACCCCTTAACTTTCACGGTCGTGGGGAAGGGGGGGGGGAAGGAAGCTAGTGGGCACTGCGTATCCATTAGCCCTTTCAGTGGGCTTGGTAGACTTGGCGGCGCCCATCTCCTCTCCATGTCGGCGGTGAATTATTTTATTTTTGTCTGCACCGTGGGTCGAACCCATGATGCTGAGCTTGTGAGTCGAGCTCACTGTCGACTTTGCTATCCAGCCGCCATATATATTATATAATTGTGAAATATTCACTTCTAATTAAAGATAAACAAAATTTTGTCTTGAAGCTTGGTGTAGCATGAGTAAAAGTATTCTTATCTTATACGTAACAGACGCTCCTTCTATAAAGAAGATTATTGCGTCCTATGCACATACGTGGTTTGAGACTTAGTCCTGCATTTCTGTTAGTGTTATAAATGATGTTAAGTTACTGGTTTTCCTGGTTTGTTCAGGCAACCCATTCCATGCTCGGATGTCACTCGGGAATACAGAGTACTTATATGCCTTTGTTCTCGCATAAGGAATACGGGTTATAATAAACTACATTTCCTACATTTTGCCAACGTCAGTGCGAAGGTTGAAATTGATCCTTCACACCAGATCAGAAATTCTCAAGGTAGCCTTTGCCAGGACGCAACGAAGATCAACTTCCACAAAAAGTCTACTTCTGTATTTAGAGTTGATAACCAACAAGCTGGGTAACCCCGTGTTTTACAAAGATATTAATGTTGTTAGAAATAGAAGAATGCGCAACACAGTCTCATTCAGAATATGACATGACAGCAACAGTTTGATCCAGAATTTTGTAACTGGCATTGTAGATAAATCAGTTTCTGACTGCTTCGTGGTTAATAAGTTCAAGAAACTTCTCTTCTGCTGACTTAGGAACGGTGTGCTAAACAATGTGAAAGAAAACAATTTGTCTTCGCTACAATGAGGCGCTTTAAATTCTGTTAATGAGCAACAATAACGGATTAATATTATTCCATGAAGATTATTTAAACGACCATATTCTGTGAACTGTTTGCTAATCACCTCTTTTGTCTCGTCCTTTATGTTAAAACCGCTCTTTCTATTCCGTCCCATTGTTTCAAAGTAAGAAGTAATCCGTTTGACCACGGATATATATTCCGTCCCATTGTTTCAAAGTAAGAAGTAATCCGGTTTGACCCCAGATATATAAAAAGAAAGGAGAAGTCAAGGAAAACTCTATTTTTGGATGCACGACGCCCGCCATTGTTATATGCTTTCACTTATCTATACAATTACATTTTTTAAACACTGACCATTAAATATATCTCGAGTGACTTTGATATCCTGTTAATTGTATGGGTTTCTTCTAATTATAGGTTTTTTTCTATTGCTCGGTTATTTGGATAAGTCAAGTATAAAAATGTATTGCTATCGCTCACATCATATTTTTTGAATTTATTCCAACGATGGGGTTAAACTGGACGCTTGCGCAGTGAATCGGGGGCAAGAAGTATCAACAACGTCTTCTGCGTCTTTAATATTTAACGTTTTTTTTTTAAACGTTATTATCTTAGTTATTCATTAAAAAATAATTATTTCATAAAACTCTATACCAAGCAGCCAGGGAGCAAACAGTTTATTTAATGTATATGTTACGGCCAAAGCCCGAAGTGCGGCCAGATCGCGATCTGGCCGAGGTGCTTGGCCAATGTCCGATGTACTTGAAAATGCCAGTGTTTACGCTACTTTGGCCGGCCACTTCGTGATGTGGCTGGCGATCCTTGGCCAATGTCCGATGTGCTGATACAAGAATGTTCGGTAGGCGGCACAGGTGTGATGGCGGCTTGCATATGGTAGTAAGAACAGCGATACATACGCCGTGACGTTAATTTTCTGTTCATCTTCTGCTTTTCAGAGAAAGTCCTCCCGAAGTGGTCACTAATTATCAAGGAAATTAATTATCACACGATTTAGTAAACTATCTACCTGGATAAAAACACCATTTGCGTCGTAAATTGACTGGATGGTGTCTGTGGGTAGAGGATTGACTTTTGATAATCCACAAAGGTGGTCAGGTCAGGCAGGAGCGACCGTATTTTTATCTAGCCATTGTCCGCACGGTCTAGTTTCATGTGTTGTATAAACATGGGTGGGGCCGCCAGTCGCAATGACAAAGAGCTTGTTTGATTTTATGAAAAGAGATAGAGAGGGAGTGTCAATACTGTACAGGGCAGGGCCACCATTGATCTTGTGACCCACACCCACGACCGGGAAAACACCCTCCCAGCCCCACCCATTGACGGACCCTCGAAGCCACAAGCGACTGGAATGTTTGGACAATGGGATGGAAGAGAGATACGTGACTTTAAAGTCCACCCACTACTTTCTCATTGGTCCATGTTATATTTCGTGGCTAGATCTTCCTTATGTAATTTTGTAATTTAGTATAAATAAAGATGGATAATTTACTATAATAAACTAATTTGACTGATTTTGTAATTTAGCTTAATTATTAATCAATATAAGCCTAATGTGATAATTACGGTATACAAACACTCAAAATCTGCTCATGACCTTCTTAATCGGGCTTTGGCCGATCGCCCCTGGCCATTTCGCGATCTGGCCGGCCAAAGTCCGAAATCAAGAACAGATCGGGCTTTGACCGGTCAAATGTGAGGTGATATTGGCCACTTCGCGATCTGGCCGGCCAGAACTAGTTTTTGATGAAATACTCGTATTATACATATCTAGGCTTACCGTGTCTATGGTTATCCAGTTAATGTAACAAGCGATCGCTGTGTCAGTAACTCGTGTTAATAAACATACAAATACATTTTTAGGTAGTTCGAAGGGTTTGTTTGTGTAGGAATCTCAACACTTATGTTGCATTAAGTTCTTATTTGTTGCAATAGAAATCTTAACAATTTACTTTTACAAATACATTTTTTGAAAGTTTCAATGAACTCTAATATTCGTTTACATTCTCCAACAACAACTGACACCTGGGATAGCCATAATGTATAGTTTTCCATTGATGAAATCATAGCGAGTTACTAAACTGGAAGTAGATATTTCCGTTTGCGATCGGAAATTCCAAAACAGGAGTTATTGGTTTTAGATTTATTTATTGGTTATTTGATCTGTGTAAATCCTGCTTTGAAAAATGTATAGCAGATGACGTTCGACCTTAGCGATTTAAAAAGGTCTCTACCTAAAAGATTATAGACCATCTCCCTTTCTCTCTGTCTGCCTCTCTCACATACACCCAAACATACACACATATATGCAAGATAAAAACAAAACATACTTTTTTAGAACTTAAAAAGTCTTATTGATATCTATTTATAAAATCTCTAAAGTTCGCTCCCTCACTCTAAGTCTTATATCATATTATCTCTTTTATTTTATTCTTTTCTCTATCTTTTTAGTAAATATAAAACAAGGCCTATATTATTAATACATGTAGGTCTTTATATATATAGTCAATTTCTATTTTTACCTTACACCCATTCTTTTCCCCATAAATTTTGACTTCATTCTTTGGAATGTTTTGTTCAGAAATTGAAACCTTAAAAGTTTAAATTTTCCTTTTTGTTATAACATACAAAAGTAATTAAAAAGGGTAATATAAAATTATTCTTAAGAATATGATAATTAGAACGTAAGCACAATTTGATAAACTTAAACTATTTATAACTGTCTTCAGAATTATCAATTTATTATCTCCGCCAACAATAAACAAAAACGGATTTGGAGAAAAAATGAGTTTATTGGAAGAGTAGTACAGATACATATAATACTGTGGCTACGCCTATGGTTATAATGTCTGGCCTCACAAAAGTAGTAGCCTACTAAGTATCCCCGTTACACCAATTTGATCCCTAGGGACCGTGAGGCAGCGTTCACAAGTTTCTGTGGCCACAGCATACTGGGAGATTGTAAGGCCTTCAATGCCCAGCCGCCTGTAATTTTTTTAAACGAAAGTCAGGTACCCATCAGAGCTGGGTAGAATCAGAGACACCCGCCAGACTCTGGAAAAAACCCTACACTTCACCAGGATTCATACTCAGGACCATCGGTACGCCAGACGAACGCTCGGTCTCACCTTGTAAAAAGTCTCAAAACCCGGACGAGCCGAAGCTCTTAAGCCGGGGCGTAACGCTTTAGAAGTGGGTTATTTAAAACCCTGTCCGGGATCCAGCCACCCCACGGCACGCCGAAGGCGTGGCGTGCCATGTAAAAGGGAAGGATTCCGCAGGCCAGCGACCGTTCACTGCGGTTCCCCTAAGGATCATTATCGTGGTGGCTCTCCCGTATATCTGCATTGTCACCCGGTAGCACAAATCCTGTACTATAGGCACAGGCATCCAGGCACCGGGTGGGTCGTGAGACGGGGGTTGCAGCATCCATTGCTTCCTCCCCACCGAGACCCGGTGGCCTCTCGGCAGTGCAATGGATCTCGGACATGCTGCGGGGGCTGTCCCCCATGCGTTAGCCCGCCGGTGTTTCAAAGAAATTACTGGCGGTTTACACACTACGCCGCTTTGAGGCCCATGGGTACAGTAGTGCTCGGTCTCACCAACATTGCCTGGTATCACACAATCACTTCTGTACCCATGGAATTCAAAGTCTGGCGAAGTGTGTAAACCGCCGATAAGTTCCCATTAAGAATACACCGGCGGACGAACGCATGGGGGATAGCTCCCGCTGCGGGTCCGAGACAAATTGCACTACCAAAATGCCTCGGGGTCTCGGTGGGGAGGAAGCAATTAACGCAGCAACCCCGTCTCGAGAACCACCCGGTGCCTGGATACCTGTACCTATAGTATAGGATTTGTGCTACCGTGCAACAATGCAGGTATACGGGCGAGCCACCGCGATAAATTAAGGGGAATCGCAGTGGATAATCCTAGCTGCGGAATCCTTACTGTTACACGGAACGCCACGCCTTCGGTGTGTCGTGGGGTTGCTAACGCCAAGTCAGAGTTTGGGAGTACCCCCCTGAGCTCAAATCTATCGTTACGCCCATGACAAAAGAGCTTTTTGGGCTCGTCCGTTTTTTTATGAGACCTTATAACTCAGTATCACACAATAGTGATAGCCACGGACACCAATGGTAATAATCTTATATCGAAGATTGTTTTTACAACTGTAGTTGATTCATTGCAAACGCACGCACGCAGACAGACAGTACAAGTTAAGACAAAGAGAGTAAAAAGGCATTTTTTTCATTATTGCATCCAAGGGAATGCGCATTTTGTTAGGGCAACCGGAGACAAAAATAAAAAGGTCTATAGGAACAATCACATTAGCAAGGTGGCTCTATTTTTTTTTTTTTACAAATGGAAGAGTAAGTTTGACCGAGCCCATGGGCAGTAACTCGTGTACCTTTTTTTTTTTCTTTTCTTCTTCAGCTTGTGATGGCCAGCACCCTCTTTGCTGGACGAACATCACTGTCAATGGAACTGACTTCAAGCTCTGCACTGACAGCATCCCTCGAGCTAAAGCTCAGGTAGTAATCAAAGACGCCACGAGATGGTTAAGTAATTAGTTTCCCCCTGGCCATACGGGAGCACGATTCTCAGCCGCCATTACTTATCAACCCGGGAAAGTAAAATCCTAAGGCCTTCGCCAAGACTCGAACCTGATGCCTCCGGTAGTGACGATCTAAGCGCGCTGCCACTGAACCCTCTGAAATGCTTCCTATTAATTAGTAAAATCTCTCGATTTTACAACGTATTGCAGCCTGAGAAGACGAAGGGAGAGGCCTGGGGAGGGGGGGGGATCTATTGTTGAAAACGTTACGAATGTCAGAGATTTCCATTCAGTTTTGTATGGTTCAGTTCTTAAATCAATATTATTTGTTTAATGGATAATTTGAGTGTTTCCTTTTAGAATGTACACTCAAAAACTTTTCTATAACACTCAATGAGTCACGTATTCAAACGATCAATCAGTAATGCATTATTTCATTCATCCTGTAACTCATTGAATCGATCCCGTACTATGCCATACCTACTAGCTCATTCCTGTACTTACTCATCCACTCACTCATTCATTCAATCAATCACTCATTAAAATACACTCCCCTTTTTTTTAATAACACCATCATTATACTGCTTACTCATTCAACACTCATTTAATCAATTATCCACTTATTCAATAACTCTTTCTATCAATCATTTTACAATTACTTCCTTATTCAATCACTCACTCATTCTAATTTTTGACAAGTCTTAATGAAGCCTGACCTTTTCAGTAGGTCAGGGTTTATCGTGTTCACGAACTTCCGATTTATTTCTGGCAATACTCATTAAATGATCTTTTCGTCTTTTGCTGGTGTTTATTTCAACCTCGTTGTCCAGTTCTGGTCTTTTATAAATATATACTAAGGCTGCAGTATTAGTTATGAGGAATCCGTTTTTAACATCAAAAGTGAGTAAACGATACTAGATCTAGTCGCGTTAGGTTAATTTAAATTTAGCTTGGTTTATAACTAATAGTAGTCAAGAGTAGTGGTTCTTGGCTATAAAAAAAAATGACCTATAAATACATAATGACACGATAAACCATAAGGTGCATGCATAATCATTCATCATCATCATGAATCCTTTTACCGTTGTGGTCTTTTGGGGGAGTGAAGGGATACTTCATCTGTCATCTTTCTTCATTTTTGCCTTACTTGGGCGGCTGTCAATAGTTCAGTCGTTTGCAGCTTTGTCCAATCTTTTGTATTGTCGAGCCAGCATTTTCGGTGACGGCCTCACTGACGTCCACCTTCTACACTGCCTTGGAGGATTGTTTTCGGCAGGTTATTATGCCACAACACATGACCGAACCATGTCAGCTTGCGCCGCTTGATTGTTGCTATAATGGTTTCTTGAGGGCCCTCAATTGAGGACATTCCGTCCCTGACATACTCATTAGTCCTGTGTTCTACGTAGGAGATTCAAAGGCATTTTATCAAGCATTTATTTTCGAATGCCTGCAACTTGTTTTTCAGTGGCTGCTAGCAGGGTCCAGATCTCACATCCGTACAGATCAATAGTTTTTCACAAGGGCTCTGTAAAGCCTGATCTTTGTTAAGAGACCAATGCTTTTGCTGGACGAGATTCTGTTTAGTCTAGACATTGCCGCCATTGCTGACCTAATCCTGGCTCTAATTTCTCCCTCACAGCTTCAGTCTACGGGTAGGATGGTTTCCTAGATATTTGAAATTCTTTACCTCTTTTAGTTGTTGTTAGTTCATTAAAATGTTTGTACTTCTGGCATCTGTGGTGTTGATCCTTATTTTGCTCTTTTCTGAGCTGATTTCCAATCCCTATGCGCTATGCCCATGTTCTCTCTGCAATCTTGTCTGTGACCTCTTGTAGTTCTTTGTTGCTCACGCCCAACAGGTCGATATCATCAGCAAATCTTAGATTGCAAAAGGGTCTTCCCCCAATGGAGATGTAATGTGTGGTAGTCATCGAGTGTTTCTTGTATGATTTTTTCTATGAAGATATTGAACAAGACCAGCTATAGAATGCAACCTTGACGGACTACAATGGACAACTTAAAGAAGTCTCCTATACAGCCTTAAAGTTGAACTGCATAATCATTAAGACTTGTCAATAGGTCAATGGGTGGTATATTTCTATAACTCGTTTATATGGATAAGTGAACATAATATTAAATTGTAGCCTCCGCTAGCCTCAATTGGCACATACACATTTATTATGGAGGCGCTATCTATTCTTTTTATAGCTCAATGCTCAGTCACACTTACACTCACAGTATATTAATATATTGAATGCATTTCTCACAGAATGCATGTGTCAGCATTAACATGACTCTAGCAGTTGTGTCAACCAGTGGTCTGTTCAACCATTTCAAGAAGTTCCTCACAGACAATTTCAAACTGAACAATATCTGGGTGGGAGCGACGTTTTCAAAAAACCTCACATGTAAGCTTTCGCCTTCGTCGTCTGTTGTCTTTAAATGTGCAAAAATTGTCTGTGTGTGTTGAGAAGAAAAGCGAGATTCGTCAAGTTTAAGGCACGAGGAATATGTCTAGATATACAATTCTTATTTTGTTTTTGTTTAACTGTTGACCAGAAAAAATAAACATTGTCAAAAACAATTTCACTTAAAATAATGTTATTTATATAGCGTTTCTATCCATGCTATTTTAGCATGTTCAGTGCCCTCTAGAAGATTTTTACGTCCACTAGGCCCAAAACTGAAGCAGGGCGACAGAGATCGGTCGGCGGCAGGGATAGAATGCACGATGTGTCGGTTGACAGTGCGGTGAAACAGTCCGGTCACCGGTGAACTAACCGCAGGACCAGCCGGCCTCACTTATCTGAGCAAATTTCCCACAAGAGGATAGTTCCTGGGGGGCTATTGGAAATTTAATAGTCAATAGATTTTTTCGATCTTTTTTTCCCATTTCGGTTTTACATAATAGCATTAAGAGCACACAAAAAAAAAACTGATGGAAATGGTAATGTTGTTAGTCTTCGTGGAAATAGAATGAAGTAATACAACTTGGTTCATTTAGTTTATCTAATGTTGTTGCTGTTGTTAATGGTTTTATTTTGTTGTCAATAAATACGTTTTACGAGTAATTGTTATTTGTATTGACTGAGTCGTTTCTTGCTGTTGCTACTGCTGTTTTTATTCTTATTATTTTTTTCTCCATTTAGTTTGAGTTCGCTGAACTGACAAAACAAGACTAAGACATAGCTACAGAAACTTGTACGGTAATAGGCCGGGGGCGGGGGGGGGGGGCACGGAGGGCACGTGACACATTGACCAAAGATGCCAAGTATTTAGGAGTTGGCCTTTTAATGAATGACTTGCTATACTAAGTGAAACACTAATTTTTTAAACACTAAACTTGAGGAACAATAGTATAGAGTTAATGCTAAGCAGTACAAAATACATAAATATACTATTCTAATTTATAACGACAATGCAATAAAACGAAAAATGCGAAGAACGTAGGTGTAATAAGAAAGGATAAATTATATTGGACAGAAGGGTAAAGAGTAAAGTAGTAATAATACATAAGGCGTTAAATTCTAACTTAGAAATAGAGCACACACACACACAAACAACAACTGTTAAATGCTCTGATAATGCTCTGATAAACATAAGGACAAAAACACTTTTCTTATCCCTTTTGCGAGTACAAATACATATAAGTAATATTTCTTTACGATTTGCATCCGGGCATGGAATGGGTTGACGGAACAAACAATGAAAAGCAGCAATTTAACATCATTTAATTAAAATGTTAGATTAGACTAAAACCATAGACGACCATAGGACGCAAAAATTTTCTTTACAGCAGTTGCGTCTGTAATTTATAAGATATAAGTTTATTATAATACTCAGATTGACATAACGACGAAAGCACTGTTCTTATACCAGTTATACCACATTCAAGAACAGACGAATATTACACTTTCTTTATATTCTCAAGCGGCGTCCGAGCATGGAATGGGTTGTCTGCATAAACCAGGATAACCAATAACTTAACATCATTAAAAACTCTAATTAAAATGCAAAACTATATTCAAACCCCCGATTCGCATAAGAGCGTCTGTAACATAGAAGATATAAAAAAAACATTAAATAAACGATAAGATTAAAAGAAACAGAGACAAAGAGAAACATAAGATTGATTTTTGGACTTAATTGATTTCTAATAAGTCCAGCGATTGGACATATATTTGCGGAGCGTAGGACGCAATAATCTTTTTTTAAAGCGTCTGTAACAAGTAAGATACGATTTTTCATCCAAATCATTTCTGATGTCACCAATTTCTGATTTCGTTATTTTTTTTAATGTAATTGATTTTTTATAAAATCTATTTTAGGTAACTGATTTTTTTAAGCTGATTGATTTCTGAACCGACTGATGTCTAACATGATTTATTTCAAACTGTATTGGTCTTTGTTATCTTATAAATTGCAGAAGCTCCTTCCATAAAGAAGATTATTGTGTCCTACGCTCATCCGTGATCCGAGTCTAGTCTTGCATTTTTATTAATGTTTTAAATGATGTTAAGTTACTGGTTTTCCTGGTTTGTTCAGGAAAACCATTTCATGCCCGAAAGCCATTCAGGAAGATTAAGTACTTATATGCATTTCTTCTTGCATCATTGATTTGTGACATGAATGACTTATAATATGGTTGAGAATAATTCTGATTAAATGTTGATGTGATTGATTCTATTTGATTAGATTTCTGTTGTGATTGATTTTTTATAGCTGAATGATTTCTTTGTGCCCCCCCCCCCCGCACCTATTTTTGTTGGTTCGTTACAGCTTTTGTTTGGGAGACAGGTGAAATAGTATCGCCGTCATTTTACTCAACTGGCACAACTTTATCTACCTGTTGCTACGGCGGCATGTGTCTGCTGTATTCTAGCAACGACCAAATGCTGAGTCCGTTGAACTGTAGCTTGAGCAGAGGTAACCACGTAGTCATGTGTACACTGTAGGCATTTCTTAGAGTCCCGCCCCTAGTCGCGAATCGTTTGAACAATTTTCCAATTAGGTCTAAGGGGAAGTAACTAAGCGAATCTCGGGATATTAGAATCTGTAGTATTATTATACGCTTTAATTTAGTCATTTACTGCAAGGTCGGTAGCCTATGGAACGAAAGTCAGTCATCGTATAGTGGGATTTCTAACAGTAGAGTAACGATCGATTTTCATTGTTTTAAAACTAAACTGAATTCATTGGCTAAAAATATTTTATTAAAGGGTTTTTATGAACAAACAATTGATATATAGGCCTACTTCTGGCTTGAATTAAGAGAGTTTTGCAAATAAACATAGATAAATCTGTTTTTAAAATCTAGTTTCAGATTTAGCATCGGCCGGAGCAGAGGTGGGAGACCGTTAGCCTTAAAAATTAAGGGCTTTTTTTTAAAACACGTTTTTTATTTCAAAAGATAAAAACATTTTCTTATTTGTGCTTTTAATTGTGAGTTAGGGAAAAATATCACGTGGCTGAATGATAAATGTTAGAAAAAGATATGTAAATAACACGTGGCTGAATGATAAATGTTAGAAAAAGATATGTTTCTTGTTTTTGTTCGTTTATTCCTGGTAAGTAGTTTTCAAAACTATATAAAAAATATGGAAAAGGCGTCCTTCGACTATGTAACATTCGGGCGAATTTAAATTAAATTAAACAACATATGAACAAAATTAAGCTAATACACACATTACTGATGCAGCTGACACTTTATGGACAATTGAACACATAGGCCTACAAGTTATAAAAAAAAATTAACAACGTATTGTAGCAATAATTTGTTTTTTTTAAAATAAAAAATACCCCCCCCCCCAACCACCATTTGGAGGCCATTTTCTGAAACCTACCATAAGAGTCCATACTACGTTAGTCCATATGAACTCTTACCTTTACATTTAAAATAACCGCGGGGTGGGGGAAGGGGGTTTAGGGATCGGGGAAAAGTCAAATGTTTTAAAATGGACACAGTGGTATAGCGGCAGCGTACTAGGTCTGCTATTGCGAGATCTTGAGTTCAAATCCAAGTTTGAACGCAGGATGTTGTGCTGTATCAAATTACTTGCACGGCACATTGGCGCACAAACTATCTCAAGTGGTCTATGTACATAACAGCCCATTACTTTGTTATGATAACAGCAACAGCAAAAAAAAAGGTATTTTAAAAAATCAATATGAATCGAAATTGAAATAAAAGCTTTCCTCTTGTCATCGATTCATTAAACCACCAAACAGGTTTCCTGTGCCAAGAGGTTCCAGAGCCCGCGACATTCACCACGGCGTCGTTAACTACCGCTGACCCGCAAGCAACGACGCTTGACGCCGATGCGCCATCAACCGTGAATGACTTGACGACCGACTCGACAAGCAGCTCGAGTAACAGCGCCACCGGAAATGCGATGATGACGTCAGCACCGCCGAGCGGAGAGATGACGAGCGCTGCCTCGACGGGCGAGGGTGAGAATGTTTCCACGGACGAAAGCGCAGAGGCGTCGCTAGCTACGTCGTCTGCGGGACTCTATTCCATAGATACTACTATGTCTTACATGGGTAAACACTATTTTCCTTTAAAAAAAATTATAATTGAAGCTTGTCTCAAATAAGTGGCACGTGATGGATGGTCTGGTACAAATTACGTAGGCCTAAATATTCGATAAACATTGCAGTAAACGCTTAGAAAATCTCTGCTAAACATCTAACTGTAAACATGCATCTGGTAAACGCTTGGAAAAGAGTGACATATTGTAAACATATGGTAAACATTTTATGCTCGAATTTGTCATCCGTATGTATGTGTAATGCAAATCTTTATTCAAATATTCAAAGTTGAATGTGTGTGCGAATTTCAAAGCCGATTGGTCAATAAAAAGACACGTGACCTTATATGTGCTATATTCAACTTTCGATTATATATTTTTTCTCCACATAAAGTGTTCTCCTCAGTAAAGTGGTTTAAATCCCCTATCCCAGGACTCTCATGACCTATGTTCGATTCTTCTAAAGGTAGTATTTTCAAAAATATATTTATCTGTTATAAAAAATGTAGGCTGATTGTTACCCCGTGCAAAGCCGTGAAATTTAGCTAGTATGTAAATATTCCTGTATGTATGTATGTGCGTGAGCATGTGTTAGATAAAATGATAAATGTCAAATATATGTGTATGTATCTGCAAAAATTTGAGTCGCACGATATGTGGGTGTATTTGTTTATACGTATGTATCTTTTTTTGCATATGCATTATAATCTGTTTGCATCAATGTGTGCGTACGTGTCCGCAGAGATGTGATCTAGACATCACATTATGTAATGCTGTGGACAACTTACTGAACACGAGAGATTAATATTTCAAATAAATCGTTTTCAGGAAACATCTCTACATCTTCAGCGTCCACCACGCCCGGTGACTGTATGTGCGAGTGCTTTGTGGTGGATGTGCCCCTGAATAAAACTCAGAGAGACGCTCTCATGGCGGAAGAGACGGTGAAAATTAGACAGCATCTGATTTTAAACATTGAGGTAACGTCTGGATCAGAGGTTCCCAAAGCGTGCGCCTGGCGCCCCGGGGAGCGTTTATAATTATTTCAGTCTTGGATTCAATGTTGTACACTGTTACATATAGGGGTTTTGGCTTAGCTAAGGGCATTATGAGGAAACCTTTCTAAGTTTGAGAACCACTAAAAAAAAAGTAGAGTATCCCGTCGGAGCAAATTGATCCCATAGTGCCGGTGTAGCAGCTTTCGCCAGTTTCTGTGGCTACGGCATACTAAGTGATTGTGTGGCCAGCACTATGGACAGCCGACTTTACTTTACCTTCAACTAAGGTCAGGTACCCAGGGGAAAATTTCCTGAGAACCACCGGCCTAGAGTATTTAGATATAAATTATTCAACACTAAAGGTCGACCAAAAGCAAATTTTTGGTTTTCGGCCGAAAACGAAACCATTTTGGTCGGCCTCTATTGAACACATGTATGGGTAAGACATTTCAATATACTTTATATGTGTACTAACATGTACGTATAAAAAATGCTTTCGTTTCTGTACAGTATGCGTATATTGATACTAAATACATATATGCTTATACACATTACACAAATAGAGATACATATAAGCATACATAGCTACATACATACCCTTACGCAGACTCGCGCACATACACTAACATAATCAAAACATACAAACACATTCACAATTATCCGATATAATTCAGACTCTCCTTCATATAAAGAAGATCATAGCGTTCTACGCTCTTCCGTGGTTTGAGTCTAGTCCTGCATTTCTATTAGTATTTTAAATGATGTTAAGTAACTGATTTCCCTGGTTTTTCAGGCAACCCCTTTCATGCCCTATATATATATATAACAATACATACATGCATACACATTTTACATATATTCTACACTTTATGTGCATAGACAAGGGGTAGGCAACCTACGGCACGCGTACTATAATTTGCACGCAGAGTGATTTTTTTAATGGCACGAGAAAAAACCACAAAGAGTCAATCCAATAAATTGATGTATTGGTGGCGCAGGTTGACTTTAAGGATGTTGGCACGCTGAATGAACTAGAAACCCTACTTGGGAAAACTATTATCAAAAAGGTTGCCGACAATACACATAGAGAGCACACACTCACATCTTTACGGTTGACCTCTGAACTTAAACATAAGTAACAGTAATGTTAGTGTGACCTTTTATTTCCTCTCCCTTCCAGACCCTGTCGTCGTACATGAGAAAGAAGATCAGCATCATGGACAGTCGGCCATCGGCCACGTTCGTGGGCGGAGTGGGCATTGTGGTGATGGTCAGCACCTTCCTGCTCATTGTCCTTATGGACGCCACTTATATCATTCAATTCATACATGGAATCGCCCAAAAGTTGCATGCATCCAAAGGCGGTTTGGAGGACCAGGAACAGAGCTAAAACTGTGTGTCAGAGTTGAAAGGTTTAAAAGTTCAACGTCATCCAATGGGGTATACAAGTGCGACTTCCAGGCTCCTAGTATCCGTTGGTTTTCAAATGCCCGTTTTTTTTATCGAATACAAAAGTTGATAGTGAGTGATTCTAGATGCACAGCAATAAAATCCTGACAATCCAGAAAAAAAATTCCTGTTAATATGCCCACTGCATCCTTCTGTCTCATTAAGCACCCCTTTTGCTAGAAGTTAAATAGCAAGATAGTGGGACTTTTAGCCAGATAGAGGGACTTCTAGTCGGATTGTGGGACTTAAAAAACCAAATAGTAGGACCTTTATCCGGAAATTAGAACGTCTAGTCGGAAAGCGGGATTTTAAGTATTTTTAAGCCCGTAGAGTGGGCTTTGTAAGCAGTGACTCGATTCCATTTTCAGCATCAGTCTCATAATACACCCATTTCAACAATGAGGTGTTATTACTTGCCAATGTAGGCTTTAGCTGGATAATGAAATTTATCCGGATAGCAAAACTTTAGGATGGATAGTTCAACTTGAAGCCAGAGACTGACTTCTAAGCAGTGATCACGAACGGATTCGGCACAGTTTACAGAATTCCAACTGTCTCACATCGGTCTCGGGTTCCCTTTAAAAACTTCACGAACCGGTCTTCGGAAGATCCTTAAAAACCATTCGGACGCCACCCAGCTCGATACGCCTATGACCACGGAATACTTGCAGACAAGACTTGCCACGCTAGGTGATTAATTATTTACTATCCTGTAGCTGCCAGCTTGCCGCACCATAAATATATTTGGTTGTTCTTTTGATTCTCCGTTGACATTTCCGGAATTCCCCGGACCAGTCCAACAGAAGTTTCATCTGTACTGTGACTAGTATATTATACGTACAAAGATATTTCCCGTTCGATTATGAATAATTAAGCCTTTTATACCGGTACTTTGTTTACAAACAGCTCAAAGTCACTGAGTACGAACCGAGCATAACGAAACCATTGCACACTTATAATAATCATAAATATGTCCAGTTGGGGCTACGTTACTACCCCACGGGTGTTCGACTCTCAGCACGGGATAGTCCTAACTTTTTGCAAAATAAAAAGACATGCCTATTTTTAACCCAATTACACATTTTTTAAAATTTCTTGTCTACATTTTTTTCAGTAAAAAACAAAATATTATATATATTTTTTAAGAATTAGATCTATAGCTTTCCGTTCGTTGTAGTTTATAAAATTCTTATTTGTAGCTATAGACTATAGGTATAGGCCTAAGTATTTTCCCCCGGGCAAAGCCGGGCAACTTAGCTTACAGTACATGTATATGTATGATTCCATATATGTAAGGCTTTTAATATTACATAGTGTCACCTCTCTGACATAAGGTACATAAATGAATTACAGTATCTAACAAAAATTGTTTTACCCAGGTAGCTTCCCTTTAGTAAAGTTACTTTAGAATTTAGAACTGGAGTAGTTGGCCCGCCAAGTCTTTTCGTCCCCCTCTCCCCATCCGTACAGAGCTTTAAACGACTGGTCCTGGGATTCATTGCTTTCATGGTGTGTATACAGTTTCACAATGTGTGGTTCATCTTGTATTATCTTATTCCTTGCATGTGCTGAGGACGAAAAGTGTTTGAACATTGTTTTGTTTAAAAGCAATATTGATTGTTTTGTTTGTTTTGAAGCTTCCACTTCCCTTACTTCATATATAGTCCTATTATATATGCCAGGACTCGACAACCTGCTGCACGCGTGCCAGACTTGTCAACGGCACGCGTTTGGTGCTTAAGCAGGGTGACTCTAAGGCGTTTGACACGCTGAATGAATAAGGAATCTCACATCGGCACACTGTTATCAAAAGGTTGCCGACCCCTGATATATTCTATTTAATACTGTAATAACTGTTGAATTTCGTCCTAATTAAGTGTAGATTATATTCTATCCTTTTTTTTATGAACAGTATCTTTCATCCATAAGTAAGAATTTGATCTTGTTTGTATTGTACTTGTTTTGTATTATATATTATAATGACATCTGCACATGCCATATTATGTTTAATAATACATTTAACGTGATATGAATTTACATAGAAGTAACCGTACACTGTGTGCTTTAGAGAATAATAGTATTTTATATTTTAGACCGGTGAGTTTATTTTAAATTAAAAGATTGTATGTTAAAATTAATCTGTATAAGTTAGTTTAAGTTAAATATTAATGTGATTGTTAAAAAAATGTGTTTTTTCTATTGTACTAAGTCGTCCTAAGTAGCGAACCTAGTAAGTAGAAGCCTTAGCTAGCCCTAGAATTGTGTCATTAAACTTCAAAAATATTTAACATTAAATGAATATAAAATACAATTTCAAAAAGAGACAATTGGTAAATTAGACTAGATCTAGTGCATATGAAAATGGTCGTGTTACGTGCTATTGGTCACGTGTTTACATAACGTAAGCGTTCTTTCTTTTTCAACCCTTGTTGAATACACTGCACCACTGGGCTAAGTGCTGTATAGACTTTATGCTACTTAAGATTGCAAAACGTTACTTAACGTGCAAACAATAGAAAGCTGAGTTACAATCATCAAACATTTCATTTAATTCTATTGAAGACGCTTATGTAGCTCTATTAAACCTATATATATTTAAAATAAAACATATATTCACCTTTACATAATACAATTTTAAATATTACCAATTTGTATTGCATTTGTCTATTTTTATATTATGTCAACTTTAATTAATTATGTTTGTTTTAGATGCAGTAAACTATTCATAATTCTGTATTTCTCGACGTATACGACTTCTTTGTTCTCTTGTCAAAGTTGTTGTCTAAACTCAATCAATAAAAGCATCTTTGGGATCAATGCTGTCTATATTTCTATCACTCCTGCCCACCATTCCTCCACCCCCATATAGTCATAGGCCACTCCCACGAGGACGGCTGTGTGGCCAGCACAACGTCCAGTTCTCCCTTTCTCTCATCCTATCCGATGGCCAGAGGAAACACGCCCCCAAAAAAAGAGATAAGTGCCTTCGCCAAGAGTGGAGAGAAAGAAAACATTGTGAGCCTTGACCGCCTATGACGTAAGCTCACATCCTGTAAACCCTAACTGTACCAAGGCTTGAGATTCGCCATTGCTTATCCATCCCTCTCCATATCAAGCATGACGTAGTCAACGAAAACTTAACGAAGATCTTTCATCAACTTATAAAGGAAAATAACAACGTACTTCACTGTAAGGAATTAATAAAAACAATTATTGCAATCAAACATTTGTTTAATAAAAAAAAACTACTGGATAAGACCAGATACATTGTGATGGGTGATTCAGCTAAAAGTATGTCAAGGTCGATAACCTTGTATCATATAATGCTCAGCAAACGTTAAGAAAACATCATTAAATACACATGTTAAAAATTATATCACATTTTGTTTTCCTTTACACAATATCAGAGAAACACTACTTCCTGGGCCGTTATAAGGCCAAGACAAGATATCATACATCATCCCCAAGATATCATATATCCTCTACAAGATATCATACATCATCCCCATGATATCATACATCTTCCCCAAGATATCTTACATTCTCTCCAATACATCCTCCCCCACAATCAGAGACCCCAAAAATGTTTGATTGTTTTAAAGGAAGAGAGAAAAATGTGAAGCCTTGAAATGGAGACTCCAACCCTCGAGGGAGCTCGGAAATACGAAATTAAACTCAAGAAGGTCTTGACCGACCCTACACTACGGCCCTGACATCAAGTGCACAAAATGGCCGTGCACCTCAGTCATACATCTACACTGTGTAATGAATTACAGCACAATGCACCAGTTTTCACCAGTTTTCACCAGTTATCACCAGTTTTCACCAGTTTTCACCAGTTTTCACTGTGAGGGATTAGACGTCAGATATCTTTGATATAGCGAGCAACGGGGAAATGCAGCAACAGTAGCGTGTGAAAATAGAGGGGGGGGGGGAGGGGGCGGAGAAATAGGGCTCCCCAGGGTGTCGGGTTTATCAATAGGCGCTAAAATGACACTTAAAAGAAAAATTCATGTAAAAAATAAAAGAACAACAATCAATGTTTCTAGCGAATCTGTGAACATTTTATGGATACAAACTTTCAATATAAGACATTCGATGAATTCAATAAAGTAGGTGTTCTTACCCTCTACGTTAGATAACTATTAAATGCACTAGAATTAGTAAGGCGCCTTATTCGGACCCTCATCCGCCCCCTCCTATTCGCCCCATATTGTCCATAGTTAAAGCTCTAAGCACTTAGTATTCCTCCCAGCAGTCGAAGGAATCAGGTTAAAAAAAAATAGAGAAACGACTAGGGGCTTACTGATTTCAGCTCAATGGACACAACTGTCAGATTGAATGCACTGTAAGGGGAACAACTATCCCAAAATGCCTTTTTTAACGTTGGTACAATGGACATAGACACCCGCTTCCTTGAAAATGTGTTTAAGGGAGATAAGAACTTAAAAAAGTATGTAAGGGAGATAACAGAAGAAAATAATATTATGTGTAAGGGAGGTAACAATTAAAAACAATTCACTTCATTCGAATCCTAAATGTATTTTTTGTAAGAGAGATAATAAAAATATTTTGAATATAGAAGGTAAACAATATATTGAAACGTTCTATATCATAACCAAGATTTGTATACAGTGGAAATAAAAAGTTTGAAAAAAAAAAGAAATAAAACATAACGTAATAAAAACCATCAGGAAACACTGTGGCCGGTGGAGACGCCCAGGAGTGAAGCAATCAACGACACATAGATCCAATCACGAAAGCGATCGACAGGGTCGCCGCCCAGTTCGCGGTCCATCGTAGGGCGCCGCTGCCGCTCTTGGCAGTAGTAGCGGCAGTCGTACCCATGGCCGCCTTTGCCGTTGTTGTCATGTTCATCATCATGGCTTTGGTGGTTTCGGGCTCGGCCTTCCCCTCGGGCTTGGCCTCGGGCTTCGCTTCCATGGTTTGGGACATGCAGGTACCTGATAGATGCATGGGGGGGGGGGGGGTAGAAGAAAAAAAAAGAAGAAAAAACCTTCGATAACATGACATCCGTGCGTGGGTGTGTGTGAGTGTGTAAGCATCAATGTATTTTATGGTGCTATGGGGGCGGGGGGGGGGGGTGGAGTTGGCTTGGTCGTGTATCGGGGAAGGATGAAGTAAACATCAGCAAGACTGCCTCTCTATACAGAGATGGAAAGAAGAAGGAGGGAGGGAGGGGGAGGGAGGGAGGGGGGAATTAGAAGAAAGAGAGAGGGAGGGAGAAAGAAAGAAAGAGAGAGGGCGAGAGAGATATAGAGAAAAAGATAGAGGAAGAGAAAGAGAGAGAGAGAAAGAAAGAAGAAAGCGGAAGAGTGAAAGAGGAAGAGAGAAAGAAAGAGAGAGAGAGCGATCATTAAAAATAACCTGTCGAAAAACTGTTCCACAGGAGCTTTATGGACAGAGGTCATAGGTCATTCCACTTAGTGTATCTGTGTGGGGAGGAGGAGGGGGGGGGAGATCTTTTACTTGCGTCACGAACAGAAAGTGTATTTATGTTTATGTGTGCTGCGCACGTGTGTTTATGTGTATGCGCTTATGTGTGTTTAGGTGTATGCGCTTATGTGTGTTTAGGTGTATGCGCTTATGTGTGTTTATGTGTATGCGCTTATGTGTGTTTATGTGTATGCGCTTATGTGTGTTTATGTGTATGCGCTTATGTGTGTTTAGGTGTATGCGCTTATGTGTGTTTAGGTGTATGCGCTTATGTGTGTTTAGGTGTATGCGCTTATGTGTGTTTAGGTGTATGCGCTTATGTGTGTTTATGTGTATGCGCTTATGTGTGTTTATGTGTATGCGCTTATGTGTGTTTAGGTGTATGCGCTTATGTGTGTTTATGTGTATGCGCTTATGTGTGTTTATGTGTATGCGCTTATGTGTGTTTATGTGTATGCGCTTATGTGTGTTTATGTGTATGCGCTTATGTGTGTTTATGTGTATGCGCTTATGTGTGTTTATGTGTATGCGCTTATGTGTGTTTATGTGTATGCGCTTATGTGTGTTTAGGTGTATGCGCTTATGTGTGTTTAGGTGTGCGTGTAGCCCATCATGGGACATTTTCTTGCCGCCTCCGCCAAAGTGTAAAATTTTTTTAATTTTGAACTTTCATAAGGCGTTAAATAAAAAGTAACTAATAATATTTATCACAAAGGTATCGGGCCCTTCTTCCCAAATGAGGATTGATGTTCATATCTGTGGTTTGAGTTTACTCTTTAAGGTTTTAAATGATGTTGAGGTTATTGGTTTTCTCTCTCTCTAGTTCAGGTAACCCATTGAAAGCCCGAATGCCACTCGATAAGTAAGATATTTTAAATAAATATATTCCATAGCGCTTCCTTACAATTGTAATTAAAACAGTGTCATCTTTTTTTTAAACTCTATATCATATTATATCGTTGAGATGTACCAAAGCTATTTTTTTAAACAACATCTATTTTTTTGTTTTTATTTTATCTTATACATTACAGACGCTCATTCTATAAAGAAGATTATTGCGTCCTACGCACATCCGTGGTTTGAGTCTAGTCCTGCATTTCTTTTAGTGTTTTCAATGATGTTAAGTTACTGGACAAGGGACAAGGAAAGTGTTATATGATGCATTCAAATACCAAGAAAGAGTAGGCTACTTAGATGCATTTGTTTTCGCATAAATAAGGGACAAGGAAAGTGTTATATGATGCATTAAAATACCAAGAAAGAGTAGGCTACTTAGATGCATTTGTTTTCGCATAAATAAGGGACAAGGAAAGTGTTATATGATGCATTAAAATACCAAGAAAGAGTAGGCTACTTAGATGCATTTGTTTTCGCATAAGGGACAAGGAAAGTGTTATATGATGCATTAAAATACCAAGAAAGAGTAGGCTACTTAGATGCATTTGTTTTCGCATAAATAAGGGACAAGGAAAGTGTTATATGATGCATTAAAATACCAAGAAAGAGTAGGCTACTTAGATGCATTTGTTTTCGCATAAATAAGGGACAAGGAAAGTGTTATATGATGCATTAAAATACCAAGAAAGAGTAGGCTACTTAGATGCATTTGTTTTCGCATAAGGGACAAGGAAAGTGTTATATGATGCATTAAAATACCAAGAAAGAGTAGGCTACTTTGATGCATTTGTTTTCGCATAAGGGACAAGGAAAGTGTTATATGATGCATTAAAATACCAAGAAAGAGTAGGCTACTTAGATGCATTTGTTTTCGCATAAATAAGGGACAAGGAAAGTGTTATATGATGCATTAAAATACCAAGTTTCTACACTGTTGTCATGTTGGTGTTTTAACTTTCCTCCATAAAGGGTTTTGTAGGTTTAGTGATTTAGGGTTACGAATGAATATACGATCTTATGATAATAATAATAATATAAACGTGGCAATATAAAAAAACAAATACCTGGAAATAGAATGACTCCCCCCCCCCCCCAACACCATTTTTAACAAACAATATGAATGTTACTTTTGTTTATTGTTGATCATATAAATTATAGTCGTGCCAGCTTCAGCTTCCTTTGACCTAACCACCTTGAAGGTTTGAACTCGGCTCGCCACGAGCCCAGAGCTACGCGACCAAACATGTTGCTCTGTTATACACTCCCGGACATTTCAAAACAATAATTTAATGGATCAGTTTTGACTTTCGGGCGAGATGAAAAAACAATAATATAAAGAATTAGCATATCGGTTGAAAGAGCTGCTGAGAGATTCTCACACTTACCTATCAAAAGAAGAACACAATAAAACGTCAACGTGTTTGGATTCATCTTGTGAAGATGTTGATCTGACCCACTCTGTGAAGGTAATCTGGCGAAGATAAACAAGCGAAGAGTTTTTCCTCAGTAAATCACCATAAAGGACTAGCGCGGACAACTTTATAAAGCCAAGCTCTATTGGAAACGGAAGTGACGTCTTGGCCTGCGTTCATCGACGATGCACGCACTCATGAAGACAAGGAAAATTTGCGTTGCTGGAATGCGGGGAAAACAATAATATTATAAATAGATGAACGGGGATGAAATAAACTAACTCTTTAAACTGGTTACACACGATCTTTCTATACGCCTATATTTACAGATGCAAATACATATTCTGTGCTATTTTAACTATGTCAAAGAATATTATAGAAAAGACAGAAGAGCCAACAAGTTAACATCATTTAAAAGTATGATCAAAACTGCTAGACTAGACTCAATCAACAAGTAAACATTGATTTTTGGAAGACGGAATGTGGAATGGGGGGAAGGCGATACGACTTTGATATCATCGGCTTCAGGTCTGTGTTTCAAGTCTTAGCTCGATATAAGGATGGGGAGTGGGTCGATTGGCCTTTCAAAGATTTGCCAGCCAGCCAGAAATGTATTTTTGATCCGACGGGATACTTGACTACTTTTTTTTTTTTTTTTACAGAAACGTAACAAATAGACTAAGGATTTTTATGTACACAATAGATGTTCTACGTGTTATTGCATTTCGGATTATTATTTTCTCTCTTCCCTCAAGCTAGTCACAGAATGTGGGTTGGGGGACGGCTCTAAACGCACTAATCAAAGAGAAAGGTCTTTAAACCCATTTTAAAGTATAGCTTATATTTTGTCTCAGAATAACTCAGTGTCTTAGACAAGCTGTTCACTAGTTTAGCTAACGACTAACTTAGTCTTTGCTTTAGGCGCTGCAGATTCAAAGAAGCACGCTGCAACTGACAAGAGTAACACCAATAGTTAAATCACTAAAACCTAGAAACACTAGAGGACAGAAGGCCAAAGAGTAAAGAAGTAATAATACATAAGGCATTAATTTCTAATTTAAAAATACAACCCCCAAAAATATGTTACAATACTCAAATAAACATAAGGACAAAAACGCTTTTCCTATCCCTCATGCAAGAACAAATGCATTTAACTGAATAAAAGTACTTTTTCTCTAGTGGCATCCGGGCATCGAATGGGTTGCCTGAACAAACCGCACAAAAAAAAAGTAACTTAACATTATTTAAAACACTAATCAAAATGCAAGACTAGACTCAAAGCACGGATAGCGTAGGACGCAATAATCTTCTAAATAGAAAGAGCGTCTGTAACATGCAAGATGATGATGCTTGTCCATAAGTTTCGATAAGGACAATCCTTTGTCAGAGTCATTTTTGCTTGTGGATCCTGAGATGGCTGATGAGGCCTATTCTTGTTCGAAAGCATTGGCCACAGAGGGAAAAGAGATGTTGGCTTGACGGCCGGTATTGTGCTGGATTTTCTGAAATGTCGATTTTCCATTGCAACCCTTCGCCTTTTATCTTCGTGGGCTGCTGCTCCAACAAGAGCGGTCTTCTGCCAGGCTTTCCCAGTTGGATTTATTTCAAAGTTTGTCTTCTTCTTCTTCATGTTAAGCTGCAAACGCAGTGGGCACAAACACCAACACACCTTCGGCACGTATCTTAAGCCGAACGCCAATTGTACGATTGAACTGGGATTGGCACAAACGCAGTGCGCGATACGACTTGCGTTCAACTTTTAGCCAGCGAGAGCCTTGAGATCATGTGACACACAGGTCGTTCCAAAATGGAGGCGCTGTGCAGTGCAGCTTTGCAGCTTGTTCTATTTTATTGGCTCGGGAAAAGGTATTATAGGGCAACGGTACTGGGTTCATCACATATTTTGAAAGAGAGAAAGGTTTGGGGAATACCATCATCTTTTATACGAGGTTTTGAACGACGAGGAAAAATGTATCGCGTACATCAGGATGAGACCCTCAACTGTTCGGACACTTTTAGAGTAGGGATGTTAAACGAAAACCGGAATACCGGATTCCGGTTTTGAAACTGAAAACCGGTTTTGATTTTCAAAACCGGATTTCGGTTTTTTGGTAGCAACCCTTTTATTTTTGTTTTGATGGAAATAATTGTAATAAAATTTTTTGGATCCGCTCAAAACAATTCTTGAAATGCCTTGCTTACACTATTTAGTCTTAGATATTGTGTTTCTTTTTTTCCAAATAACAACTAGGGCCTATGGTTTGCGATAAAAACAACATCAAACCTAATGTTAAGTTACAGTTACAACTAAAATGAATCTTTTACTTTTCGGTTCATCTTCGAAAACAATTCTTTAACGATGGCTCAGTGTAAACTATGTTCCCAACAGATAAGCCTGAGCGGTGGCAGTACCACTGGATTGCGTACGCACCTGCATAGGAAGCATCCTGGATTAACATCGTCATCCTCTTCAAATGCTTCTTAATACGGTCAACGATAGTTGGAAATTAAATTATCACTATTGAAAACAATTATCGGTTTTAATCAATTAGACCAGATTTTTTTTAAGTTCTCAAGAATTTAATGGTAAAGTGTACACAATTATATTGTATTCACACAAATCAACCCTTTGAATGTCCTGCAAACAATAATTAAGTTTGAACTATTTTTCAAATATACCTACAAGACTACGCACATTTGACTTTTCTGGCCTGGGGGGGGGGGGGGAGGGGAGAATCGAAATTCGGTTTTAAACCGGTTTTATAGAACCGAAAACCGGTTTTGAAAACAAACTGGTTTTAACATCCCTATTTTAGAGCTAGCGATCCCAAGCATCACCGAGTGCACCACAAACTTCCGAAAACCGTTGTCCCCAAGAGAACGACTTTTGATTACATTGAGGTAAGTCATCATCATCTGCACTCAGCAGAATCTTGAGGTACATTTAAGGTCCTCCAGTCCCCAGGGTACAAAGCAAGGCTGCCATGGCTGTACAGGTTTTACGGACCACTTAAACTTTAAGAGCTCCAATACTCATACAAGTCCTTGATCACAACAAACAAACAAACACAAACATAAAACAACAATTAATGTACAAAACAAACAAGTCAGAACAAAGCAAAAACAGAAGCAACAAGAAAACGTACTGTACTGTAACTTTTATTGATCAAAGTCCGATCCAATGTGGTGTATATAATCATTGATATTATGGAAAAAAGAAATAGCTTCTTGATTGTCTTTTCAAGTCCTAAAAGAAAACATTTAAATGTACTGCTCTTGGTGGCCGCGGCGCCAGACGAAACCCGGCAGTGTGCAATATTATTACCGTATTTTTTTTTTAAAATCTCGCTAAATATTTCACAAATTCAAATTCTGCTCGGATCTCCCCTTGATTTTTAGTCGCTGAATTCAAAAATGCAATCAGATATTGTCTGCGATGCTTTCTCGATGAGAAAATGGAAAGTGAAAATGTCCCCAGTCCAGCCATATGACGTCACACATTCAAGGTCGACGCGACCAGTAGCAACCGTGAAAAAAAACGAAGGCATGAGATGTAGCAAGCCAGTTGAGCACTCTCGTCAAAAAAGTTGGTGCGAAGACGTGTTGTTGAAGTCCGAAGTCGTGTTGAACTCACTGCGTGCGGTTACTAGGTTTAAATAGTGTCACCAACACCGACTCACAACGAAAGCCGTATTCACTGAGAAGACGTGTTGGTGTTTGTGCCCACTGCGTTTGTAGCTTTACTGTGGAGACCCCGTTTTGACAGAGGAAAGAGTCCACAATTTAACTACATATACAATTTTAAAACATCACAAACAAGAACTACAAACAGAAGAGTTTCACTTTAGGTATTTAGTCCAGCTCTTCAGTGAAGATTTGAAAGCCGCCACAGAAGGGGCAGTGACGGAGGCCTGGTCCTGTGTGTTCCACAGGGAGGCCTTCAGGGTGTCTATAAACTTCTTCTTTGGCCCTCCCCGCTAGCGCTCCCCCCTGTGACTAGTTCACCATAGAAAGTCTTCGGTAGTCGTCCATGTAACTCGTAAGATAAGTGTACAAATATATAGGGCAGTGATTTCGAGACTTGTGATGACTTTAAACAAAACAAAAATCGTCATTTCCGCTTTTTTATTTTCCGCGATTGACTTTGACATTAGAGTCCCACAAGTCCAAGGTCTCGACGTTACATCAATGGTCTACGATTGACTTTGACATAAGAGTATCATGGCTCCTACTCTATTCGTAGGACTTTGTCTTTTAACATTAATAGGTGAGTGAATCTTAGTCCATTCATATTTTTTTTTTAAAGAAATCACAATAGAAGATAATTAACAATACATTATACATACCAGTGCAAGGTTATGAGAATGGGCTAGAATTCTTCTACACAGAATTAAATCAACCGAAAATTTAATACATGATTATAATAACCTACATTTTTATATAACGGATCTGTAGTTTTGAGACGTGTCGTTATATATCCTAGGCATACCAATATAATGAGATGTATAATTTAAAAGTATTTAAAATACATTCGATTTCATTGTGTGTGATATTTTTTCTTGTGTGGGGTTGGGATTCTATTAGTAGTCTGATATCTTACAGGTTAGTGTTACAGTATACAATGAGTCACGCCAGTATTTTTTCTACGCAGGGCCGGCTCATCCATATGGGCAACCTAAGCGGCCGCATAGGGCGCAAAATTGAGGGGGGGGGGGGGTCAGCATAATTTGAGTTTGAGTTTTTTTTAAATTTTATTTACGGATTTGAAAATATAAACGAAATGAAATTTTAGCACTGCTGCGCGCTACAAGCATTGGCAGAAGAACTAGGTAATGAAAGTCAAAGGGTATTTTATTTTAGTTGTCTTAGAAAACAGGAAAGTATGCCCTACCACTACTCAGTTTCTCCCCGCCGAAGGCACTTTAATGAGGGCGCAAAATTTGTTTTCGCCTAGGGCGTCGAAAACCCTAGATCCGGTCCTGGTTCTACGGTCACTTTTCAAAGGAACTTAAAATCACATTGTTTTAATGTTTACCTTCGTCCAACGCTTTTTTTTTACCTCTACTGCTTGTCTTTTATATTAGGTCGGTTAATACATTTAATTGCTTTGTCCCATATTTGTAAAGATTTTAAAGATTATTAACTAGCTTTATCTTCTTTTAAGCCCAGAGAATTATATCCGTGTTCTTGCATGTTTTTTTCTTGCTCAATTTTAAATGTGCTCTGAGTTTACGATGTGTTTCATGACATTATTATTATTATATTACCTACGCACTTACTGCCCATGATAAAGTTGGCGCACTGGGGGAAGCAATTGAGCCTCTACACTTTTCTCGGTCCCGAGCGAGATTATAATAATAATAATAATGGTTATTTATATAGCGCTTCTATCCATGCTATTTTAGCATGCTCAGTGTCTTAGAATATTTTTACGTCCACTAGGCCCAAAAACTCCTGCAGGGTGACAGGGATCGGTCGGCGGCAGGGATAGAACCCGCGACCTGTCGGTCGGTTCACAGTGCGGTGAACTAACCGCGGGACCAGCCGGCCTCACAAAAAAAGATATTACTTATCCTGCCCTAACCACATCTACACCCCCTCCTCCCCCACCAGAAATGACCACTGTCCATCAGGTCCTGTTCAAACCTTCAGAGTCTTTATTACTAGTCCTACCACTCTGCCTAGTTCCATTTTGGAATCCAATGGCGGGGCGTCTTACTGCGGATTCCTTCTCAGCACGTGACCAAACCATCGTAAGAACATTTACCCGATGATGTCGCTCCTGTCTCCATGTCTGCACATAATGTTCCCCCCTCCCCACTCCCCACCCCCCACCCGCAAAGAACATTGCACCATATTACAGTTAAGAACAGGACATAAACACTCAACACCTATATTGAAAAAAAAAACACACAAAAAAACAACAACACAAACCAACCCAACTGCAGACACTGGCACTAACCCACAAGTAACTTTACACCACTTCTTAACTGAATGCTTTAAACTAATCTACCTTAGGCACACTCTACTCTCCCCACCCCCTCTCAACCTACCATTCCCAACACATAATTAATACAGCAATACAGAACAACTAAAAAAAGGACATGTAAATATGTTTGGATAATAGAAGAAGAAGAAGAGGTCCTGTTGTCTGCAACTGGGCGCCAGGAATTCATTTATGTCATAATAACGTAATGTGATCATTTTAAATATAACAATAAAAGATAATCCACCATGTTAACCAAATACGCTACGCTATTTTTTTTTTACAAATTTGTGTTATCTTTTTTTTTTTAAATATTATTTTCGTTTTCAGGTCCCGGAAGTTGTGAAAACGTGACGGAAGCGACGGAGGCCGCGGGGAACTTCACGGAAGCCACGGCAAAGGAGGAAGAAGCCGTCACCCACGCCGTTGTGGCAGAGCCGGAGCATGTCACGGAGAAAGAGGAGGCCGAAGATCCAGGACATCCCCATCCAGAAGTAAACGTCCCGCCGGTTACAAACGAGCCTACCACCACAGAGAAAAGGGAACATGCAAGCAAGTACCTAGATCTAGATTATTGTGTGAGCAGGTTGACCACCTCGCTCGCCCGTCATAACTAGTTCAAACTGTCCGCTCACAGGAGAACCTATGACGACAAAGGAAGGTGGGGTGTGGGGGTGATGGTAGCCAGGAAGTCGTGGTGGCGCTGGTTGTCATGGCGACGAAAGGTCAGGGTGGCGGAAATGCCATGCTAGGATAAAGGTCGAGGTGTCAAGAGGTCGTAGAGGGGAGAGGTCATTTGTGGCAAGTGGGACGTAACGGTATAAGCTTCTTTTAAAATACAATTTAAAATCAACCGAAAGGTTTTAAGAAATGTGAGCATCAAATATTGTATATAACAAAACATGGTTCCCCCCCCCCCCCCCCCCCAAGATGAAAATACTGAAAAATTGGCGAATTGTTTGTTATTGAGGTTTCTATTAAAGATAGACATAGCCCACAGAAAAACCAACTCAAACACACACACACACACACACACACACACACTACACACACACACACACACTAATACATATATTAATATGTCTCAAGCATGTTGTATTTTGTGGTTGTATTTTTTCATGTAATTTATGATCTTATCTTATTCTCTCTGTCTATAGCGACCAGTAAACTAACAGAGCCGCAAAACGTTACAACAGGCATTCTGATGACTGTGAGCAACAAAGATCTGTCACCGGGCAAAAGTGATGGTAACGGTGTTTTATTTTTTTTCCATATCATTGTTAAAAGTGTCAGCTGCTATCGTGTTGTTGTATTGGCCACACAATCATCCTTGCGGTCACAGAGATTGCACGCAGAATAATTGTTCAAATGAATGTCGCACGCCCACAAACAAAACAGGCAACAAACTAAAAATCTTACTATTGCACCATCTTCCACCATTCCTTTGTGGTTGTTGTTCTTTTTGTCCATGTGTTGTTGGCGCTAGTGGGTTAGGAGGTGGGGGGGGGGGCCCTGTCTTGGAAGGTACGAACAGATGAGAACGAAAAAAAAAAGGCGTTTCATTTGTTAGTAGTGGCTGTGTAATATTTGACTTTGTTATTTAACAATCAGATTTATAATCCTCTGTTGTTGTTGACAAGAGACGCAAAGATTATTGTTGATGATTTGTCTTACAGTTTCGTCCACATGACTATAACGTCTTGTGCTGATTTGCATTGCTGTGTATAAGAACTCATTAGAAATGCGTATGGTCGTAAAGCAGAGATAACCACAAAGACTTCTCGCCTATCGGGGTAGGGTGGCGGTGGAAGGGTGTTGTAAATAAACTGGATAACTTGAATTCCCCTTTCCGTTATAGTCTGTTTTAGTTTTGTTTAGAATACCGTTGAGCAGCAGCTTGGTCACACTATCACCAGCTATCTTCGGTCACTGTTTACACGGTCGATTGTGGGGTTAACACAGCCCTCCATCTTGTCACCCCTCTCCCCGCCCCTCTAACTGATAATATATAGGACAGGGTTGGCCACCTTTACATAATAATGTGCCAAAGTCGGATTTCTAATTCATTCAGTGTGCCAAGCGCAAAAAGTTATCCTTGTAGCTGTTAGCACCGTAGGTTGTGTACCATAGGTTGACGGCGTCATGTCATAGAGAATGGTAGAATTCAATCAAACACACCCTGGAAAAGGTAGTGATGAAGTCTGGATGCTATTTAAGCCAATGTCCATACAGAGTAGCTGAGTTCCTTATCTCGTTCCACTGACCACCACTGACCACCGGAGCAGCGGTCAAGTATTATTTGATCATGAGTAATAACAGCTTACTCTAGACCAGAGGTCGGCAACCTACGCAACGCATGCCATAGTTAGCACGCAGAGCAATGTTCAACGGCACGCGGAAGGCCTCTTAAAAAGGCAATCCAATCCGCTAGTACAAGAAATGTCATTGCTAGAACTGGATGGCTCTTAGGATGTTGCCACAATGAATGGACACTAAATCACGCTTTGGCACACTTTTATCAAAAGGTTACCAGCTCCTGCCCTAAAGCAGGGATCGGCAACCTACGAAACGCGTGCCACACTTGGCACGCAGAATGATTTTTAATGGCACGCGGAACTCAATTCAAGTCTTTTCTGCAAGAAATTGATTGGTGGTGTATGTTGACTATTTTCTGGCTGTTGGCACGCTACATGAATTAGAAATCCCCCCCCCCCGGCACACTATTGACAAAAGGTTACCGACTCCTGCTCTAGACCAAAACTCGTGGGCCTTTTCCCTACCACCAATGAATGGTAAAATACAGTGGTCCAGAAGCAGTTCGCTCGGACTGACATTGCGCTGGTCTTGGGCTCAAATCCAAACTAAAACAACTGGATTTTTTCACCGGACTGGATGGTACCCCCCCCCCCCCCCCGGTGACTAAAGAGTACCGCAAATGAGCTCTTGGGAAGTGGTAGAGACGGTTGAGCATTGTTCTGGACACACACTCACCATAAAGGTCATTGCTAAGACGGTTAAATTATTATTACATCTAAGCAAATCCACAATTTCATGTCCTTTTTTAAAAACAATTATAAGTCAAATTACAAATTACGTATTTTTATAGCGCTATTCATTACAACGTCTTCGAATGCGCTTTACATGTAAACTTTAAGTCAGTTTAAAGTTACTTCCGGTCAGCGGGCTAATCGTCTGCTGTTTTGGTTTTTCCTCCCTCAGTTCCAGATGTGGATCTCTGCGCCGAGGACAAATGGTCGTCGCAGTGCTCTGAAGTGAAAGAGCCCGGTCAGGACATACCGGCAACTCCGGAGAACTGCGCGTAAGTCTATCGCTGGGAGTGTTGCAGAAGTCAGGGGGAAAAGTTCCAGAGCGGAGCTTCCCGCCAGAATTCAGAACCTAACTTGTGTCAAGTGATTACAGGAACAGAGAATACAATTCGTGTAGGGCTCGGGGAGGGGGGGGGGACCTTTACGAGCAGCTCAATCAATCGTTGTGTTCGCTCCCGTTTGGGTATGGTACGGCTTTAGTAAGACTTGTCTTCCAAAACGCCTGTGCCCGCCATGGATAGGTAGAACGTAGCTGGTATGTTGCTATAATCGAATAACGGTCCAAATCGTGCTGAAGTTTCTCAGCTGTGTTGGCCGGGATCGAGACACGTTCAGCCTCGCTTAACGACAAAAAAAAAACGTTATCAGTCTATGTGGGCACGGCTAGTGCCTCTTGGTTTTACCACAACTCAACCCTTGCCTTTTCCCGGCAAGTTGAACTGAGATTAAATTCTCTATTTATTGCAGCATCTACTTGCTTGTTCTAATTATTGAATTTGTTATTAAGCAGTGATAAAAATTATTGTATACAAACCCATCTATCTATAGCAGGCCTATGCCAATAGCAACGGGAACTGTTTTCTTGCTAGAAGGGATTGAAACTATAGAAACCTTTTATTTTTTTGTAAAATAAAATATGTTTGGTTCAAGTCCGCTTCGTTAATAATATGTTATTCGTCAAAGTGTCTGGAAAGGAATAAGTTTGTATACGGAGATTCCACTGCTACTATAAAAGCTGTAGATGTTGTTCTGTGTGGTTTTTTTTTTTTATGTAACCGAGAATATCTTATTATTATAATTCCTATATTTGACAAAGTAAATAAGCCAAAAGACATTGAAACCTTCACTGTCTTGATATTAATGTATTTATCCTTTTGGCGAACGCAAAATTGTTTAAAAGACAAAAAAAAAAAGGTATTGCACCCTGTTTGTTTATACTTGTAGACACCAGGTCTCTGGTTCGAGTTTAGTCTATGCGCTTCTGTCTCTAACTATGTTTTCTTTGTGCTTCCTTCACTAATTGTGTCTTGCTGTTATAACAAAAAACTACATTCTGGTGCGCATTTCACTAACCGAAACATGAAAACATATACATACATTTTCAAGGAGTTATAGTCCTAGACTGCGTGTTCTGTAGTCTGAAGTAGTTGGTATTGTCTGTGTCTCTAACAGATGATTTAGTGACATGGCATGGTTTAGTTCATACAGCGCGCTCCTAGAAATAAAATGAACAATTGGAACTTTAAAAAAAAATGTGTGCGTGTGGACTAAAAATCTAGATATGATATATATTTCTCCCTATAAATATTTATTTCTAAATTTATAATTCTACCTACTTATATATTTATGCCTACATAAATATTTCTGCCTGCACATATATTTTTATCTACAAATATATTTCTCACTACATATATATTTCTGATTACATATATATATAGTCTTACAATGAGACCAACATGTAATTTACTGTGTTTCAGAAATGCTCCGATAAATATGAAGTGTTACGAGAAACTAAGAGCTTCGTGTGAGTCAGGTTCCAAGTCTACATCTATGCTGGAAACTCAGGTGGAAAAATTTGATATCCTCATATCAGAATGTGAGTAGTATAGAAATACATATATACATACATAGACTCATATCAGAATGTGAGTAGTATAGAAATACATATATACATACATAGACTCATATCAGAATGTGAGTAGTATAGAAATACATATATACATACATAGACTCATATCAGAATGTGAGTAGTATCGAAATACATTTATACATACATAGACTCATATCAGAATGTGAGTAGTATATTCATACATTTATACATACATAGACTTATATCAGAATGTGAGTAGTATAGAAATATATTTATACATACATTGACTCATATCAGAATGTGAATAGTATCGAAATACATTTATACATACATTGACTCATATCGGAATCTGAATAGTATATTCATACATTTATACATTTATATTTCATTAAATTATTTGTAATTTATTGTTACGTCTCGGGTTCTTGGGGGATGGGGGGGGGGGGGGGGGGAGTTAGTTTATCTTAGCTGGCGTAGGTAGACACTTGAAGAGTAGTCTTTCCTTGCACACACATTCACCACAACACAAGCAATAACACTCCTGACTAACTTTAGTGATTTAACTATTGGTGTTACTCTTGTTAGCTGTGAATCTTGACTCGTAATTAATGTGATCTAGTTTATTTAAGTTACTCTATGTGTATTTTAGAAACTTCTTCTAATGAAGCCTAAAGTCTTCTATTGTATTTCTTCATCTTTATGTGCCTTCGCTAATACTAAGGCTTGATATGAACAATAATAGTTTTTTTTAATTTTAATTTCAGGCAATAAAACAAACACTGAAAATAAAGGTAATGTGTGTGTGTGTCAACCAAATGTGTGTGGTGCCATAATTTATGTCTGATCTTCATGTCATAATTTCTGTTCTGATCTTAATGTCATAATTTCTTTACTGATCTTAATGTCATACTTTCTGTTCTGATCTTAATGTCATAATTTCTGATCTTAATGTCATACTTTCTGTTCTGATCTTAATGTCATAATTTCTGTTCTGATCTTAATGTTATCATTTCTGTTCTGATCTTAATGTCATAATTTCTATTCTGATCTTAATGTCATAATTTCTGTTCTGATCTTAATGTCATAATTTCTGTTCTAATCTTAATGTCATAATTTCTGTTCTAATCGTAATGTCAAAATTTCTGTTCTGATCTTCATGTCATAATTTCTGTTCTGATCTTAATGTCGTAATTTCTGTTCTGATCTTAATGTCATAATTTCTATTCTGATCTTAATGTCATAATTTCTGTTCTGATCTTAATGTCATACTTTCTGTTCTGATCTTAATGTCATAATTTCTGTTCTGATCTTAATGTCATACTTTCTGTTCTGATCTTAATGTCATAATTTCTGTTCTGATCTTAATGTCATAATTTCTGTTCTGATCTTAATGTCATAATTTCTGTTCTGATCGTAATGTCGTAATTTCTGTTCTGATCTTAATGTCATAATTTCTGTTCTGATCTTAATGTCATAATTTCTGTTCTGATCTTAATGTCATAATTTCTGTTCTAATCTTAATGTCATAATTTCTGTTCTGATCGTAATGTCGTAATATCTGTTCTGATCTTAATGTCATAATTTCTGTTCTGATCTTAATGTCATAAGTTCTGTTCTCATCTTAATGTCATAATTTCTGTTCTAATCGTAATGTCGTAATTTCTGTTCTGATCTTAATGTCATAATTTCTGTTCTGATCTTAATGTCATGATTTCTGTTCTGATCTTAATGTCATCATTTATGTTCTAATCTTAATGTCATAATTTCTGTTCTCATCTTAATGTCATAATTTCTGTTCTGATCTTAATGTCATAATTTCTGTTCTAATCTTAATGTTGTAATTTCTGTTCTGATCTTAATGTCATAATTTCTGTTCTGATCTTAATGTCATAATTTCTGTCCTGATCTTAATGTCATACTTTCTGTTCTGATCTTAATGTCATAATTTCTGTTCTAATCTTAATGTCATAATTTCTGTACTAATCTTAATGTCAAAATTTCCGTTCTGATCTTAAAGTTATAATTTATGTTCTGATCTTAATGTCAAAATAAATTTATGTTCTGATCTAAATGTCATAATTATGGTGTTTAGCTGTTTCGTTTTTTAAACAAATACATCATTAACTGCACTTGACCTTTAATTTCTATCATTTCCGGTTGCATCACCATGACGGTCTTGTAAACACACTTGAAATCAAGTAGAAGAATTGGGAGCAAAAGGTAACTTTTCTCATTTAGTATAGAGTCAATTTATTGTTAATACTAGGTATTTTATTTTTAATTTTATAAGGGTTTAGATCAGCGTCTTGGCTATGTCTCTGATAACCGCCGAGCTAAACATTATGTATATAATATATATATATATATATATATATATGTGTGTGTGTGTGTGATAGATGTACATCTCCGGGGTGGATGCTATTTATTTGTTACATTCTAAACTGTACTATTCAGATATTGAAAAACTGACCATTCAAATGGGACACGGTAGCCGAGCGGCATCGCCTTCGACTGGCGATCTGAAAGTTCTGGGTTCAAATCCTGGTTCAGGCTAGGATTTTTTCCAGGGACTTGAGGCTGCCCTTGAGTTTATCCAGCTCTGATGGGTACCTGACACTAGTTGGGGTAAAGTAATGGAGGCTGGGCATTGTGCTGGGCATTGTGCTGGTCACACATCCCCTAGAATGTCGTGAAACTGGTGACCGCTGCTTCAACAGCCCAATGACCCTATGAGTTTGGTCCGAAGGGTACTTTACTTTTACTAACGATTCAAAACGCCGCCTATGCATGGAAAACGATGTAAAGCCGCTCGTCCTTGTTGGCCCAACCAGATTAAGCAGTGGCGTCTCAAACATCTCGGCTGTTGTTTTAAGGGGTGGCGACCAGGCTGCGCACGCATGCCAGACCACTTACTGGACACTGTGGTCAAGCGGGGCGCGTTCGCGACGCCATTCTGAAACTGTCCGGTTCAAATCCAGAATTATCGCCAAGGCTTTTTTTTTATACATCTCAACTGGAAGATGTTTCTAAGTCTACCCACGCCTGATAAGTCGCCTACCAATGAAAAAAAGTTAAAGGCTCATGAGCTTTGTGCTGACTACACAATCCCTTTGTATGCCGTGCCATGGGTACTTTTTAATGCTGCTTCACAGCACATACGGACCAATTAGCTCCACCCTTTTTTTTTAATGCTAAAGAGTCCACACTTCTAGTCCAGGGGATTGCGTGGCCAGCACAATGCCAAACCACTTTTACATTTACCCCAACTAAAGTCAGTTAACCCATCAGAGCTGGGTAGAATCAGTGACACCCTCTAGAACCCGGGAACAAATCCTAGCCTTCGCCGGGATTCGAAACAAGGACCTTCGGTACGCCAACCTACGCCCCTAATCATGTTTTTGTCAATCGGTATGGGATTGATTGTGTATGAAATTAGACTATTTTTTGTTTATTGGCCAACTATCCCCACTCACCCAAGTCTGGCTATATACTAATGACTTTATTGTAAGATAAATGAAAGTCAAAGCGGTACTTGAGCTGCAAGTCTTACATTTCTGACTACATTTTAGTGAAAACCTTTTCTTTGTTGTTTATTTAACAATATTTTGTCGTTGTTGTTGTTTTGCGTGTCTTCCCTGTAGGCATGGCAACGTCTGTCAGCTGGTCAGTTTCCGCCATGCTCATGGCCACGCTTCTCCTGTACGCTGTAGTGGACATGCCGATCGCCGCGAGCGGGTTGGTCATGTGAGAAATGAGTCGCCAACATTGGTAGCGAGGTTTATTGTTACATTGTAAGTACATTGGTAGCGAGATTTATTGTTACATTGTAAGTACATTGGTAGCGAGGTTTATTGTTACATTGTAAGTACATTGGTAGCGAGGTTTATTGTTACATTGTAAGTACATTAGTAGCGAGGTTTATTGTTACATTGTAAGTACATTGGTAGCGAGGTTTATTGTTACATTGTAAGTACATTGGTAGCGAGGTTTATTGTTACATTGTAAGTACATTGGTAGCGAGGTTTATTGTTACATTGTAAGTACATTGGTAGCGAGGTTTATTGTTACATTGTAAGTACATTGGTAGCGAGGTTTATTGTTACATTGTAAGTACATTGGTAGCGAGGTTTATTGTTACATTGTAAGTACATTGGTAGCGAGGTTTATTGTTACATTGTAAGTACATTGGTAGCGAGGTTTATTGTTACATTGTAAGTACATTGGTAGCGAGGTTTATTGTTACATTGTAAGTACATTGGTAGCGAGGTTTATTGTTACATTGTAAGTACATTGGTAGCGGGGTTTATTGTTACACTGTAAGTACATTGGTAGCGAGGTTTATTGTTATATTGTAAGTACATAGGTAGCGAGGTTTATTGTTACATTGTAAGTACATTGGTAGCGAGGTTTATTGTTACATTGTAAGTACATTGGTAGCAAGGTTTATTGTTACATTGTAAGTACATTGGTAGCGAGGTTTATTGTTACATTGTAAGTACATTGGTAGCGAGGTTTATTGTTACATTGTAAGTACATTGGTAGCGAGGTTTATTGTTACATTGTAAGTACATTGGTAGCAAGGTTTATTGTTACATTGTAAGTACATTGGTAGCGAGGTTTATTGTTACATTGTAAGTACATTGGTAGCGGGGTTTATTGTTACATTGTAAGTACATTGGTAGCGAGGTTTATTGTTACATTGTAAGTACATTGGTAGCAAGGTTTATTGTTACATTGTAAGTACATTGGTAGCGAGGTTTATTGTTACATTGTAAGTACATTGGTAGCGAGGTTTATTGTTACATTGTAAGTACATTGGTAGCGAGGTTTATTGTTACATTGTAAGTACATTGGTAGCGAGGTTTATTGTTACATTGTAAGTACATTGGTAGCGAGGTTTATTGTTACATTGTAAGTCCTAGAAGTGATGAAACAATGTTACATTAGTTGGGAATAAAGTAAAGGCGGCCCTGGGCATTGTGCTGGCCACACAGCCCCTAGTATGCCCTATTATCAATTCGGTCCGACGGATACTTTACTTACGTGTTACATAGTAAGTCTTACTCATTTCGTTCGATGAAGAAAAATCAATAGTCTTTTCCAATAATTTATAATAGTTTTTATTGAATATTTGAAAGAGTTAACATGTCATTTTAAAGGGAAGGGAAGGGGGAGGGTGGAAAGTATGAAAAAGCACTTCTGTACCCATGGGCCTCAAAGACTGGCGGAGTGTGCAAACCGCCGATAAGATCCCATTAAGATTACACCGGCGGGCGAACGCATGGGAGACAGCTCCCGCTGCGGGTCCGAGACCCATTTTACTGCCGAGAGGCCACGGGGTCTCGGTGGGGAGGAAGCAATTGACACAGCAACCCCGTTGGTATTTTTATAAAGGTAGGTCACAGTTTGACTCTGATAAAATGCTATCCCTCCCTACCCAATCCTGTACATTTAAACGTTCCATGTTTGGTGCTGAGCCAGTAATAGTAAAAAGTGAAAACTAAAAAGCAACTATAACACTATTATTATTATTTATTCTTTCAATTCGGCGGAGCGTACATTAGAATATTTTATTTTTAGGGTCCACAATTTACCAAGGAATAAAAAAATACAGTCATGCGGAACTTCCTTTCCGATTCCGTGGTGTACTGTGGCGCGGCCAATGTATGCAGTTCCAGACCTCCATAAGTATAAGACTCATTCGTAAACCCCCCCTCCCTCCCCCCCCCCCCCCCCCAAAAAAAAAAAATGATTTTTAAAATTCTTTGTTGTAAATCAAACATTACCCACAGAAATTTTCTAAAGGTGAAAAAAATTCTGAGACATGCGAAGGCTTAATAATTGTTCTCAATAAACTATCCAAATTATATTCCTAAAGATATTATTTATTTATTCTTTAAACGGTACAGTAAGCTTGTATGTTTTCTGGAATCAAATAATATGGTAGACTAGTGGGGAATGCACGATTCCATATTTTCAGAACGACCGTTACACACACAAAATGTTTAGATGTTTTTTTTTGCGATTCTGGGTTTGGCTTATTTCAACTTTCTTTTTTTTCTTTTTTTTTTTCTTTTTATTTTTTCTCTTTTTTTTTTTTTTGGGGGGGGGGGGGGGGCTTTGTTCTCGACTGTTAACTGTGTATTTATTTGCGAGATTTGAGAAGAAGACGATACATAACATTGGGCTTCAAAGAAAAAGACAAGTGGTAGAACGTGAATCCACAGAATTGAAGATCACGAGAAATGTTCTGAGATCTTGGAATTAAGACTTGTTTGTGGATGAGTCAACTAAAGCATAAATACAGATTTCTAATCAGAAAAATGGCCAATGTGTGTGGAGACCGGCGTGGGGTTGTGGGGAGGTCTCGGGTAAGGTTTCTCAGATAGACAAGGCAGGCCGACAGATATATAACGTCTATAGAATGGATAAAAGAAAGATATCTTATAGAGCGGTAGAGAGATAGATCGATGAATGAAAAGATAGACAGAGACAATCTATTAAAACAATTGATGATATAAATGCGTACATAAATTTAATACACCTTGACGCATTTATAAATAGAAATAGAAAATCTATTTTTTTAAATTCCTATTGAATATTTCTTTCTTGTTTTCCAGGTTGTGTCGAATGTTGAACCACATCCCATGGAGCGTCAGAGAAACTTCTAGGAGCCGCCGAACGGAAAAGAAAATATGAAACACAAAAGCAAACACATTCAAAATGTTTTCTTTCTAAACCAAAAAATAAAAATAAAAAATTCCAATGTAACAGCATAAGAATAAAGTTGAAGCAAGAGCAACAAACTGTGTCGTAAAACTTTGTCAGGTTGTTGAATGCATTTGAGCATGTAGTATAGATCTGAGTGTTGTTTTTTTTCACAAAATGCCGGGTCAGGACTCGGTACCGGGATATGAAAGCTAAATTTCCGGTTCACAAATAACAACAAAGAGAAGAGTAAAAGTTTAAAATCTAGAACATAGGCCAGATTATTTTGGTGTTCTAAGGATATAGTTTAGATTATTTTGGTGTTCAAGTATATAGTTTAGATTATTTTGGTGTTCTAAGGATATAGTTTAGATTATTTTGGTGTTCTAAGGATATAGTTTAGATTATTTTGGTGTTCTAAGGATATAGTTAGATTATGTTGATGTTCTAAGGATATAGTTTAGATTATGTTGATGTTCTAATGATATAGTTTAGATTATGTTGATGTTCTAATGATATAGTTTAGATTATGTTGATGTTCTAAGGATATAGTTTAGATTATGTTGATGTTCTAATGATATAGTTTAGATTATGTTGATGTTCTAAGGATATAGTTTAGATTATGTTGATGTTCTAATGATATAGTTTAGATTATGTTGATGTTCTAAGGATATAGTTGAGATTATCTTGATGTTTTAGGAATAAAGAACTAAAACAGTACATTTCGACCCAGTCGTACATTTTGAGAAATTTAACCTTAAATCTTAGCTACAGCAGTTGAGTATTACAATAAATAAAAATTAGTAGTCCACACTATTACGTGGAGAATCATATCTGTTATACCAAAGACAATATTGAGATGGACCGCTTGCTTAATTTTTAGAGCTTAGCTTAACACTTGTTGTTTCCGTGCGCAGCCAATAACACTGTCTTTTAACGACTCCTAAACTTCCCTAAAGACTTCCGCTGTAGACAACTTTCGATTTTAATCTTAATTTCCTATTGAGAAAAATCATAGCGAATTACTAAACCGGAAGTCCAGAAGACGTAGTAGGATCGGAAATTTCGAAACTAAGTGTTTCCAGTTATCAAATAGCAGAAATATGAAAGCAAGCGGCCCATCTTGTTATAGTATTTAATTTGGTTATACTTTGATCATAAGCTGGTATATGGGATAAAGCAAAGAACTGCCATGAACGGGATATGCGCTATACAAGCACCATTACATATAGAAGACAAACATATATATAAACAAACTCGCGATAATTATATATGTTGATTATTAAAACATTATAGTGGCTCAAGTCACCAACCAAAGTAATTGTGGGGAAACGCTGGCCTAGATGTTAAAATGTCGCACCAAAAATTAATTTTTAACAAATTCTAAGACACGGTAAGCTTGAGAAAGGAAACTCGGAAGTGGAATCAAGAATATTCTTGGACGTAATAACCTGCAGGGCTGAACTAGATGTTTGCCCGTCCCAGGCAAGAAAGACACTAATAGACAACTGTTAAATCACTAAACCTAGGAACATTACAGGACAGAAGGGCAAAGAGTAAAGTAGTAATAATACATAGGGGAGAGGGGGGCAGGTTGATACAGGGGCAGGTTGATACAAATTGTTTTTTACAGCTATTATACTACGTATGCGCAGAAGAGTTAGTATCGGAAATAGCTTTCTATATCCCCTACTTTCGATATAAAAATGGCTTCGCTCGTATCAAAATTGATAATACTGTGAGGAAAATTGAAATTTGAGCGACTTTTGAAAAATATTGACTTACTATTACGTAAGAGATTTCACAGACACGGTAAGTACTTTTATTTTATCATCTTTTTATTTAGGTTAACTAGGGATTCCTGAAAACTTTTATTTAAATTATGATTGTGTTATTTGCGTCTTGTTTTTAATGTAGTGGAATTAATGCAATGTGGTGTAGTGGGGCAAGTTGATACAGACGACTCGGGGCACATTGATACAATATCCGGTTACCTTTTTACCCCTTTGGAAAAGCATTTAAACATAGAAGAATATATTTTTGTATACAAAAATGTATTTATATCTAATTAGTGTGTTAGGTTCATTGAGTTTAGCTTACATTTAAATCGTTTTCATTTATTTTTGCTTTACTTTTATATTGTCTAGCTAGGGTTATTCCTATTTAGAACTTAGCCTAGGGGTTTAACTTTAATGCTTAGGCATTATACATGCATCTAATAAAAAGGTTTAATTAAATACATTACTATTAAACTATTATTTATCGTATTATTTTACGATTATTGTGATTTTGAAATTTAGTTTAAAAAGTATTGAATTACCAGGGATATTAATTTTTTTAATTGTTTGTCATTTCAGATGGTGCGAAGACGCAAAAGAAAGCCTTAACATGGGGTTACGATAGAAGTTTTATTGACCAGAATTGTTCTAAGTAGTTAAAAAAAAAATAATAACAGTTTTGGGTTGTTTACTTTGTTAAATTGTCATTGTATTAGTGTTATTATTAAATCTTATCCAATGTATCAAATTACCCCATAGTGTATATCATCTTGCCCCTGCACGGGGCAAGTTGATACAAATTATTTTACATTGCTTTTAGAGCTATATTTATTTTTAATATATTCTAATGAATAAAATTTGTAGATAAAAAATTCAGGATACCCAGGGGAACAAATAAAAGTATTTATATCCACTCTAAATATAATGGATTGCAATTAATGTAAATAAATGTAAAATGTGTATCAACGTGCACCCCTCTCCCCTAAATCAGCAAGTTGTATTTTAGAAATACAACACAAAGACAATTTGTTACAATGCTCAGATAAATATAAGGACAAACACATTTTCATTAGCCTAGAGAATACTAGAGATTATATCCGTGTTCTTAGTTGTATGTTAAATGCGTTCTGAGCTTATAATATGTTTGTTGGCAGTGCTATACAAAGAGTATTATTATTATCCCTCTTGCGGAGAACAAATGCATATCATAAATACTATTTTTTCCCGTTTGGGATCCTGGGCATGGAATGGGTTGCCTGAAAAAATCAGGAAAACCAGTAATAACACCATTTAAAGCACTAATAAAAATGCAGAACTCGACTCAAACCACGGATGTGCGTAGGACTCAATAATTTTCTTCATATCAGGAGCGTCTGAAATGTAAAATATAAGATACCGGTAATAGGGAATAGAGCTCACCACTTCTTATTGGAGACTTCACACCCCCATTTGGGCGTTAGTATAATTTAAAACCGAAGCTACCTTTTTGTGCCAAAAATGCAACGGTCTGCCACTCACGCGTGGGATTGTTCAGCCACAGCATAAGTTGCAAGGCCAGGAGTCCAGTCTCCCCAAGTGCACAGTAAACTCTATCGTCTCGCGAAACTAAAGGAAGCCAATCAACCGTGAATTAAGAAGCTCTTGGACAACAATGTTTCAGATAAGAGTCTCTAGAAACATCCATCCTCGTCAATTGTGTTTGATTACTCACGTGATAAATTGTGATAAAATAGTTATAATTAATGCCATAGTATTTCAATGGAAAAATAATAATGCAATATAAATAAAATTTTGAAATAGTAAATGTTTAGTGGACATTTAGATGGCATTTAGTGGATATCTAGTAGACATTTAATAAGACATCTAGTGGACATTTAGTGGATATTTAGTAGACATTTAGTGGACATGTAATGCATATTTAGTTTACATTTACTGGACATCTAGTAGACATCTAGTGGGCATTTAGTGGATATTTAGAAGACATTTAGTAAACATTTAGTAGACATTTAGTGGACATCTAGTAGACATTTAGTAGACTTTTAGCGAACATTTAAAGGATATTTAGTTGAAATTTAGTGGACATCTAGTAGACATCTATTAGACATTTATCGGACATTTAGTAAACTTTTAGTAGACATTTATTGGACATTTAGGCTTGGTAGACTTGTATTTAATAATTTTACAAAACTGAATTGCATGTTATTACAAGGCAATTTATTCACCATAATAAATTATGGATGAGACCTTCTATTTATATCACACAAGTATAATTATGATTTATAATGTTATTACGGCTAGAGCCCCCATTCAATTTATGAAAATAATAGTTATAGTATTGTTATTATTAGTGTGAGTATCCTTGTATTAGTGAAGATCTTATTATATCATTCTGAAGTTTATTTGTAGTTGTCTAGAGTATTCCGTGGTTCTTAGTATCCCTTGGCAATTCACATAGCGTAGTTTTAGAGTTTTCAGTTGATTTACTTCATGTATAATTATTTATGTGGCTCATATTATACAGCAAGAACCTCGATGTTGAGTGGTAGTGTAGATTATTAATATAGTTGAATAAATATTACACATACACACATGTATATAACTTTGAAATATTGACGTTAACCAAGTTGTGTAGAAAGCAACGATAAATTTGGTTTAATTTACAACATCAATCCAGTAGGAATCCAAATAATATTATATACACAATCAAGAAATACACATATTCCAATTAGTAATGAATATCCTCAATGAACATAGCATTGTAGTTAATAGTAGAATAATAAATTTTCCATAATACAACTTAAATAGAAACGATACTCAGAGCGAAGAATATTTGATGTTACTAGATCGAATGCAAGCCAAGAACTGACTAAAAGTGTCGAATCGCGTAGAAATATATTATGGGTCAATCGTTGGAAAATCCAGTCAGCCTAGTGACACGAGAATTTTAATCAAGCCTGCGTGCTGACTGCGTGATCAGATTGTTTTTTATTAAGAACAAGCAATAATGCTCTAACAAAATAAGGAGAGACCGGACGACCTTGACACGCTGTAGGTGCGTGGGCAGTTCATGTTTTTATCGAGGTTAATAAAAAAACAATAATGCTCTAATTAAGTTAGGAAAAACCCGGGGGAAACTTTGAGCTGAGAAATATTTTATATCGTTTAAACGCAATTCGCTTAAATGATTTAGTTGGTTTATTAACATTACAATGTAGGGAATTTACGTTTCGTAACAATGTATGTATGTATGTATGTAAGTAGTTTTTTTTTAAAATAATAAACTAAGTATCTAAGGATATGAAAAAAAGTATATTTTTAAAAAAAAAAATAGTTTATTTCTAAAAAAAATAAGTATGACCTATTTGGAGTCATAGTTACATTAGGGCGCAACGAATGCGCAGAAGTGAAAATGTCAAGATGCAAGAAATAAACTTCATCCAAGCTGGCACAAGGGGGTGTCTCGATGCCGCATTGGCTGAAATAAACAAAACAATGCCAGATTTCATTGTATTGTTATTTGTTATTGTTTTATTTTTCAATTATAAATAAAGTGTATTTATTTATTATATATGTTAAAAAAGGAAATTATTGCTAAACAATGCTATTTAGTTGATAAATCGTAATCGTAGACGAAGCATCGTGGAAAGGGGAAGTGTCTGGTAGACAAAATGTCACGGTTGACTAAGTGACTGGTAGAGTGGTAGTCGATAGATGAGCTGTTACACACATCGCAGAGTGTCCCGACGAATGTCCCGACGCGGTCCCAGCTAGATATGGCAACCCTACTTACAGGGCATAACGCCCATGGGAAACTTTGATGTAATTTTAAACATGTCCCTTTTTTTTAAAGTATTTGTTTTTTTTCATTCCCGGTGATCTGTTGAAATACCACCTATAAACAAACGGACACATAATAATAGGCACTAGTAGGTATTGGCAACAAGTGGGAGAATGGTGTTAGAAGTGGAAGAGTTGGGGGAGGGGGAAGCATTGATTCCCAGCTCCCATTCAAACATACCAGCTGCCAACGTGCGTTAGCCAACATGTTCTATTTAACTATAAATAATATAGATTTTATTTCCATTTAAAAACTATATAAAACATCACCATGTAAAAGGGAAGGTTTCCGCAGGCCAGCGACCGTTCGCTGCGGTTCCCCTAAGGATCATTATCGAGGTGGCTCGCCCGTATATCTGCATTGTCACCCGGACGTCACCGACTAAAGCGGCATGATAACCCTTGACCTGTGACCTTAATAGCACAAAATGGCGGATCGAGTCCGCTACCCCCCCCCCCGTGACGTCACAGGCCAAGATGGCGCTGTTTATGCTATATTAATAGTAAAAAATCGCGTTCAAAATTATTTTTTTCTAAATCTAAAATCGTTTGCAAAACATTTAAGGACGTGATTCGAGCGAATCGGGCATGAATCTTTAAAAAAATGTTCATACCGAACCAACAAACTCGTCGGCTAACGCAGATAAAGAATTACCGGAACCCCCAACAAAGCTGAGTCCAGAACGAGGTAACTATTGAAGAGTCTTAAATCTTATGCATGCATACATTTTGGATTACACATCACTTCCGGTCCTATTCGCTAAATTGGATTTTAAAAAATTGCCTGCCTTCTGGCATCCTCACTTCTAATATTGAAGACATAATCCTCACAATAATACTTTGTTTATTTGTAGTCGGCCTGAACTTGCTATTGAAAGTAAATGAATTTCTCAACATCCTTGAATGTTAAGTCAGCAACAAGGCGTAAATCTCTGCTTTTAATCGTAACGGTTGCCATTGTAAGCAAAACAAAATGAAACCGGAAGTTCAACAATGCACTTGAAACATGCCGAAAAGATAATTACTTACTGAAATATAGCGGAAATGCATTTTAATCCAAATTGCCTATTTAAGACTCGTCAGTCTATAAAACAATTAGGGCCTACATGTTTTGCTAGGTACATCAAGGAAACATATCATTTGTTTCCTTGGAGATCCTAGCATATGTTGTATAACAATTACTGTAGAGGTGACAGATACTATCTAGGTTTGACAAAGGCTAACGCTCCCATGGAGCAATGACAGAAATTGCCTGGGTACTCAATGACGGTATGGTCCAATATGGTGGGTATTAGATAAGTTGACCATGGAAATGAAATTCTCATCGTTTTTGCTTGACTTAACTGTGAACTCCGCCATTGCCGGTCCCAAGCCCGGATGAGAAAGGAGGAGGGGAAAGAATTATAGTCGGTATGTGAAAATCCGACGCTAATAGTGTAGATTGGGGGCCGTCCATAAATTACGTCACACGATTTTGGCTGATTTTTTTACCCCCCCCCCCCTCCCACCTTGTCACACATCGTCACAAAAAGTCAGACCCCCCTCAAATATAACATCACAAAATCTGCACACACACACACCCCCTTTCCATAAAAGATATATTTCTAAAAACGCACATTTACAGGTTCCAAATTACTTTTATTTGTCATCGCTTTGTAATTAATTAATTTATTATTAAACAAAAGAAAAATCGAAAGTGTAATTATTACAATAATTTAATATCGTGTGCACAAAAATAAATGCTTCAGTACAATTTAAAAAAAAAATTAAGTTTATAAAAAAACAAAATGGTGATGAAAAATGCTCCTTCATGGAATAAATGGGAAAGTAGGCCTATTGGTCTCTTCATCAGTTGGAATGGATATTCCATTCAAATCAAGCTCTTCTTCATCTATCCATTCAGCAGTCTCTCCATTTTCTTCATTTGCGATAATAACCATTAGTTCACTTTGCCTACGAGCTTTGTTGGGAGACCAATGCTTTTACCAGTCCAGATTCTGTTTAGGCGATCCATTGCCGCCATTGCAGTCCCAATCCTAGTCGCTCGAATTTCTGACTCACGGCGTCTGTCTATGGATATGATTGCTCATAGATATTTGAAATTATTTACCTCTTCCAGTTGTTGGTTCAATATGATGATTCTGGCATCTGTGGTGTTGATCATTATTTTACTCTTTTCTGAACTGATTTCCATTCCGTATGCCTTTGCTCTATCTGCAAGCTTGTCTGTAAGCTCTTGTATGTCTTTGTTGCTAACGGCCAAAAGGTCGATATCATCCGCAAATCTTAGATTGCATAGGGGTCTTCCCCCAATGGAGATTGATGGATGGTAATCATCGAGTTTTTCTTGCATGATTTTTTTCTAGGAAGATATTGAATAGAACTGGCGATAGGATGCAGCCTTGTCGGACTCTAATGGACATCTTGAAGAAGTACCCCATACAACCATTTAGTTGCACTGCTTGTTTGATTGTAGAGTGCTTCTATTACCTGTATCAGTCCTTCTTCAATGCTGTAGCTTCTCATCACCTGCCATAATCCATCGTGCCATACACGGTCAAAAATGCTTTCTTGCAATCGATGATGCTGTATGGGTTTTTCTATGAGCAAGTGACAGTTAAAAATCTGCTCAAATTGTGCTTCTGACTGGTCTGAAACCTGCCCGTTCTTCTGCCAGTACTTCTTCAGTACTTTCAAATACCGGTATTATATGTAGAGTAAGACAGGCCTACATAGAAAAGAGTGTCAACATCTTAAGCCATGGAGGTGGCCATGTTGTCAGCCTTCCCTGGATGCACGAAGGTGATTACCGGGCTAGGGCATATTTCCCATTTATTTTTAGCATTAAGGCGCGTTCGCGATGCGATTATCATTTGAAAATAGCTAAGAAACAATGCGATCATAATTTTAATTTACAATGCTTATTAACAGTAACGAGTTGACCCGTGGACACATTGTGTCCATACAAAACATATAGAAATTAAAAGAATAATAGCGAGATCAACAATAGAGAGAAAAAAAGTACAGTGTAAACCAACAATGCAAACAAAACAACAGAGTGCGCAGTAATAAAACAAAAAGTCGGGAAAACCCAAAGTTGCATGTTCAACACTCTCAGTAAAAGCAGAATGAAAGGGAGGCTACTCACTTTTAAGGCGCGGAGCTATTTCTTTTTTTTTTTATTACGGTTTTCATGTGTGCATAAATGGCATACTTTTATTTATATAAAGTCAGCAGCATACGTGATAAATTAATTTTTTCTATACCGGAAAGTTGCGAGTAAATGTCCATTTTTGGTTGTCCCGATCGATCAAACGACACAAGAGTCTATAGCGCACAAACATATATTATATGTATATTCATTTTCATGTGACGTCACATTTCTTAGACCCCACCCCTCGTCACACATCATCACAAATGCGTGACCCCGCTCCCCCCCTAATCGTGTGACGTAATTTATGGACGGCCCCTTGTAGATGACAAACCCCACCCAGAACTAGTGATCTAAAATAATTTTACTGAAAATATTTGCGTGGAGCTATTGCTTAGTGTCTAATGAATAACAAAAAAATACTTTTCACAATTAATTTTTTGAAAAAAAAAAAAAAGAAGATTTTCTATAAAAAGGACATCCGCCATTTTGTTTTTTAAGTAATGTGACGTCACTAACGTTGTAATATTATCACTCTTAATCTAGCCTAAATTAGCTCCAGCAGTTTAAATGTTCAGTTAAATTTGTTTAGAACCAATATAAAAATGAAAAAAACTTATTACATTTAATAAACTTCTAAAATCTTCTTATTTCTACTTAATGTGTACAGAATATTTCTTTATTAAGTAATTTAGCAATGAAATAATTCAGTTTTTTTTAATATTGCGTATTTGTTTGTAAGTACAGATCCAAATTTCACTGGTACCTATAAAAACGTCAAAACTAAACTTTATTCACGTGATTTTCTGACCAATCGCCGTATAGATCTAATTTATATCAAATAGGTACGTGATAATGACGAGCTCTGCCCTCTGGGCATAGGAACATGTGAAGATATTTCTTTTTTTTAAATTGTTATTGTTGTTATCCCCAGCAAGCGAGCAGAAACAAAAAATCCTGGTTAGTGCAGTGCACTTGAGCCGCCTTCAAAATGTGAACATTAATTTACATTATTTAAATTTAATACACTTATAAATATATTCTAAAAACAAAAACAACTGCCGTTAAAAGTTCTCTGTGGGTCACACATAAAGGCTAGCGGGCCACACCCTTGAGATTTAGACCAGGGGTCTCCAAACTTTTCAGCCCGAGGGCCGCATTAACTATCCAACAGCGGTCCGCGGCCGACTACACATTCGAGGTCCAATTAAAAAATAATTTTAAAAAATGTTGTTTTTAATTATTTTTTAAATATTATTTTATTTAGTTATTATTTAATAACACATTAATACAAATGAACACCTGTAAGCTTATTAGTGGGAATGGTGAATTTGTTTCCTGGATGCCAAAACAGTCATTTCTGGCTGAAAGTTTGATATCCATAACATCCAGTGACATGAGATTTTAACATCGGAGAAGTTTGTTCTCAAATTGTTCTTGACGTATTTTATTTTTGAAAATATTTGTTGTTATAAAGATTGAAATTGAAAAGTAACTTGATGCAAAAATTTTGATATTAGGAAAGTCTCTCTTAGGCAAAAACTGGTAAAATAAACGTAGAAAGTAGAAAAAGTAAGCAGCGAATAAGGTTTTGTACGTAGGGATCAGTTGGAAAACATAACTGCGCGTCTCTATTTTAATTTCATTAAAACATAACGTCCACGTAAGCGGCGGCTGATTTTGACAGGATACAGATACATTTCCGTAATATATTTTTCCGTAGATAAAAAGGGCCCCACGTGCCGGATAAGAGGGTCTCGCGGGCCGCATCCAGCCCGCGGGATGTAATTTGGAGACCCCTGATTTAGACCCTTGGTTGATCTATCTATAGTTCTATGACATTTACATTTTTACTTAGACAATGTTTTGACACTCTTTAAATTTAAAACCTCAATAAAGTTAAAAGTCATAATGCCAGTAATTAATGAGCAAATCTGTGCACAACTTTTTATATACTGTTTTAGTTTCATACATGCTGGTGTAATCCAGAGCAGACGATTTCATTCTAGATACTGTTTCCCCACCCACTCACCCACCCAGGACACCTTATGAACCTACCAGGGCTGCTGTTTAAATTAGTTTACAATAAAGCTGGCTATAATATTCCTGGCTAGTGGAAAAAGAATTCTGGTTTTCCCTAAGTAAAGACCTAAGGAAGGCTTTAAAGTCCAGCCGTAGTTGAAAAAGTTCCGAAGAATTGAATGACCATACAGATTTGGACGTAACAATTTTTTCTGAGCCAAACTTGTTGTATAATGTTAATTATCTCTGATGGTGTGTTTTGTGTGTTGAATCCTCTAAAAATTTTAGAATTAGTGAATCCAAAAAAGATTTTTTTTTATTGCCGAACTTTATTTAAAAAAAAAAATCTTTATAATATTCTGTGCTATGTTTTAATATTAGATTAACTTATTTTATATAAAGTATACAATTATCTTCATTTTTTTAAAAATTGGAACATATAGGATGTTATATATTATTGTTTGTAAATTTTAAAAAAGTAGGCCTACAAATAAAAAAAAATTCATTCCCCTCTTCACTATAGGGTTATTTGTAAAATATGTATTGATCTAAATAGCTTATTATTTGCATTTTTGTATAGATTCTTGATTCTCTTTTAAATTGATATATAAATTAAGTTCATAGGTAAATTAGAATTTTTTTTGTGAATTTTCAAAAGTAAGCAATTTTTATGTTTTTTTAGCTCCTTCGGTAAAACATGACAAATTGATGAAACACCATTTTTACGACATTAAATGAAAAAATTTTCATTTGCTACACTCCTGAAAAAAATGTGTTTGTTTTCTATATAGTAGTTTGTATATATTTAAAAGGGAATGACTGCAGATAACATACTTTTAAAAATAATGACCTCTAAATAAGGGACTTTAGCTTGCCGTAAAAAGTAAAAGCATAAAAAAAAATTAAAAATATTATAACTTTCTTAATAATTGACATACAGTCATAAATTTAATGTCCACATGCTTAGAATTGTCAGTTCTTTCATTTCAAACACACAAAAATGCTGTTTTCTTGGTTTGAAAAATTGGTTTGGAGTACCTACTTTAATGATAAAATCCGGTCTAAGATGGATAATATGACTGATACTGGTCTTGATCCAATCTTTCCTAACGTGTGATAGGCTTTATTAGCTTCTTTTTGTAAAGGGCTCATCTTATCTTATATAAAGAAGATTATTGCGTCATACGCTGATCCGTGTTCCGAGTCTAGTCTTGCATTTGTATTAGTGTTTTAAATTATTTTATGTTACTGATTTTCCTGTTTTTTTTCCGGCAACCCATTCATATAAAATATAAACATCGACCGTATAACTGTAAATACATACAACTCTCCTAATTAAATTGCATTATAGATAACCCACTTTAAAAATTACATTACTATTCACGGGCTTAATAAATGATGGTCCTGTAAGTTAGTGATTCGGATTGTTAACTAAACTACCCGGGTTCTAACCCTGTCGTTTATAATATATATTACAGACGCTCCTTCTATAAACAAGATTATTGTGTCCTACACTCATCCATGGTCGCCTGACTGTAAACCTTGCATTTTAATTAATATTTTGAAATGGTGTTAAGTTACTGGTTTTCCTGTTTGTTCAGGCTTATTTCATGACCAGGTAGAACTCAGAAAGAAGGACGGACCACTTATATGCATCTGGATTAGGAAAGTGTTTTTGTCCTTATAATTTATCTGAGCATTGTAACAGATTGTGTTGTTTTTCTAAGTTAAAATTTAATGCTTTATGTATTATTACACATTGCAACTTTACTCTTTGCCCTTCTGTTCTCTGGTGTTTCTATATTTAACTATTCTTTTGGTTATGGCCTAATGATAGGTCAATGAAGTTGCGGCAGATACAATTTAAACTAGGAATCGTTAAAAGCGTTTAAATCGTGACATGCGTCACGGCTGAATAAGTTAAGTTATTGTTTACAGAATGTTAGAAAATATTTAATAACGACCCAACTAAAACATCAGTAGATTTTTTGTTTGCTCTAGTCTAGATCTACTTTGCTTTGAATTTGTTTTTAAGTAAGTAAACCTAAAGATCATTCAAAACGTCACAAAATTGCATTGATCGCTCAAGTCTTAAAGGGAGATTATTTCTCTCACTCCAAAGTAACACTTAGTACTTTCCCTTGAGGTGCTGGCATTAGTTGATTTGAGAATGGTTTTATAAACAAAACAAAACTCACTCAAGCAAAAAAGAAACCTAAAAAAAAACTTAGTTTTTGTAGTATTTGTTTATCAAATCACCATTTGCCTTAATGGAAAACCTTTTCGCCCTCGTTTTGAAAACTTTCTTTGTATTTATAGTTTACATTTCAGTCTATACCATCATGAAAGCTTGTTAAATAGAACATGGATGAGTGGATAAACTTTATACAAAATTCACTCATCATTCATTAGTGGTTCTTAGTCTATGATGTCCCACGTCCCCATTATGACAAATGCAATATTTCATACCTGTGTTTTGTTGCTGAAAGGAAAAATTTCTTTAAAATACTTTAGAAATTAAAAGTTCACAAAGTCAACAGTCCTAAATCAAGCCTCGAAAACTTAGAGAATCCGTAAAAAATACTTTCATACCCCGAGAACCGCTCTGTAAGGGTCGTGCATGTTAAATTTATTTAAAATCAAAAGAGTATTCATTCTATACTGTTTTGACCCATAAAATGGTTATTGAAGCAACGTTTCTCGATGCTTGGGGGATTGTGGGGGGTCAACACATTGCCCCTCCACCTCGCTAGAGTCCGGTACCCGACCAGAGCTAGAGTCCGGTACCCGACCAGAGCTAGAGTCCGGTATCCGAGGATAGCGAGAGTCGGTACCCGACCAGAGCTAGAGTTCGGTACCCGACCAGAGCTAGAGTCTGGTACCCGACCAGAGCTAGAGTTCGGTACCCGACCAGAGCTAGAGTTTGGTACCCGACCAGAGCTAGAGTCTGGTACCCGACCAGAGCTAGAGTCTGGTACCCGACCAGAGCTAGAGTTTGGTACCCGACCAGAGCTAGAGTTTGGTACCCGACCAGAGCTAGAGTCTGGTACCCGACCAGAGCTAGAGTCTGGTACCCGACCAGAGCTAGAGTTTGGTACCCGACCAGAGCTAGAGTTCGGTACCCGACCAGAGCTTGAGTTCGGTACCCGACCAGAGCTAGAGTCTGGTACCCGACCAGAGCTAGAGTTCGGTACCCGACCAGAGCTAGAGTTTGGTACCCGACCAGAGCTAGAGTCTGGTACCCGACCAGAGCTAGAGTCTGGTACCCGACCAGAGCTAGAGTTTGGTACCCGACCAGAGCTAGAGTTTGGTACCCGACCAGAGCTAGAGTTTGGTACCCGACCAGAGCTAGAGTCTGGTACCCGACCAGAGCTAGAGTCTGGTACCCGACCAGAGCTAGAGTCGGTACCCGACCAGAGCTAGAGTTCGGTACCCGACCAGAGCTAGAGTTCGGTACCCGACCAGAGCTTGAGTTCGGTACCCGACCAGAGCTAGAGTCTGGTACCCGACCAGAGCTAGAGTCCGGTACCCGACCAGAGCTAGAGTTTGGTACCCGACCAGAGCTAGAGTCCGGTACCCGACCAGAGCTAGAGTCCGGTACCCGACCAGAGCTAGAGTCCGGAACCCGACCAGAGCTAAAGTCCGGTGCCCCATAAGAGCTAGAGTACGGAGCGTTTGTAATTGTAATGTAAAAGATAAGATAATAGGAAATAGAGCTAACCGCTTCTTTTTGGAGACTACAGATCTCCATTCGGGCTTTAGTATGAGTTAAGACCGAGGACCGATGCTACCGTTTTGTGCCAAAAATGCACAGAGCCTCCCAATCACGTGTAGTATTGTTCAGTCACAGCAGAAGTTGCAAGGCTAGGATTCCACACTCCCCATGTACACAGTAAACTCCATCGTCTGCCAGCAGAAGTTGCAAGGCCAGGATTCCACACTCCCCATGTACACAGTAAACTCCATCGTCTGCAAGCAGAAGTTGCAAGGCCAGGATTCCACACTCCCCATGTACACAGTAAACTCCATCGTCTGCCAGCAGAAGTTGCAAGGCCAGGATTCCACACTCCCCATGTACACAGTAAACTCCATCGTCTCCCTAGACTAAAGGCAGCCAACCAACCGTGACTTAAGAAGCTCTTGGACAATAATGTTTGAGATAAGATTCGCGAGATACGGATTATTCAAGCATGCATCGTTTATCCAATTGGTTTGGTTGCTCAAGTAAAGGTGGTTAAGTATTGAGTTGGCTTTACCATCCCCTTGTATGAAATGGTCACCCACTCAGAAAAGGTCTGGAACGCTTTAAAACGGATGAAAAGAAATGCGTTTTTCTATTTATATAACTCCTCCGAATTGCTTTATTTTCCCCCAATTCCCCTCTCCTCTTGCAACAGGAAGCAAAGCAAAGATATTTTTTCCATGGGTGCATTAGGGTGGAGGCTGAAGTTTTGCTTGACAATGTTACGTGCCGCAGCAAATAAAGTTCGATATAGTCTGGTGGGGGGGTGTATCCACTTGTTGATTTGGACACAGCAGAAACTTATTTAATTAACAACCTAACTTTCAACTAGTTCAAATAATGATGAAACTAACTTTTGTTAACATAACATAGGATATTAATCCACAAGTAGAAGGAACTGTGAACATGTAATAATGTAAAATATAGTCAAACACAATGATAGTTAAAATATATGCGACTGGTCTATATGACTCATAGGATAGGCCTGCCACAACGTGGACTCGTCACCACGGGGTCTATAAAATGGTTAGTTTCTATTTGGTCCTGACGATCCTACGTGAAACTTCAGTGGTTTTGGGGACCCTTGAGTACTTGTTAGATTAATAAAAACCATGAATCTCCAAGCATTGTGTGACAACGATATCACGCCGTACCCTTCCCACATTGGGAAAAATATAACTTATTCTTAACAACAAACATTGACCAACTTTTTCACGAATTTATTAGCACATATTTTATTTTTAACTGTTCAAAACAATTTTGTTCCAAAATGTCACCTGTGACTCAGTTTCCTCCCCCTCCTTTTCAGCCCCCTCCCTCTTCCCTTGCACATGTGGCTTCGCACGTGCCTTGCAATCATCGAAACGATACTGGAAAAATATTTGTGAAAACGGCACAGTAAACATTTTCTCGTTCCTCAGCACAAATCTTGTCGCGCAAAACAACAAAAATATCATTATTGAAAGTCGTAACAATAATGTTATGTTGTGTAAAACAACAAAAAATATCAATATTGAAAGTTGTAACAATAATTTTATCTTGTGTAAAACAACAACAAATATCAATATTGAAAGTCGTAACAATAATTTTATCTTGTGTAAAACAACAAGAAATATCAATATTGAAAGTTGTAACAATAATTTTATCTTGTGTAAAACAACAAATATCAATATTGAAAGTTGTAACAATAATGTTATCTTGTGTAAAACAAGAACAAATATCAATAATGAAAGTTGTAACAATAATTTTATCTTGTGTAAAACAACAACAAATATCAATATTGAAAGTTGTAACAATAATTTTATCTTGTGTAAAACAACAACAAATATCATTATTGAAAGTCGTAACAATAATTTTATCTTGTGTAAAACAACAACAAATATCAATAATGAAAGTTGTAACAATAATGTTATCTTGTGTAAAACAACAACAAATATCAATATTGAAAGTTGTAACAATAATGTTATCTTGTGTAAAACAACAACAAATATCAATATTGAAAGTTGTAACAATAATTTTATCTTGTGTAAAACAACAACAAATATCAATATTGAAAGTTGTAACAATAATGTTAGCTTGTGTAAGACAACAACAAATATCAATATTGAAAGTTGTAACAATAATGTTATCTTGTATAAAACAACAACAAATATCAATATTGAAAGTTGTAACAATAATTTTATCTTGTGTAAAACAACAACAAATATCAATATTGAAAGTCGTAACAATAATTTTATCTCGTGTAAAACCACAACAAAACAATGAAAATGTTCAACTATTTCTGTGTGAAACAACAAAGTCGCATTACCTTTATACAATTTATTACGAAATAAAAAACATAATGGTCCTTTTATTTGAAAGTAGTTTTTTTTAATATGTGCGACAAAATATAGCACTAAAAAACCAATTGAAGAGAAATTTTCAAACTTAGAAAAAATAAGTAAAAATATAATTACACATAGAGTCTACACAAGCACACAATGAAAAGAACATAAGTAATAAGCAAGACTACGTAATGGAATTGTGATAAAATAGTTATAATGAATGAAATAGTATTTCAATGGAAACATAATAATGCAATTTAAATGAAATGTTGAAATAGTAAATTTTAGTGAAAATTTAGAGGACATAAATTTCGTGAAATTTTAGTGGATACCTAGTAGACATTTAATAAGGCTACTAGTGGATATTTAATAGACATTTAGTGGGTATTTAGTTGACATTTTCTGGACATCTAGAAGACATTTAGTGGACATCTAGTAGATATCTAGTTGACATTTAGTGGATTTTTAGTTGACATTTAGTAAACATTTAGTGGACATTTAGTGGACATCTAGTAGACATTTATTACACAATTTGTGGACATTTAGTAAATATTTAGTGGACATTTAGTGAATATTTATTGGACATATATTAGACATTTAAGGGACATTTAGTAGATTTTTATGACATTTAGTGGACATCTAATGGGCATTTAGTAGATATTTATCGGACATTTAGTAAACTTTTAGAAGACATTTAGTGGACATTTAGGCCTGGTAGACATTTATTAAATAATTTAACAAAATTGATTTACATGTATGTATGCATATATGTATGTATGTATGTATGTATGTATGTGTTTGTGTGTTTTTTCCATAATAATAAACTGCGGATACGAAAAAAGGTCAATTGTTCAAATGTCAGGGGCGGCACCAAAATCCTATTAATTAATGCTCATAGTTAGTTCTGTTTATATAGACTAGTACTAAGTTGCTAATACTTAGTTCTGTTTTTTATAGACTAGTACTTAGTTGCTAATACTTAGTTCTGTTTATATAGACTAGTACTAAGTTGCTAATACTTAGTTCTGTTTTTTATAGACTAATACTTAGTTGCTAATACTTATTTCTGTTTATCTGTTTATATAGACTTGTACTTAGTTGCTAATAATTATTTCTGTTTATATTGTCTAGTACCTAGTTTATTTCTCAGAAAACAAGTATGACCTATTTGGAGTCATAGTCACATTAGGGCGCAACGAATGCGCACAAGTGAAAATGTCAAGATACAAGAAATAAACTTCATCCAAGCTGGCACAAGGGGGTGTCTCGATGCTGCATTGGCTGAAATAAACCAAAGAATGCCAGATTTCATTGCAGTGTTGTTGTTGTTTTTATTTGTTTAAATTATAAATAAAGTGTATTTTTTTATTAGGTATGTAAAGAAAAGGAGGTTATTGCTAAACAATACTATTATTGACAACTTTTTCAGCGTGAAATGCTATTATATAGGGAGATAAGCTGGTTATACAAAGCTATTATTGACATATTATGTTGGTAAACCTATTATTAACAGATGACTTTGGTAAGCAATGCTTTAGAAGACATATGACGTTATTAAACAATACTATAGTTAACAGACGATGTGGTGGGTAAACAATACTATAGTTAACAGACGATATGGTGGGTAAACAATACTATAGTTAACAGACGATGTGGTGGGTAAACAATAATATAGTTAACAGACGATGTGGTGGGTAAACAATAATATAGTTAACAAACGATGTGGTGGGTAAACAATAATAAAGTTAACAGACGATGTGGTGGGTAAACAATAATATAGTTAACAGACGATGTGGGTAAATAATACTATAGTTAACAGACGATGTGTTGGGTAAACAATACTATAGTTAACAGACGATGTGGGTAAACAATACTATAGTTAACAAACGATGTGGGTAAACAATACTATAGTTAACAAACGATGTGGGTAAACAATAATATAGTTAACAGACGATGTGGTGGGTAAACAATAATATAGTTAACAGACTATGTGGGTAAATAATACTATAGTTAACAGACGATGTGGGTAAACAATGATATAGTTAACAGACGATGTGGGTAAACAATACTATAGTTAACAAACGATGTGGGTAAACAATACTATAGTTAACAGACGCTGTGGTGGGTAAACAATACTATAGTTAAAAAGCGATGTGGTGGGTAAACAATACTATAGTTAACAGACGATGTTTTGGGTAAACAATACTATAGTTAACAAACGATGTGGTGGGGAAACAATACTATAGTTAACAGACAATGTGGTGGGTAAACAATACTATAGTTAACAAACGATGTGGGTAAACAATACTATAGTTAACAGACGATGTGGGTAAACAATACTATAGTTAACAAACGATGAGGGTAAACAATACTATAGTTAACAAACGATGTGGGTAAACAATAATATAGTTAACAGACGATGTGGTGGGTAAACAATAATATAGTTAACAGACTATGTGGGTAAATAATACTATAGTTAACAGACGATGTGGGTAAACAATAATATAGTTAACAGACGATGTGGGTAAACAATAATATAGTTAACAGACGATGTGTTGGGTAAACAATACTATAGTTAACAGACTATGTGGGTAAATAATACTATAGTTAACAAACGATGTGGGTAAACAATACTATAGTTAACAAACGATGTGGGTAAACAATACTATAGTTAACAGACGATGTGGTGGGTAAACAATACTTTAGTTAACAAGCGATGTGGTGGGTAAACACTACTATAGTTAACAGACGATGTAGTGGGTAAACAATACTATAGTTAAAAAGCGATGTGGTGGGTAAACAATACTATAGTTAACAGACGATGTGTTGGGTAAACAATACTATAGTTAACAAACGATGTGGTGGGGAAACAATACTATAGTTAACAGACAATGTGTGGGGTAAACAATACTATAGTTAACAAACGATGTGGGTAAACAATACTATAGGTAACAGACGATGTGGGTAAACATTACTATAGTTAACAAACGATGTGGGTAAACAATACTATAGTTAACAAACGATGTGGTTAAACAATACTATAGCTAACAGACGATGTGGTGGGTAAACAATACTATAGTTAACAAACGATGTGGGTAAACAATACTATAGTTAACAAACGATGTGGTGGGTAAACAATACTATAGTTAACAAACGATGTGGTGGGTAAACAATACTATAGTTAACAAACGATGTGGTGGGTAAACAATACTATAGTTAACAAACGATGTGGTGGGTAAACAATACTATAGTTAACAGACGATGTGGTGGATAAACAATACTATAGTTAACAGACGATGTGGTGGATAAACAACACCATAGCTAACATACGATGTGGGTAAACAATACTATAGTTAACAGACGATGTGGTGGATAAACAATACTATAGTTAACAGACGATGTGGTGGATAAACAACACCATAGCTAACATACGATGTGGGTAAACAATACTATAGCTAACAGACGATGTGGGTAAACAATACTATAGCTAACAGACGATGTGGGTAAACAATACTATAGTTAACAGACGATGTGGGTAAACAATACTATAGTTAACAGACAATGTGGGTAAACAATACTATAGCTAACAGACGATGTGGGTAAACAATACTATAGTTAACAGACGATGTGGGTAAACAATACTATAGTTAACAGACGATGTGGGTAAACAATACTATAGCTAACAGACGATGTGGGTAAACAATACTATAGTTAACAGACAATGTGGGTAAACAATACTATAGTTAACAGACGATGTGGGTAAACAATACTATAGGTAACAGACGATGTGGGTAAACAATACTATAGTTAACAAACGATGTGGTGGGAAAACAATGATATAGTTAACAGACAATGTGGGTAAACAATAATATAGTTAACAGACTATGTGGGTAAACAATAATATAGCTAACAGACGATGTGGGTAAGCAATACTATAGTTAAAAAACGATGTGGGTAAACAATACTATAGTTAACAGACGATGTGGTGGGTAAACAATACTATAGTTAACAGACGATGTGGGTAAACAATACTATAGTTAACAAACGATGTGGTGGGTAAACAATACTATAGTTAACAAACGATGTGGTGGGTAAACAATACTATAGTTAACAGACGATGTGGGTAAGCAATACTATAGTTAACAGACGATGTGGGTAAACAATACTATAGTTAACAAACGATGTGGGTAAACAATACTATAGTTAACAGACGATGTGGGTAAACAATACTATAGTTAACAAACGATGTGGTGGGAAAACAATGATATAGTTAACAGACGATGTTGTGGGTAAACAATAATATAGTTAACAGACTATGTGGGTAAACAATAATATAGCTAACAGACGATGTGGGTAAGCAATACTATAGTTAACAGAAGACGAGGGTAAACAATACTATTACGATCAGGGTAAGCAAACATATAGCCGAGGTAGATTTTTCTTTGTGCAAAGAAAACAGTGAAACGAAATTGTTCGTACTTAAGACGGAGATAATAAGTTTGTGTACAGAGCCATGTGTCGGCCATTGTCTTATTTTTTTAATGGCTCGACATTCACTACATCTCTGCTATAATCGTATCTAAACAATAAATTCTTAAATACAATCAAATGGCCTTACCTCCCGTCTTTTTGACATCTGAAGTAGAAGAAAGTTTTACATGTAGTAGCAATGACATTTAACTTTTCTTTTTTCAAAGTAAACAAACATACCAATTCAACGATGAACATGTAACGAAGGGTTATACATATAACTATAACATGGCGACAGTACATCAAAAGCATCAGAAATAACAGCAACTAAAAAATTTTTTTTTTAAAAAAAGGTAATAATATCAGCCAATGCTATAACAACACTGATAACAATGAAAGCAAGCATTAATAACAATATCGATTACATATTATATTGTTATGTGTGTGTTTAAGTAGGTTATTTCCCCCTGACCTCCCGTTGAACTCTGCCACTGTCGCGTCATTAGTGTATTTTTAGTTTTTCTAGCTAATGCAAGAGAATACTCTCTTGGCCTAGAAGTTAGTAGAAAACTATGTTTACAATTTTCTTGTGTTATTTTTAGAATAGGGCGCTTCGAGAAGGCTCCTTTTAAAATAGTATAAATAGGGGATTTGCGCTATAGAAGGGGAGTTTTTCTTTATCGATGTAGTCGAAGTCTATTGTTTTATAGAGTTTTTAGTCTGAGATCAGTGGCAGTGTTGTGTAAAATAAATAGTGTTCACCTTACTACCTTATATTTAATTCTGTTATAGGATTTTCGGGAGTGTATTTATTGTGTTCACCTTACTAAATTGTTTTTAATTCTGTTGTGGGATTCAAGTGAGTGTATTTTCTTTTTCTATTTTTTTTTATATTAATATTTATATTAAGTTAGTAAATAAATTATTATAAATTGGTATCGTCTGAGGTGTTGTTTTATTAAATAATTTTTTTTCTTGTTATTAAACAAGTTAGCCACAAGTAATTAATATTACTTGATATTTATTACAACCTCTCTAACGAGATCTCATAATTTAAATTGAAATCTAAAAGAGGTTTGTAATAATATACTGACAGAAACAACAGCAATATAAAGTGACAATAGCAATAATAACTAAATTGACATATTAACAGTATGGGCAAGAACGATATCAATAGCTGTATACAAAACAGAGAACATTATGGATAACAATATAAACAAGAACCAGATCAATGCTTAGAACTATATAAATTATGATTACGGACACTTAATTTGTAAACATCTATAGCATTATCCAAAACAAATGACAAAACCAAGAACAATAATGACAACAGCAATAGCGACATCAATAACGCAATCAATAACAACAAACTATATCCAACAACATTGGCAGCTAAACCGATAACAATAATAATAAAAGCAAAAAACAATGAGAATAATATATATACACACACACACAAAGAAAAAATTAATAAGAAAATGCCTTATCTAACATTTTCAACAAACAAACCAACACGCATATACAAAACAGCACAATAAGAAATCATGTCTGCTGATCAGTGCATTGCACTACACCGCTATACTAAGAGCAAAAGTCACTATAGATATGGCTTGCTTATCTTGTATGTTACAAGGCTCCGTACTATACAGATGATTATTGCGTGATACAACGCATTTATTCGGGTTCGGCTCTAGTCTTGCAGTTCGATTTACGGTCTTCAATGATGTTCAAATGTTGTTGTTTTTTTAGTTTGTTGAGAAACCTATTCAATGCCCGAATGTCACAATATCTAACGTAAAAACCTATTGTATGCCCGGATGTCATCCTATCGAACGTAAAAACCTATTCAATGCCCGGATGTCACAATATCTAACGTAAAAACCTGTTCAATGCCCGGATGTCACAATATCTAACGTAAAAACCTATTCAATGCCCGGATGTCACAATATCTAACGTAAAAACCTATTATAATGCCCGGATGTCACCCTATCTAACGTAAAAACATATTCAATGCTCTGATGTCACCCTATCTAATATAAAAACCTATTCAATGCATAGATGCCACCCTATCAAATGTAAAAACTATTCAATGCATGGATGCCACCCTATCTAATGTAAAAACCTATTCAATGCGTGGATGCCACCCTATCTAACTTAAAAACCTATTCAATGCATGGATGCTACACTATCTAACGTAAAAAAAAACAATTCAATGCATAATTGCCAACCTTTCTAATGTAAAAGCCTATTCAATACCCGAAAGCCACCCTATCTAACGTGAAAACCTATTCAATTCATGGATGCCATCCTATCTAACGTAAAAACCTATTCAATGCTTGGATGCCATTCTATTTAACGTAAAAACTTATTCAATTCATGGATGTCACCCTATCTGATAATTAAAAAAATTCAATGCATGGATGCCACCCTATCTAACTTAAAAACCTATTCAATGCAAGGATGTCACCCTAACTTAAAAACATATTCAATGCATGGATGTCACCCTATCTAACTTAAAAACCTATTCAATGCATGGATGTCACCCTATCTAACGTAAAAACCTATTCAATGCATAGATGTCACCCTATCTAACGTAAAAACCTATTCAATACCCGAAAGCCACCCTATGTAACGTGAAAACCTATTCAATTCATGGATGCCATCCTATCTAACGTAAAAACCTATTCAATGCTTGGATGCCATTCTATTTAACGTAAAAACTTATTCAATTCATGGATGTCACCCTATCTAATAATTAAAAAAATTCAATGCATGGATGCCACCCTATCTAACTTAAAAACCTATTCAATGCAAGGATGTCACCCTAACTTAAAAACATATTCAATGCATGGATGTCACCCTATCTAACTTAAAAAACTATTCAATGCATGGATGTCACCCTATCTAACGTAAAAACCTATTCAATGCATAGATGTCACCCTATCTAACGTAAAAACCTATTCAATGCATAGATGTCACCCTATCTAACGTAAAAACCTATTCAATGCATGGATGTCACCCTATCTAACGAAAAAACCTATTCAATGCATGGATGTCACCCTATCTAACGTAAAAAACCTATTCAATGCATGGATGTCACCATATCTAACGTAAAAACCTATTCAATGCATGGATGTTACCCTATCTAACGTAAAAACCTATTCAATGCATGGATGTCACCCTATCTAACGTAAAAACCTATTCAATGCATGTATGTCACCCTATCTAACGTAAAAACCTATTCAATGCATGGATGTTACCCTATCTAACGTAAAAACCTATTCAATGCACGGATGTTACCCTATCTAACGTAAAAATCCTATTCAATGCATGTATGTCACCCTATCTAACGTAAAAACCTATTCAATACATGGATGTCACCCTATCTAACGTAAAAACCTATTCAATGCATGGATGTTACCCTATCTAACGTAAAAACCTATTCAATGCATGGATGTCACCCTATCTAACGTAAAAACCTATTCAATGCATGGATGTCACCCCATCTAACGTAAAAACCTATTCAATGCATGGATGTCACCCCATCTTAAAAACCTATTCAATGCAAGGATGTCACCCTAACTTAAAAACATATTCAATGCATGGATGTCACCCTATCTAACTTAAAAACCTATTCGTTGCATGGATGCCAACTTATCTAACGTAAAATCCTATTCAATGCCCGGATGTCACCCTATTTAACGTAAAAACCTATTCAATGCTCGGATGTCACCCTATCTAACTTAAAAATTTATTCGTTGCATGGATGCCAACTTATCTAACGTAAAAACCTATTCAATGCATGGATGTCACCCTATCTAACTTAAAAACCCATTCAATGCATGAATGTCACCCTATCTAACTTAAAAAACTATTCAATGCATGGATGCCAACTTATCTAACGTAAAATCCTATTCAATGCCCGGATGTAACCCTATTTAACGTAAAAACCTATTCAATGCTCGGATGTCACCCTATCTAACTTAAAAATCTATTCGTTGCATGGATGCCAACTTATCTAACGTAAAAACCTATTCAATGCATGGATGTCACCCTATCTAACTTAAAAACCTATTCAATGCATGAATGTCACCCTATCTAACTTAAAAACCTAACCAATGCATGGATGCCAACTTATCTAACGTAAAATCCTATTCAATGCCCGGATGTCACCCTATTTAACGTAAAAACCTATTCAATGCTCGGATGTCACCCTATCTAACTTAAAAACCTATTCGTTGCATGGATGCCAACTTATCTAACTTAAAATCTATTCAATGCATGAATGTCACCCTATCTAACTTAAAAACCTATTCAATGCATGGATGCCAACTTATCTAACGTAAAATCCTATTCAATGCCCGGATGTCACCCTATTTAACGTAAAAACCTATTCAATGCTCGGATGTCACCCTATCTAACTTAAAAACCTATTCGTTGCATGGATGCCAAGTTATCTAACGTAAAAACCTATTCAATGCATGGATGTCACCCTATCTAACGTAAAAACCTATTCAATGCATGGATGTCACCCTATCTAACTTAAAAACTTATTCAATGCATGGATGTCAACTTATCTAACGTAATTAAGTTTATAAAGTAATATAACTAAAATAAAGCACAACTTTTTTCATTAAGAAATGAATAAAATTAATTAGATCTAAACACAATTTTTTTCTTTTTAAACTTGTGAGACTAAAAGAAAAAAAAAGAACAATACAATTGCATAAGTTACCTTGTTCCAATAGTCCTGTTAAAGAGAGAAACGAAAGAAGTGTTGAATTTTAGTTCGTTGTTTCGTTAACATAAATGAATATGTTGGTATGTAAACTTAAAAGTTAAATAATACAGCGCACCTGAATGATGTATTTTTAAACGATCGTTTTAAAGAAAATGGTTAGCTTCATTGCGTCGAATTCAATAGAATATGTATAGGCTAGTGTCGCTCAAATAAATGCGATTGTCTAATTAGTTATCTATTGAGTCTATGTATATAGATCTGTATCTATTCATCTATGTACGGTATCTATCTTTTTCTATATGATTATCTCCTCTTTCTCTCTCTATTTTTTATATGTCTTTTCTTTGTATTTCTATTTATTTATCTTTATCTATCATTCTTCCTCTCTATGTACCTCCCTACCGACCTACGTATCATGATCTATTTATCTATCTAATTATCTATCTATATATTTTTATATCTGTTTATCTGTGTACCTACTTATTGACGCGTGAATCTATTTACCTACCTACCAATCATCTACCTATCTATCTAAATATCTAGCTTTTAATACATGTATATAAGCATCTGTCTATCTGTTTGTCTAGTGATGGGTAAAATATACCAATAGACTTATAAAGAAGCCTAATATATGTATAGAATATGAATAAATGTATTTATTTTTTACTGCGTTTCTGTAATCAACATCTAAAGAGAAGAATCAATGCTGTACTCACCCATTCTCAGCTCTGGGGCTGTAATAGAATAGAAGAAACAGTGAGCCAACATATAACATAGTACACCAATCATTATTGAGAATAAAATTATCATGCAAAGTACCACAATCATCAAACATACGACAATCATTCAACACTCACAAACGGGAGGAGGGCGGGTATATGGGATTAATGAGATTTTGCGTTCTAATGCGTACTGAAATGGTGATCTTGACTAAATGCGTTCTGAAAGTGTGATCTTGACTGAATGCGTTCTGAAAAAGTGATCTTGACTGAATGCGAACTTTAAGTGTGATCTTGACTGAATACGTTCTGAAAGTGTGATCTTGACTAAATGCGTTCTGAAAGTGTGATCTTGACTGAATGCGTACTTAAAGTGTGATCTTGACTGAATGCGTACTGAAATGGGGATCTCGACTGAATGCGTACTGAAAGGGGGAATCTTGATTGAATGCGAAATGAAAGTGTGATCTTGACAAAATGCGTACCGAAAGTGTGATCTTGACTGAATGCGTAATGAAAGGGGGAATCTTGATTAAATGCGAAATGAAAGTGTGATCTTGACTGAATGCGTACCGAAAGTGTGATCTTGACTGAATGCGTACTGAAAGTGTGATCTTGACTGAATGCGTAATGAAAGGGGGAATCTTGATTGAATGCGAAATGAAAGTGTGATCTTGACTGAATGCGTACCGAAAGTGTGATCTTGACTGAATGCGTAATGAAAGGGGGAATCTTGATTGAATGCGAAATGAAAGTGTGATCTTCACTGAATTCGTACTTAAAGTGTGATCTTGATTGAATGCGAAATGAAAGTGTGATCTTGACTGAATGCGTACCGAAAGTGTGATCTTGACTGAATGCGTACTGAAAGTGTGATCTTGACTGAATGCGTACTGAAAGTGTGATCTTGACTGAATGCGTACTTAAAGTGTGATCTTGACCCTATACGTTCTGAAAGTGTGATCTTGACTGAATGCGTACCGAAAGTGTGATCTTGACTGAATGCGTTCTGAAAGTGTAAACTTGACTGAATGCGTTCTGAAAGTGTGATCTTGACTGAAAGCGTACTGAAAGTGTAAACTTCACTGAATGCGTACTGAAAGTGTGATGTTGACTGAATGGGTTCTGAAAGTGTAAACTTGACTGAATGCGTTCTGAAAGAGGATCTTGACTGAATGCGTACTGAAAGTGTAATCTTCACTGAATGCGTACTGAAAGTGTGATGTTGACTGAATGGGTTCTGAAAGTGTGATCTTGACTGAATGCGTACTGAAAGAGGATCTTGACTGAATGCATACTGAAAGTGTGATCTTGACTGAATAGGTTCTGAAAGTGTGATCTTGACTGAATGCGTACTGAAAGAGGATCTTGACTGAATGCATACTGAAAGTGTGATCTTGACTGAATAGGTTCTGAAAGTGTAATCTTGAATGAATGCGTACTGAAAGAGGATCTTGACTGAATGCGTACTGAAATGGTGATCTTGACTGAATGGGTTCTGAAAGTATGATCTTGACTGAATGCGTTCTGAAAGTGTGATCTTGACTGAATGCGTACTGAAAGTGTGATCTTGACTGAATGCGTACTGATAGTGTGATCTTGACTGAATGGGTTCTGAAAGTGTGATCTTGACTGAATGCGTACTGAAAGTGTGATCTTGACTGAATGCGTACTGAAAGGGAAATCTTGACTGAATGCGTACTGAAAGTGTGATCTTGACTGAATGCGTACTGAAAGGGAAATCTTGACTGAATGCGTACCTAAAGTGTTATCTTGACTAAATGCGTACTGAAAGGGAAATCTTGACTGAATGCGTACTGAAATTGAAATCTTGACTGAATGCGTACTGAAAGTGTGATTTTGACTGAATGCGTACTGAAAGTGTGATCTTGACTGAATGCGTACTGAAAGTGTGATCTTGACTGAATGCGTACTGAAATTGTTATATTGACTGAATGCGTACTGAAAGGGAAATCTTGACTGAATGCGTACTGAAAGGGAAATCTTGACTGAATGCGTACTGAAAGTGTGATCTTGACTGAATGCGTACCTAAAGTGTGATCTTGACTGAATGCGTACTGAAAGTGTGATCTTGACTGAATGCGTACCGAAAGTGTGATCTTGACTGAATGCGTACTGAAAGTGTGATCTTGACTGAATGCGTACTGAAAGTGTGATCTTGACTGAATGCGTACTGAAAGTGTGATCTTGACTGAATGCGTACTTAAAGTGTGATCTTGACTGAATACGTTCTGAAAGTGTGATCTTGACTGAATGCGTACCGAAAGTGTGATCTTGACTGAATGCGTTCTGAAAGTGTAAACTTGACTGAATGCGTTCTGAAAGTGTGATTTTGACTGAATGCGTACTGAAAGTGTAAACTTCACTGAATGCGTACTGAAAGTGTGATGTTGACTGAATGGGTTCTGAAAGTGTAAACTTGACTGAATGCGTTCTGAAAGAGGATCGTGACTGAATGCGTACTGAAAGTGTAATCTTCACTGAATGCGTACTGAAAGTGTGATCTTGACTGAATGCGTACTGAAAGAGGATCTTGACTGAATGGGTTCTGAAAGTGTGATCTTGACTGAATGCGTACTGAAAGAGGACCTTGACTGAATGCATACTGAAAGTGTGATCTTGACTGAATGCGTTTTGAAAGTGTGATCTTGACTGAATGCGTACTGAAAGAGGATCTTGACTGAATGCGTACTGAAATGGTGATCTTGACTGAATGGGTTCTGAAAGTGTGATCTTGACTGAATGCGTTCTGAAAGTGTGATCTTGACTGAATGCGTACTGAAAGTGTGATCTTGACTGAATGCGTACTGAAAGTGTGATCTTGACTGAATGGGTTCTGAAAGTGTGATCTTGATTGAATGCGTACTGAAAGTGTGATCTTGACTGAATGCGTACTGAAAGTGTGATCTTGACTGAATGCGTACTGAAAGTGTGATCTTGACTGAATGCGTACTGAAAGGGAAATCTTGACTGAATGCGTACCTAAAGTGTTATCTTGACTGAATGCGTACTGAAAGTGTGATCTTGACTGAATGCGTACTGAAATGGGGATCTCGACTGAATGCGTACTGAAAGGGAAATAATCTTGACTGAATGCGTACTGAGGTGGTGATCTTGACTGAATGCGTAATGAAAGGGGGAATCTTGATTGAATGCGTACTGAAATGGCTAATCTTTACTGAATGTGTACTGAAAGGGGATCTTGACTGAATGCGTACTGAAATGGCGAATGCGTACATATAGTCTTCATAACAATTTCTAATTTTTTATATTTTTTTATTTTGCTCAGATTGCTCTATCTTGTCAAATATTTTGATTGAGTGTTTAATACAAATACAATTGAAATGTTCTTTTGTGCTTCCTATTTAAATTTTAACATGAGCAATCGTAATATGGATTACGAAGTGGCTATTCGGACCCGATAGACTTAGTGATAAGTAGTTAGTATCGTTTAGTTTATATAGGTTAGGGATGGCTTTGTAGTATTTTTGGTAATAGTTAGTATCGGTTAGGTAATAAAGGATAGGGATGTTTTCTGTGCTACTTCTTATAATATATATGGTAAAACAACTATATTTTGTGTTTGTTTCCCTCTTTTTTTTATGTTGTTTATGAGTTTTAAGGAATTCTGACTGAAGCTGGGTCCGAATAGCCATTTCATGCTAAAGGGACCCGGGTCTGAATAGTGGCAGCCTATGGATTAACATTATCATTTTTTTAACTGATGTGGGAAGGGGGGGGCGGGATCTGTGTAGGGTAGGGGGTGGTCAAAATACGTACGTGGTGCAGCAGAGAGGGGGAAGGTTGAGGAGACAGGTATAGATGACTTTTTTTTTGCATACGTAATATTCAACAGATTTTCCATAAACGTGTGTCCAGACGAAAGGGAGACAAACTAGATTATTATACTTACGGCCCGGTTGTTTTGACTCTGCATTGAGTGAAGGGGAGAGAAAAACGTGAAAAAATATATTAAGACATTATGTTTTAATAACATTTAATAACATCTCTTTTTGTTGTTTTTGTTGTTATTTATTAGACGCGTGTATGTTTGTAATTTTCTGAAAGCCAGAAATGATTCAATTTGTTTTGCCCTTTTTTTTATTTTTGTAGGTATGTGGTGTTTTAGAATTCTGAAATCTTACATTTTAACTTATCTCCCTTTCGCTACATAAACTTTTTTTATCCTCTCTGGTTTCTTTGGATTATAATCAAAGTCAAGTGAACTTAACATATAAAAATGTAATGTAAAACAAACAAAGAAAGTATACATTGTCATTACAATAGTCTCTATTGTACTTGTAAATAATTTTTTTTAATTTAATTATAATCAATGTATAATAATAAAAAATGTTTTTAAAAGTTGTAATATCGATGAAAGAACTTTAAAGTGTACGTTTATTTGTCTAAGACCTCGTGTGTGTTTTTAAAGAAAATATTAGTAAAAGAGTGAGAGTACAAAAATTATTCAACTCTATTAAACTCTATATAACTCTATATAATATAACTCTATATAATATAACTCTATATAATATAACTCTATATAATATAACTCTATATAATATAACTCTATATAATATAACTCTATATAATATAACTCTATATAATATAACTCTATATAATATAACTCTATATAATATAACTCTATATAATATAACTCTATATAATATAACTCTATATAATATAACTCTATATAATATAACTCTATATAATATAACTCTATATAATATAACTCTATATAATATAACTCTATATAATATAACTCTATATTATACAAATATAATCGTTGAAGATGCAATCATAATAAGTAGGTCAATCCTATGAGTAAGGAGTATCTATAATCTTTAGTATCAATAAGAAAGAATATATTTCATTATTAATTAAAGGTTCTTTTTTCAACTTATTTAAAATATCCCCCTTTCCCCCTCCTTTTCCAACCGTTTCAGACTTCTGTCCACGGAGATTGTGACGCAGTATATGCCTGTTTCCTTGGCAACTGCACACGGTAGGACCGGGGGGGGGGGGTCTAATAGACATTTTTAGCAGAAGTCGATATTATCCAGAATATTAAAGCAACGCTCTGTCTTCGACCCCGCCGCAATATATAATTGTACTCTAAACAAAAAAGTATCCCGTTGGACCAAATCGATCCATAGGGCCAATGAAGCAGCGTTCACCAGTTTCTGTGGCCAGCACTATGCACAGCCGCCTTTACTTTACCCCCCACTAAGGTCAGGTACCCATCAGAGCTGGGTAGACTCATAGACACCCTCCAGACCCGGAAATAAAATCCTAGTCTTCACCAGGATTCGAACCCAGGGCCTTCGGTACGCCAGCCGAACGCAGTGCCATTCGTCCACTGTGCCCCATATAATTGTACACTTCTTAAAAATTATATAAAAAAACTTTTTTCTTACCTTCGTCAAACTTTTTACCTAAAATAGAAAAAAAAAATACAAATAGCTATATATCTAAATAAACAGACATAGCTCTAGATCTAAATAAACATGAACAAACATGACAAATCAATCCAGACGCCTCTAATTTGAAATGTATAAAGTTTAAGCTTTTGTTTCTATTTGATTTAGAAATTATAGTTTGTTTACGTTAACTCTAAGATCACGTGTAGTGCGGCTAAGTCCGCGGAGAGATTAGTGGACTGTGGGGTTCCACGGCTCACCCTGACTTATGCCGGCAAGTCATAAACAAAAAAATTGATAGGCTTCCGCATGGCACCCCCTCCCATTTCCCCACCCGTTCTCTTACGTCATCATTCCCTCTGACCGAAGGAATAAAAAAGCGATCCCCCAAAAAATGGAAAGGATGGAGAAAACAAGTCAAATAGAAGCTTGGTGCTCTAACGTGGTCAAGAAAATTGCTGTGCCTACTCACTCAAGACAGGTGCAGTTCACGTGATGGTTTGGGAATCAGAGTTATATGCAAACCGGCAGGTTAAGGGCCCAATGGGTCCATACTAGGGCCCATACAAGGGATAGTCATGTATATTTTTTCAGGCAATAATATTACACAATGGGAAAAGCGAAACATTTTTCGCAAGTTTCTGTGACCACTGCTGACAAGGAGATTGTTTTACCGCCACCATATACCCTGCCGTCTCTAATTTACACCAAGCTTATGTCGGGCACACATCAGAGCTGGACAGACTATGGTAAGCTCTCCAGACTTCTAATTTACACCAAGCTTATGTCGGGCACACATCAGAGCTGGACAGACTATGGTAAGCTCTCCAGACTTCTAATTTACACCAAGCTTATGTCGGGCACACATCAGAGCTGGACAGACTATGGTAAGCTCTCCAGACTTCTAATTTACACCAAGCTTATGTCGGGCACACATCAGAGCTGGACAGACTATGGTAAGCTCTCCAGACTTCTAATTTACACCAAGCTTATGTCGGGCATACATCAGAGCTGGACAGACTATGGTAAGCTCTCCAGACTTCTAATTTACACCAAGCTTATGTCGGGCACACATCAGAGCTGGACAGACTATGGTAAGCTCTCCAGACTTCTAATTTACACCAAGCTTATGTCGGGCACACATCAGAGCTGGACAGACTATGGTAAGCTCTCCAGACTTCTAATTTACACCAAGCTTATGTCGGGCATACATCAGAGCTGGACAGACTATGGTAAGCTCTCCAGACTTCTAATTTACACCAAGCTTATGTCGGGCATACATCAGAGCTGGACAAACTATGGTAAGCTCTCCAGACTTCTAATTTACACCAAGCTTATGTCGGGCACACATCAGAGCTGGACAGACTATGGTAAGCTCTCCAGACTTCTAATTTACACCAAGCTTATGTCGGGCACACATCAGAGCTGGACAGACTATGGTAAGCTCTCCAGACCCCACGAGAAAAAAACAAATATTGGACTTTACCAGGACTCTAACCCTTGTACGGAAATCCGAGCCGCTCTGCCACTAGACCACCGAGGCACCAACTCTTGTTTGGATTGTGTTCTAGAATACGCAAGCTACCTGGGCCAGGAGATCGTCATCCGCTCATCAGCTTAGGGAGATAAACGCACTGTCTGGGCACTGACTTAACTGGGCGGTAACTGGACGTTAATTGGGTGGTAACTGGACAATAACTGGGCGGTTACTGGGCGATAACTGGGAGGTCACTGGGCGATAACTGGGCGATAACTAGGCGGTATTTGGGAGTTGTGGCCTAAATCAAAAGGGAACCTATGTGGACTCGGTGAGTTGACTAGGTACTCTGGGTGGTACTCACAGTGCAAGTAGTACTGTTGGTCGACGCTAAGCATCAGGGTGTCCAAGATGTTCTCTTCTCTCTTGGTGGAACACTTCTCGATCACCGCCATAAAGCAGCGCCGAGAGTGATTCAGTTTGCTGAGGCATAGAATGAGAGATATTTCTTTTTATAGCAAATTATCTATCCAATTGTCTATAATTATCTACATCTTTATAGCCATATGAGCCTATATTTCAATCTATCTCTATTCGTATGGTCCCCCTCGGTGTTATCTTGTTCTATGTCATCAGATTTATAGTTTTGAGAAATATGCAACTGACATTTTTAGAAGACTGAAAGCCTGTAGTTATCACAAAGACACACGTATGAATTGTTGAGAAAGCAGAGATATTATTACAGTTAAGTGGAGATATGACATATTGTTAATTTTTTTTTTCATATAAAATAAGTTTTTGTAAAACATGACAAGTTTTAGTTAGAACAAGATAATACCGAGTGGACGATATGTCTATGAATATTATATGAATGCGTACATGTGCTGTCGTCACTTTTATAATATGTAGGCCTATATTAAACTTATATGATCTATTTCTATGTCAATCTATATATACCTATCTATTTATATCTATCTATATTTGTTTCTTTATCAATGTATATTTGCATGCAGATCTATATACGTCTATCTATCAAAGTGCCTGTCTTTTTTGTGTATCTATAAAATATAATATTAGTACATAATCACTCCACAGCACAATGGTTGGGGGGGGGGGGGGGGGTGAAGTATCGTTGCTAGTTGTGCCCAATAATTATAGAATTGTACGTGTCTTCCGGAATATCTGAATATCATCATTTCTATCTCTCTCTCTCCCTCACCTGCACATGTACTTGTTGTGAATCTGGTCAGCAGGTACGTCAGACGCCAGATCATTGCACACGTTCGCATCTTCCAAACAGGTGCGAGCTTTTTTAGCTGGAAACACAGACACGTACATACACACAAACACATTTTTAATACACACAAGTTGAGAATGGATGCACAGTACAGAAAATTTGATACAGTTCTTGTGTGCCTTATGAACGGTATATAAAGGAGACATGAGGGGCTGGGCGGGGTGGCGGAGGGGCGGTCGGAGTTGAAGGTTTGAGATTAACACTCAAAGACAGCTCTAGTTGGTGGGCCGCATATCAGCATTTTAAAGATTGGGCTGTAAATAGATTGAGTAGGGAAAAGGGACAATGTGAACCAAAGGACGTGGATTGAGCAGGGAAAGGGACAATGTTAGCCCAGGGATGTAGACTGAGTAGGGAAAGGGACAATGTTAGCCCACGGATGTAGACTGAGTAGGGAAAAGGTACAATGTTAGCCCACGGATGTAGACTGAGTAGGGAAAAGGGACAATGTTAGCCCAGGAATGTAGATTGAAAAGGGAAAAAGGACAATGTTAGCCCAAGGATGTGGATTGAGCAGGGAAAGGGACAATGTTAGCCAAGGGATGTAGACTGAGTAGGGAAAAGGGACAATGTTAGCCCAAAGACTTAGCAATGAGCTGAGAAGTAGAACATTTCTAGACAAACGCTGGAGCTTGAAGCCGTTTTCATTAAGTGAAAAAGAATTGAAACGAGACGATAGATAAATACTCAGACAAAAAGATGTGTAAATAAACCAGACAAGACAGATAATAGATAATTAGAAGGACAGATAGACTGGTGGACAAATCGAGCGATAGACAGACAGAATGACTGACAGATGAACAAAGTAATTCTTTATCTTCACCTGTCGTTGTCTCTTTCGGACCTGGTTGGAAAAAATAAAAAAGAAATATAAATAAACATTTGGTTCAGTGTGGACATTTCTTTGTATGTATTTCTCTTTATGGACATTTTCATATTTAGACATTTCTTTATGCGGACATTTCTAATTACTTAAGTTTCGTTTACATATACATTTTTCTATATCGACATTTCTAAAAATTGACATTGTTTTTATAAATGGACGTTTATAAATGTGGACATTTCTATATATGGACGTTTTTCTTTATGCGGACACTTCTATGTATGGACACCTCTATATATGTGCATTCAATATAAATAGACATTTCTCGATGTGGACTATTTTAGTATCCAATCTTTATAATTGCACTTTCACTACGGCTAATTATTGTCATGATACAGAAAGTCTTCACTGGGAAAGAACTGCTTGCATTTATATGATAATCAAGGGAAAAGGAAATGTTGTAGATCGAAGAAAGAAATGAACGAAAAGGTTGAAAGATGAGGTAGGGAAAAGATGAGAAAAGAAATGAAAAGGTTGACATAGGATTCGAGAAAAATGAAAAGGTTAAAAGAAATAATTATAAGAAATGTAGAAGACTGCAGTAAGTAAAATATATCGCTAAGCAATAATTATAACTATGAAATTTCATGTTTTAGACTTAGATAATAAAAGTAATGAAACAAAAAAGGTAATGAAACAACAAAGGTAATGAAACAACAAAGGTAATGTGATTTAAAAAAACTGGTTACTGGCTTTAAGTAGGCTTCCACTTGCTTTACCTATTTCCAATTTGTCGTCACCTGTGTTGATAAAAAAAAAATAACACAAAAAAAACCTTCATTTAATTCTTTCGTAAATTGACAGCAACAGAAACAATAATCATGAGAAATACAAGAGTAGTTGGCAAGACTTGCCACTCTTTTAAACCAAATCACTCACACACACTCGTACACAAATGCAAGAAACAGTCCAGTAAGTTCTCGAGAGCTTCGTACCAGACCTACGGGCACTAACCACAATTAATAACCATTTGGAAGTTGCTGTGCTTGAAAGTTTCTTATTGCGGTGCTGCGACCAGGACCGGATTAACATCCTGAGAGGCCCCCAAGCACAAAACTAAAAAATTTGATTCCCTTGAAATATGCCTAGACTCTTTTTTAAATCCTGCAAAATCTATATATATATAGATAGAGAGAGAGACTAGGAGAGATGAGCATGTTGTAATCGTTGTTGGTGACCATGGCCCACTAAGAAAATATTTACGGTTTTCATCACCATAGTTTACAGACGCCATTAGTTTCCACTGAAAAAAAACAACAACCCGGATCAGCTATCCCTTCAGAAATAGATAGCATCGTGGTACGAGCGATCGTAATTCCAGTTCTCTTAACGATTGCAACCGAGTGTGACGGTGTATCTAGAGTCATTGTGATCAACAGTGGTCCAATGAATTATACGAGTCTAACATTATTAGTATTGTTATTGGTTATGTTATAACTTTTTTTGTCAGTTCGCAAATACCGTTGACTTGAACTTTTATTATTGGGTCATACTAGTGCCACGCCGTGCTGAGAGTCACCAATACTCATCCACTATAGCCTTGGACATTTAACTCTCAGATTTCGTTTACATCCCTCAGACCAAAGAGATGAATAGAGAATGGGTTCCCGCAGGCCCGGGTTCCAACCGGAAGTGTAGCTCCCACTGCCACAATGGGGGCCAGATCTATATTTATAAATTTCATTCATGAATTTGTAAAAAAAAAAAAAAAAAAAGGTTATTTTAAAAATCGCTATACGCGATGATTCTATTTTAAAATTTCAGCAGCTCTGTAACCCGAGCCATCATTTCCAACCAGATACCTACACAACATTTCCAACCAGATACCTACACAACATTTCCAACCAGATACCTACACAACATTTCCAACCAGATACCTACACAACATTTCCAACCAGATACCTACACAACATTTCCAACCAGATACCTACACAACATTTCCAACCAGATACCTACACAACATTTCCAAACAGATACCTACACAACATTTCCATTTGTTTTTTCACGATGCCTTTCGATGTTTCAAGAAGTCTCACCTGCACGCCGCTGGTGCAGACGTTGGCAGCCTTGACCAAACACGACAGTGCGAGGGGCAGTTTGCTGGATTAGATGAAAAAAACGATACAAATGAATCCTTTATTTAATGTTGTTTTTTCATTCATGTAAGGTGAATGATCGATACAAGGGAAGAACCTGACAGCGCGATATATTGGCCCGATATTGGCAAAATATTTCTGTCAACATGAAAAATTTTAGGAGTACCATGAGAAGTCATTAAAAAAAAGAAAAACAAAAGCATAATACGTGGACTGATGGGGATACTCGTAAATCTATATCATAGGGGTTGGGTGTCAATTGACTATAGCATAAAAGAGATCATGAACTTCCGGTGCCTTTCCAGTAACCAAAAAAGATTCTTTTATTGATATTTGACAAATGATTTCAACCTCCAGTGCCAGATCGGATCTTTTATAATCATACAAAGGCTAAAAGATTAGTTATGAGGAATCAGTTTTGAAAATCAAAAGTGAGTAGGCGATAATTAATATGCTACTCAAAGTGTTAGTCGCGTTAACTTAAGTTAAATTTATCTTTTTTTACAAAATAAATTAGTCAAGAGTAGCGTCCTTGGTTATTAAAATAAACCAATGCATAGTTTCATAAAAGCAAAAATTCTTTTGCATCAACCAACTAGTTTAGGATTATAAATAGGTGATTCTTCACGTCTGACATTCACAATCAATCGTTTTCTTTTGACAACATTTTTTGGAAATGAAATAACATTTTATCATCTACATCTGATCATACAACCAGTAACGAAGAACACAGACATGTTTTGAAACAAATGAACGAATGGGACCGGAAATGTTATAACATTTCAAGACTTTATGCAGAATATTTAAGACTAATCTATAGCATGGACTTTGTGTGTCACTTGACTAAATCTATCTGTGGCAGTTAATATACTTTATGAACGCATTTTCTTTCAAATCGTAGAACTATCAGAGATGACTCAATTGGGGATTCAGAAAACTAACGATACGTAAAAAAGTAAAGTACCCGTCGGACCAAACTGATCATAAGGCTGGTGAAGCAGCGTTCGCCAGTGTCTGTGGCCACGGCATGCGAAGGGATGTGTGGCCAGCACAATGCCCGGCCGCCTTTACTCATAAGATACCCATCAGAGCTGAGTAGACTCAGGAGCACCCTCAAGTCCCGGGAAAAGGTGCACCAGGATTCGAACCCAGGACCTTCTGATCGCCAGTCGAAGGCGCTGCAGCTCGGACACCGTGCCCAATAACGACACGTAGACTATAAATATTTATATGCAGTGGTTTCAACTGCCTTTTAGATATTTATATACAGTGGTTTAAACTGTCTTTGATATATTTATATACAGTGGTTTCAACTGTCTTTTAGATATTTACACACAGTGGTTTCAACTGTCTTTTAAATATTTATATACAGTGGTTTCAACTGTCTTTTAGATATTTATATACAGTGGTTTCAACTGTCTTTTAGATATTTACACACAGTGGTTTCAACTGTCTTTTAGATATTTATATACAGTGGTTTCAACTGTCTTTTAGATATTTATATACAGTGGTTTCAACTGTCTTTTAGATATTTATATACAGTGGTTTCATCTGTCTTTGAGATATCTATATACAGTGGTTTTAACTGTCTTTGAGATATTTATATACAGTGGTTTCAACTGTCTTTGAGATATTTATATACAGTGGTTTCAACTGTCTTTGAGATATTTATATACAGTGGTTTCAACTGTCTTTGAGATATTTATATACAGTGGTTTCAACTGTCTTTTAGATATTTACACACAGTGGTTTCATCTGTCTTTGAGATATTTATACACAGTGGTTTCAACTGTCTTTTAGATATTTATATACAGTGGTTTCAACTGTCTTTTAGATATTTATACACAGTGGTTTCAACTGTCTTTTAGATATTTATATACAGTGGTTTAAACTGTCTTTTAGATATTTACACACAGTGGTTTCAACTGTCATTTAGATATTTATATACAGTGTTTCAACTGTCTTTTAGATATTTATATACAGTGGTTTCAACTGTCTTTGAGATATTTATATACAGTGGTTTCAACTGTCTTTGAGATATTTATACACAGTGGTTTCAACTGTCTTTGAGATATTTATATACAGTGGTTTCAACTGTCTTTTAGATATGTAGCTTGGACCTGGCTATAGATTATTATACCCAACGTATAGACCTAAAGATTTTAACCTGCGATCAGACCTAGAGGTTGTACCTGCAGACATTGGGGATGTCAATGTTAGTGTAACTTCGATCAGACCTAGAGGTTGTACCTGCAGACATTGGGGATGTCAATGTTAGTGTAACTTCGATCAGACCTAGAGGTTGTACCTGCAGACATTGGGGATGTCAATGTTAGTGTAACTTCGATCAGACCTAGAGGTTGTACCTGCAGACATTGGGGATGTCAATGTTAGTGTAACTTCGATCAGACCTAGAGGTTGTACCTGCAGACATTGAGGATGTCAATGTTAGTGTAACTTCGATTAGACCTAGAGGTTGTACCTGCAGACATTGGGGATGTCAATGTTAGTGTAACTTCGATCAGACCTAGAGGTTGTACCTGCAGACATTGGGGATGTCAATGTTAGTGTAACTTCGATCAGACCTAGAGGTTGTACCTGCAGACATTGGGGATGTCAATGTTAGTGTAACTTCGATTAGACCTAGAGGTTGTACCTGCAGACATTGGGGATGTCAATGTTAGTGTAACTTCCCTCCAATATGTCCTTGCACTTTCGGTTCTTCAGGGTGCAAACATCGCACTCAGCCTTGTGTTCCTGCTCGGCTACTGTCCTACTGGTGACCAGAACTCGCCTTTCCTCCTCGACTCGGCACGTCTCCAGGGCCTTGTTGTAGCAGGTGATGGATTGGGATATTGTGCTGAAACGTTCAGTCAATAATTCGGTGATTTAAATATTTCTATATGTTTTATAAAAGCCATTTGATTGGGATATTGTGCTAAAATTCTATATGTTTTGTAGCAGGCGATGGATTAGGACATTGTGATAAAACGGGGATTTTAGAAATAATTTCGATATGTTTTGTAGCAGGCATTAAATTGGGGTATTGTGCTAAAATTCTATATGTTTTGTAGCAGGCATTTCATTCGGATATTGTGCTGAAACAAGAATTTCAGAAATTATATATGTTTTCTGGCAGGCGATGGATTTAGGACATTGTGATGAAACGAGCATTTGAGTAATTCTATATGTTTTGTAGCAGGCGATGGATTAGGACATTGTGCTAAAACTGGAATTACGGTACTTCTCTGGTTTTTTTTTCCTTGTCTTGTGTTGCTTTCCTTAAAAAGCTAATTTACGTATAATTGCACAAAAACAAATGCCATAAAAATCCGAATTAAGTATAATCTCTTTAAATCTCTTTAGGTACTCAAGTTATCGACCTGAAGTTTATAGACATAATAATAATAATAATAATAATAATAATAATAATAATAATAATAATAATAATAATGAATGACTATTTCTATAGCGCATCTATCCATGCTATAATAGCATGCTCAGTGCGCTGTTTTGGCATGATTACAAGAACAAAATTAGACAATGACTAATTAAACAGATATGTCTTTAAGTTCTTTTTGAATGACTTTGATTCAGTATGCTTTAGTGCACGAGGTAAGTTGTTCCACAATACTGGCGCCACTGACTCAAAGGCGCGCACTCCAAAAGTTTTTTTTCCTTTGTCCAATAAAACTGGGAACCTTGAGCAACGACTGTGCATTTGAACGCAGATCTCTTGATGGGGCATATTCTGTAAGAAGGTTCTGAAGATAGCAAGGTGCAGTGCCATCCAAGCAGCTGAATGTCAGGAAAAGAAGCTTATATTCAATTCGCTTTTCTTATATTCGATTCGCAACATTCCCCGGTTGTAGTGTAATTTATACACCCAAGCACACTTTTGTACAGAAGTATTGCATTTATTTATTTATTGTATGTTGTTATCTATTGCTTGGCTTGCGTTTCTAGTGAGTCGAACCATGTCATCAATTGAAGGTGGATTTCTTGAGAACATGAAGACTTTAACAAATTCTACCCCCCCCCCCCCCGGGCAACAAAATCTATTTTGTGTAAGGACTGATAAACGTGGTGGCCTTAAAGCTGACCCTAGTTGTCTTATCCACTAACCCTACCTACTTTTGCACGCCAGTATATATATATATATTACGTTTTTTGTAATTTTTTGTAAGAGAAGGTCAAATGGACAGATCGACAAAGAGACAGACAGTAGCCAAATATAAAGTAAGATAGCTTGACAGTCATATGCATAAACAGACTGACAGACAATTGCTAGTTATAGATAGTTAATAGATAGGTAGAATTAGGTTGATTCCGAGGTCACTCAAAATAAACAGGTGAAAGTTGAGGGTTTGGAAAAACTGATGGGTACGAACGGCCATATTCCCTTAGTAGAAAAGTTTTTTTTTTTTAACCTGGTCTCCATCATTGATTTACAGTTGTCTTTCGGCGCCCACATAAGCAATCTATGCAGGGGCCTTTATATACACTTGCGTAGACTTGGCCCTTATTTGTCGTATGACTCAGCAAAGAAACTTTCCGCTGCTTCTGTCCTCTCAAGCCTCGACTACTGTAATACTCTACTAACCGGGATACCTGACGATAAAGTCGCCTAACTACAGCGTATTCAAAACAATGCCGTACCGCTGGTCAACCGTAAAACAAAGCGCGATTCTGCAACAGTTCTCCTGCGTCGGCTCCATTGGCGCCCAGTGAGAGCCAGAATTGAATGCATAGTAGCCATACTTTGCCATCGGTGCTTACATAACAACGAGATGCCGTCCTATCTCAAGGAATTAATCAAACACTATGGTCCGCAAAGAACACTCCGTTCTGCCGACTCCTCGCTTTAGGGAGGGGGCGCCCCGTTTCTCTCTGACGCCCGTTGGCCTCAGAACCGTCTCAATATCTGGCCCGAAAGTATGAAATCTACTTCCCATCCAACTCACGCAGTCAAGTTCTATCATCACTTTTAAAAAAGAACTGTAAAACACATTATTTTAATGTTACCTTCGTTAAACATTTTTGTACCCCTGCTTTTTGTACTTAAATATTAATTCGGTGAATGCTACATTTATTTGCTTTGTCCGATGTTTGTAAAGTTCGGATATTATTAATTAGCTTTTTATCCTTTTAAGCCTAGAGAATTATATCAGTGTTCTTGCTTGTTTGTTGCTCAATTTTAAATGCGCTCTGAGTTGGCAGCGCGTTACAAAAAAGAATTATTATTATTGTTTTATCGTTTGATGTACTGCAAAAGAGACTTTTAATCTAAGAAGACCCAAGGAAGAGAATGATTGATTTATGGCATGGTCTATATACGTTGAATAGTTCAAAGATGAAACATGATACAACCAAAACAAAAAGTATCATGATAATAAACAGTCTTCAGAAAATGTTTGTGAAAATTGAGCTATTTACCGGCACACGTCTTTCTCGTTGATGTTCATGCCGCTCTTCTCCTTCAGCTTGTCGCACTTCCGCTGCTCCACGGCGCACTGTCGGCAGTAGTAGTTGTAGCTTTGCTCCGTGACCTCTTTGCGCGACTCCAGGCGGGTCTTCATGTCCGGGATGAAACACACGTGGACAGCCTTTCGGTAGCACGTGAGGGTCTTCCTGAGGTCTCTATAGCATCGCGAGCAAAAGTTCAACTGTCATCATTACGAACAGACATCGCCGCGAAAAAGTTCAACTGTCATCATTACGAACAGACATCGCCAAAATAAAAGTTAAACTGTCATCATTACGAACAGACATCGCCACAATAAAAGTTCAACTGTCATCATTACGAACAGACATCGCCGCGAAAAAGTTAAACTGTCATCATTACGAACAGACATCGCCGCGAAAAAGTTAAACTGTCATCATTACGAACAGACATCGCCACAATAAAAGTTAAACTGTCATCATTACGAACAGACATCGCCACAATAAAAGTTCAACTGTCATCATTACGAACAGACATCGCCACAATAAAAGTTAAACTGTCATCATTACGAACAGACATCGCCACAATAAAAGTTCAACTGTCATCATTACGAACAGACATCGCCACAATAAAAGTTAAACTGTCATCATTACGAACAGACATCGCCACAATAAAAGTTAAACTGTCATCATTACGAACAGACATCGCCGCGAAAAAGTTAAACTGTCATCATTACGAACAGACATCGCCGCGAAAAAAGTTAAACTGTCATTATTATGAACAGACATCGCCGCGAAAAAAGTTAAACTGTCATTATTATGAACAGACATGGTCGCGAGAAAAGTTAAGCTGTCATCATTACGAACAAACATCGTCGCCAGAAAAGTTAAACTGTCATTATTACGAATAGACATCGTCGTGAGAAAAGTTAAACTGTCATCCTTGAAGATATTGTGTAGCTTTTAAAAAACTTTTGTTTGCTTAACGTTTTGGTCCATTGAGTTATTTAGCGGAGTTTTTTTTTATAGTTTTTTTTTACAACTGCATTCAAGAGATTGTGTGAAAAACACAACACCGGCCCGCTTTTCGTTTGAACGTTTGTATATCTTATTTTAGCTGCATTGTTATTCTTAGCTCATGCTAATTGCGCTTTGAAGAGAAAAAAACGATTTAACGTTGGCTAGCTGAGAAGCGTTTTCTATTGTCATAAGATGTTGTTTTTTTGTTTGTTTGTTTTTTTGCGATTCATTTAAGGGTAAGTAAGTACACATAAAGAAAAATCTGATTTGATCATTTTTTTATTCGTTCAACTTTGGAAACCAGTATATATTATATAAAGTAAAAAGCGGCTGGGCATTGTGCTGGCCACACATCCCCTAGTATGCCGCGGCCACAGAAACTAGTGAATGCTGCTTCACCAGCAATATGATCACTTTGGTCCGAAGGGTACTTTACTTATATATTATTATATTGATCGGGAAGATTTATAGATATATACTCAATTTATAGAAAGAAAGATTGATATATATATATATTTGGATTGTTCTATAGAAAAGTTGCCGGACAGATGGAGTGACAGACAGACGGACATAGAGTACGGTTATTACAAAGATAGACAAACGGATTATTCACATAGATAACCAAGGAGATAGACAGAAAGACGGAAAACGGGCAAACAAAACAGATTTAGATCAATAGATTGATAGAGTGTCAGACAGATAGAAAGATAAATAGATCAAGAGACTGACGGATGTATAAATAGATAAAAAGACACATACATAATTGTCGGATAAATAGACCATAGACAAACAGAGAACAGAATGGTCACCTGCAGGTGTGACTTTTTTTGCTTGCTATCGCAGACTGGTGGCACACTTCCGCATCGACGTGGCACACGTTGCATCGCGCCAGGTGCTGCTGGGTGGCCAGCTGTCTGGAGTTCTGGAGGTCTCGAAGGGCCACCGCGTCTTTAGCACATCTTTGGATAGCCAAGTCGAAGCAGGACAAGGTGTCATTCAACCCGCTGCAATGAAAATAAAAAAACGAGATTTTTTGGGGGAAATCGTCACAAGTTATAGATCTACAACTTGGGACAAGATGGGCATCAGGGCATGGAATGGGTTGCCTGAAGAAACAATCAAGGAAAGCCAGTACCTTAACAGCTTTACTTGCATATTCTAGCATTGGTCACAGCGTGGGCTTTACCTACATATTCTAGCATTGGTCACAGCGTGGTGCTTTACCTGCATATTCTAGCATTGGCCACAGCGTGGGGCTTTACCTGCATATTCTAGCATTGGCCACAGCGTGCACTTAACCTGCATATTCTAGCATTGGCCACAGCGTGGGGCTTTACCTGCATATTTTAACATTGCTGACAGCTTCAAGACTTTCTTTCAATATTGCGTTACATCTTGGGTCCTCTTGGCGGCACGTAACTTGCGGTGCTACAATCTGTGCAACAATCGGTGCCACAATCGGTGCTACAATCGGTGCCTTGCCTACAAAACAAAATACAACATGATATTAAATAATAAGAATTCATTGTTTCGCTGTGAGCTGTAGGAATAGTTAAAGCCCTACTAAAAATGCTACTTTCATTTGTATCGCCGTTAGCTGAACGAAGACTTCAAACCCTCATAAGACATACTCGTTTTAATGTTCATCCTTATAACTACACAGATAGAATCGTACATTGAGTCATAGAAGGACTCAGGGTATAATGGAGAAAAGACGTCTGATTTGCTATACTAAAAGTGTTTTACTATGTACACATGTGATAAATATATTACTTACGTGTAGTTTTTGTTGTTGTCAAAACTTTACCAGAATCTGGGAATTTTAAAAACCTTTCGATAATCAAAAACTACACAAAACTATAAAACTAAAAAAAAATCACATTTAAAAATCTGGGTAGCCTATGCACTATACAGGGTGGCTTTTTTTTAAATAATGGTAGATAAAGGGGGGGGTGTTGAACTGTATCAACAATACCATATTCTCGTCAAATTATACTATAGTCATCAGTTAATGTCATCAGTTAATGTCATCAGTTAATGTCATCAGTTAAGGTGTTTCTTGACGAACTTTTTTTTTTGTGACAAGAAATTTTGAAGTTTTTGAAGCCTAGAATGATTCTGGTGCTTTCTGTGTTGTTAAGATGGGACGGCAGAACATAAGGAAAACCGTAAAAACCATTTTATAGTTACTTGAATGTGTGACAGATGTGGGTGAGATTTTACCTTAGTTCACGCTCTCATGGTGGAAAGTTAATGTTCACAATCCCTAACCCCTCCCCCAACCCTTAAAGGGCTCGTTGTTGTAACTGAAAGGTAGATATTATTATTTTTTTATACTGTGATCGAAAATTGAAAGAATTGCACAAATGGCAGACAAATCTAGTTGTGCTTTATTAAATCCCACAAGGACAATCTAAAAATGCAATGTTGCTGCTGTTTTATAACATGGAAAATTGTCACTGCCACGTTGTCATTTATTATTACTAAGTGAATAGAGTTCAACGTAACATCAAGCTTACCCACAATTTGTTTACCAACCATAACCGTCTCCAATTCCGTTTCCGGTGCCTTGGTTTCTTGGAAGACAGGAAGATTATCTACAGGAACCGCGCCAGTACTTTTTTTTTGCTCTAGAAGGATTTGGAAAAACAGCGTATAATAAAATATATAATAATCAAATGACAAACTAGAACAATTTTTGACCGGCTTTAGGCCACTGGTGAAGCTGTGGTCATGATGTTAATCTAGATCTATATGTTTTTATTCAGCGTTTACTCTTGTTTATATGTCAAGGCTGAAATAGGATGGAAGGGGTGGGGGGATCGAGAATAGTGGATTACAAGGAAGTATGTTGTGTAAAAAGTACAATTCCCGGTCGAGAATAGTGGATTACAAGGAAGTATGTTGTGTAAAAAGTACAATTCCCGGTCGAGAATAGTGGATTACAAGGAAGTATGTTGTGTATAAAGTACAATTCCCGGTCGAGAATAGTGGATTACAAGGAAGTATGTTGTGTATAAAGTACAATTCCCGGTCGAGAATAGTGGATTACAAGGAAGTATGTTATGTATACAGTACAATCCCCGGGCTCTTTTTCTTATTCCCAACACAGCAGCCTACTGCAATGTTCACAATAAAAATTGAGTGCAGTTAAAAGGAAAAGAACTCCTCGTTTTTGGTTAAGAATGGAACCCTGGTCATATAGCTTTGTTCCTAGGTATAAGGTCTTAATAATAAAAAAAAGTTCCATTTAAATACTAACATCAACCAATACCTACCATTCCTAGTAAGTACAAACTATAAATAGAGTAAAGCATAAAAAAAAAAGAAAAGTACCCGTCGGACCGAATTGATCCATAGGTCCAGTGAAGCAGCGTTCACCAGTTTCTGTGGCCACGGCGTACTAGGTGATTGTGTGGCCAGCACTATGCACAGCCGCCTTTACTTTACCCCAACTAAAGTCAGGTACCCATCAGAGCTGGGTAGACTCAGGACACCCCCAGACCCGAGAAAAAATCCTAGCCTGCACCAGGAATCGAACCCAGGACCTTCGGTGCGCCAACCGAACTCATTTGGTTTTCCAGCCCAGTCCCAATTTGCGTAAATGAACAATTTCATTTGTCAAAGCGTCATTATCTGTCATAATATTTTCTATAACTCAAGCGTATTTACGAATAAGTTGATTTCAGGAATATATTGCACACATGTGGTATGTAACACTACCAAAAAATGGCTACCACCTACCCATCACTTCCATTATAAATGCGGATTCCGTGGCATTGGATAAGATACTCTCTGGCAAGTCTTGAATTACTGGTGAACCTTCTGAAAGACGGGGAAAAAATGGGTAAGGATATTAGTGTTCATGGTGCTTTTTTATCTTGGGGTATGATAGTTTCAACATAACCTTAAGAAATGAACTAAGTGTTGATGAAAGCACAATAAAAATACGGAAATTGCAGCATTAGTTATGAAGCTCTGTAATAGAAAAATATTCCCGTTGGAACAATTTGATTCAAAGGGTCTGTTCTATATGTTAGCAATTCAATAAATGTATCGCATTATATATCTTAAATATAAATGGACAATTTGACCCAAACTAAAATACCCTGGAAGACGAAGTTTCAATTATTGACAGACTCGTACCTGTTGTCTCCATCAGTTCTACAGTTTCATTGGCGCCTGAAGTGACATTTTCTACCAATTCTTGGCAGATTGCTGGTCCTTCAGGTCAAATAAAAAATAAAACATAAACACCAAAAATAATGTCAAGCAAATTCATCCAAACTGTTACGATGGCTGAGGTAAAGTCCTGCAATACATAATGTCTTGTACGAAATAGAGTCTATTTCGCTTTTAAAAATATAAACCGATTAGAATTGAGTAGATTTAAAGGATTGGTTTCATTGAAGTAATTTATACAATTGAGAATCATCAGCGGAAATGGATTAATTATACTAAAACTAATTATTTTATCAAACGTGGGCTTAATACAAATGTTCGAACGTTACAGTGTCCTCGACATATAGTAATCGACAAATAAACGAGTCCAAGTAAAGTCAAACGTTACCCCGTCTGACCGAATTGATCCATATAAAGCCGATGAAGCAGCAGCGTTCATCAGTTTCCATGTCCACGGCATACTAGGGTATTGTGTGTGCTATCACAATGTCCAGACGCCTTTGTCCCCAAATAATGTCAGGTACCGATTCATTTATTTAATTCTTACAAGTCATTGATTTATCTATTCAATCAAAGCTCAAAGATTAGTTCAGGCAACCCTTTTCGTGTTCGGACACCTCACGGCTTGAAAAAAATTATCTTATATGAGTTAGATCTAGTCTTGCATTGTGATTAAAACACGTGATTAAAACACGTGATTAAAACACGCACATAAACGAGAAGTTTGTCTGGTTCCTATTTAGGTCGGCCATTTTGCGCGCTGGTCGATACGACCATTGGCCAAAGTTCATTAAACACCCGGTGCCTTTTTTTGTCCATAATTTAGGCCCGCCAACTGGCCTTGTGGCTGAAGCCCCCCCCCCCCGGTCAATAAATAAATAGATAATAACGGTGCTTATATAGCGCATATCCCGTTGGTGACAGGGTTGCTATGCAGACAAGGCACCCCTAAGGCTTTGTCTCCGTTTGTAACATGCTCAACCAGGACATTCCATAACACGACATCGATATGGTTGCAGACAAACTGAATCAACGCACTGTGGGGGGGGGGGGGGACTTCTTATTTATTTATCTGATAAAACATCCCTTTTTACAGTAGGAATCCAACAAATCCGCACTTATGTTAAAAGTTACAGATGCTCCTTCTATATTGAAGCTTGACCATGTTTGAGCGAAGGACGCAATAATCTTCTTTAAAGAAGGAGTGTCTGCTATTTATATAAGAAGATTATCGCGTCCTGCGCTTAGCTGTGGTTTGAGTCTAGTCTTGCATTTTTGCTTAGTTTTTTTTTAATGATGTTAAGTTTATTGGTTCTCCTGGTTTCTCCAGGCAACCCATTCCATGTCCGGGTACCAATCGGGAAGAGTCCTACCAATGTTTATACAGTACCGCGCCTGTGAAATTAAGTTAGTTTACTGCTATGTAATTTTACACAAGAAACACTCTAATGGCAAATGGCAAAGTTCTACTAATTCATAAAGCATTCAATTCTAACTTAGAAATACAGCACTATAACAATTTATTACAATACCCAATGCTCAGATAAACACAAGGATAAAAACAGTCTTCTTATCCCATAAGCAAGAATTAATTGATACCAATTCCCCGACTGGCATTCAGTCAAGGGGTGGGTTGTAGGAACTAGTCAGGAATAGCAGGAACTCAACAGCTTTTGAAAGCTTTATGAAAATGTAAGGCTAATCTCAAACTATGGTTTAAGCGAAAGATGCAATAATCGTCTTTACTGTATAGAAGTAATGTCCGTAAGTAGTTTAAAACACATGACATAGCGCCTAGGCATAACTTCCATAAGGCATAAGAATATAATATAATTAGAAAGTTGTGGTTCAGTTTCATTCGTTTCCGGTTGATAAGACAATATAAACTTTTAAACATAAAATAATGTAGTCACCTATAAAATACAGAATCAATACTAAGCTGACAATTATTTGCATTTTGAAATCTAACCGAAACCCCTTTCATGCCTTCATCGTCAAGTAGCCATTACTGTCCTCGGAGGAAAAATACACAAACAATACATCCGGGAATTGTGGGATTCAAGGCCACGAGCGGAAGTGACGTCTTCTGCATCGAAGTTCCTCTTGCGTCTCACGTAGATTATTTATAGCACAATGTCTTTTTTTGTTACACACCGAAATGTATTGTGATCTAGCATTTAAATGAGGTCTATGCAGAAGTCTTTTCCGGTCACGTGACCCCCCCCGCCCCCCCACGGGAAGATGAAAAGAGGTCGACCCGTAACAGCTGGCGCCGATACCTGGAGATACCTACATCAAGAGAACAAATCACTCTAACACTCTGATGGGCAGTTGGAAAGACTCTGTGTGGACCGGGATTGCCGGGGAGCCCTTGTTTGGTGGACTATGGCCCAGAGGGGTAAAAGGCGTAAGTAACTAGGTAAGAACTAATGAAATGAACACCACAGCACTTTGCCTTCCATCGACTATCAATATAAATCTAACAGCTTATCGTCTTCCACCAACAGAAACTTGAGTTGTTAAGATACAGTGACACAGAAACAGACAAACAGAAAGGATAGTCATATTAGATCGATGAGATACATAGATAGTTAGATTAGATCACATAGATAGTTAGATTAGATAGATTAGATACATAGATAGTTAGATTAGATCACATAGATAGTTAGATTAGATAGATTAGATACATAGATAGTTAGATTAGATACATAGATAGTTAGATTAGATCACATAGATAGTTAGATTAGATAGATTAGATACATAGATAGTTAGATTAGATCACATAGATAGTTAGATTAGATAGATTAGATACATAGATAGTCAGATTAGATCACATAGATAGTTAGATTAGATAGATTAGATACATAGATAGTTAGATTAGATCACATAGATAGTTAGATTAGATAGATTAGATACATAGATAGTCAGATTAGATAGATTAGATAAATAGATAGTTAGATAAAAACATAGATAGATGTATCAAAAGAAAAATTAATGTTTAAAATAAATTTAAAAAAAACAACTGTAAACTTTTTTTGAGCAATTTTTTTTATGTTTTATTCTAGAAAAAGCAGACATAAACATTTTGTTGGAAGACGGCAAAAAAAAATAAAAAAATGGGATAGTCTATGAGTTTGTTTTTTATGTTGACATTGTATAAAAAATACAACATAATTTTGTATTTAAAAATTAAAATGAAACTTAAAAGAAATAAACACATCGGCTAATTTCGTTTTGTGCTTGATAAATGTTGCGATTCAAAATAACATAATATATTATTAAACAGTTAGAGCTACACTAATGTCATAATATCATACACTGTAATGCTATAAGACAAGATCAAGTCTAAAGGTGACGACCGTTACCGGAAATACTCATTCGCCATTTTAAACAAATTGCACTGACCGATAAATTCACATATTAGTGAAAAGCAACCAAGGGCTGGGCTGATTGAAAAGCGTCTTATTTTTATTTTTTTTCTGATGTATTGTTTATGTTGTTGGTATATTGGGCTAGTTTATAGAAAGCCTCACTTTTAATTTGTATCTTCAAAGTACTACCATAGTTGTTGGTGTCAATTTCATAAACTTTCTATGTATTGACTTGACAATTAGCCTAGCTAATATAAATAGGATCTCTCATTGCCTATATCAATACAGGCATGCTTTTAATTTAATTTAATTTAGTGCGCTAAAAACGTTTCCACAAGTCAGTTTCCGATACTGGGGTAGCCTATACAAGGCGCTAAGACACTAGTAAGGTCTTCAAACTCTTCTTCAAGAGAAACAAAACTCTTTTTGTCTTCAAATTCCGCGGTGTCTGGGGGTTGAGGCTGTTCCTCGGGGTAAACTATCAACTGGTCAGCATTACAGTGGTGAAACAAACAACTAAAGACAATGAACATTTATAATTGAGCTAGTACATTGACATGAGAGATGTGAGTAACAATTAAAACAAAAATCTGCCATATGAATCTACCTGGACTACACAAATCAGTAAGCCCCTGCTTCATCGTCATCATCAATCCCTTGACCGTTGTGGTCGTTGGGGGGAGTGAATGGACACATCAGCAGTCATCTTTCTCCATTTTATATCTATATCTAAATCCCCCTTGGGATAACAAGTAGCTTTCTTGGAGATTTATGCCTATCTCAAAAAAATGTTGCATCGACGTCTTGCGTAGAGTTTCCCGCCTAATTCTTTAGTAAATAATCGGGCGGAGAGGGCATCACTTGCATCATGATTTCATAAATAGCCTATACAAAAATAGCGAAGCGGTGTGATGAAGACAAAATAAGGGCACTATCAAATTTAATAGATCAGGTATAACAAGAAACAAGAAAAACAAAAACAATAATATGTATGTATTAGATAGTTAATTGGAGTCTATATAGAATATACGTATTTTAAAGCATAGTAATTATGGATGAAATTACAATTCAAAACAATTAAACTAGCCATGCTTTCAGTTTAATATGAAAATAATGATAAACAGCAAAATGTGATTTGTTGAATTTACAGCAACTGTTTGTAATTGCAATGTCAATTTTTATCTGAACTGAACCAAAGAGCTAAATGAATACAGAAGCGTGGTAGAATTGATGAGCTAAATACCCAGATCTAAACTCTAAACCCATAACAGACTGACAAGGGGCAGAATTGTTAAAGTCAACAGTGACAAGCGGCACATGGTTGCATCCCCTGAAAGTAAAAGAAAAAGAAATTGTGTTGATAGCTGAATGCTGAATGGTACCGTCGGTCTATATATATATAAATATATTTGTATATATTTATTGCTGAATGGGTAAATTGATGGATAAATAGATTGTCTATCTATTCATACATTTATTCATTTATCTATATATTATCTATTCATCTATATACATGTCTATCCAGTCATCTGCGACTATATATCTAAATACCCATACATCTTTCTATTACACTATCTATCCTTTCCTCCAGGTATTCTCGCTATCAATTAATTTATCTATCTACAGATTAGTAATATACAGAATACTAAATAATATACTCTTACCACAGTGGAGTCACTAGTATTCTGTATAATAATATACTCTTACCACAGTGGAGTCACTAGTATTCTGTATAACAATCTTGCTCTAAACAAAGACTATAATAAGATGGACCGCTTGCTCTAACTTTAGAAATTATATGTTCTTTTGTTCCGTGCGCATCCAATAACGCTTTTTTAGATGACTCCTACGGCTGCCTAAAGGTTTCCGCTGTATTCTTCTTTCGTTTTAAATTAAATTTTCCATAGAGAAATTCATAGCGATTAAATAAAACAAAAGACTACAATAAGACGAACCGCTTGCTTTGATATTTCTGCTATTTGATAACTTGAAACATTTAGTTTCTGAGTTTCCGATCGCACTACGTCCTCTAGACTTCCGGTTTAGTAATTCGCTATGATTTCTCAATGGAAAATTAAGATTAAAATCGAAAGTTGTATACAGCGGAAACATTTAGGAGAACCTAGGAGCGTAGAAGCCATTTAAGACAGCGTTGTTTTTTTTAATGCGCACGGAAAATGAACCTATAAGCTCTAAAAATAGAGCAAGCGGTCCATCTTATTATAGTCTACAAGCTACATTGCCCGGCGTTGCCCGATTGAAAAAAAACAGGACTGTATAAGGTGCAGATTAAATATATATAAACTACACTTAAAAGAAAGCTATAAATCTTATATTTAATTTTTTTTTTTTAATGAAGACTTTTAGGAAAATAATTTAAAATAAATTTTGTAATAGGGTAAAAAAAAAGGGGGCAAATATTTTTATTTAACAAAAATCTAAATTACCCGTAGATTTATAATGGCTTTTATTTTTAAAAGTTTGAACAAAAAATTGTCGAAAAAAAAAAGTATAGTCTAACTGGAGAATCGAACCCGGGTCGCTCGCATAGCAGTCCGCTACTTTTGCTACTGAGCTACGGAAGACACATGTCCGATGTGAAAAATTATTAGACAGTATACAGGCCTAGGCCTAAATAGGTCAGTGACACAAGCTCACGTGATTTCAAATTGACCAATGGGGATCCGTATGCGGACAAACTTTCTCAAATAGATATAAATATAATAAATAGATGATAAAACGAAAGTTTAAACGATATTAAAGTGAATCGGAAATTTCAAACAGAACTCATCACATAGCAGAAATATTAAAGCAAGCGGTCCATCTGATTAATTATAGTCTTTGCTCTAACTACCTACTCAAAGCGAGTCCAAGATTCTAGCATATTCATGTTTTCTTTTCTATATGTATAATTATAATCATAAATTAATTATGATCATGTTTTTTTTAACTAACTGATCCCTCTAGGCTGTAATTTAGAATATATACTCACCTTTCTTGTTTCCTGGCTCTGAAAAAAATGTAAATTGTCAACTTTAAAGAATATTGATGGTAGAGCAGACATTGTCTATATAGAATCTAGTAACTGAATTTATTTCCTTTTATTTGTTAAGCAGTATAATGATGATTGTGATGATGACATGATGATGATGGTGGTGGTGATGATATTATGATGATGATGGTGATGATGATGGTGATGATGATGGTGATGATGATGGTGTTATGATGGTGATGTGTTATGATGATGATGATGATGATGGTCATGGTGATGGTGTTATGATGATGATGGTGATGATGATTATGATAATGATGAGCGTGATAATCATTTCTATAGCATTTCTCTTTATGCCAGCGTTTCCTAAAATTAAAGAATAAAAACTTACCTTTCTTCATTTCATTCTCTGAAAAGAAAAGAAGTAAAAATATTACATTTAAAGCATATTGATGGTAGAACAGAAATTGTCTGTAAAGAATCTAGCTACTGAATTTATTTTCTTTTATTCGTTAAACAGTATGATGATGGTTATGATGAAGATAGGATGATGATGGTGGTGGTAATGACATGATGATATAATAATGATGATGTGATGATATTATGATGATGATGAAGGTGCTGATGGTGATGGTCATTTCTATAGCACTTCTTTTCGTGCCAGGGTTTCCCAAACTTAAAGATTAATAACTCACCTTTCTTCATTTCACCCTCTGAAAAGAAAAAGTAAAAAGATAACAGTTAAAGTATATTGATGATAGAACAGACATTGTCTTTATAGAAACTTGTTACTGAATTAATGTGCTTTTATTCGTTAAACAGTATTTATAATGTTTAAATGGTTGTTGCTGCGTGTGTAATAATCTTTACAATTTCTGATGCTGCTGATGATATGAGGATATTATGGTGTTGGTACGGATGATGAAGTTGATGGAATGATATTAAAATGACGTTTATGCTCATCATGATGGTGATATGCTGATAATATGATGATATAATGATGGTGTTAATTTGTCAAGCTTTTCACTCCATGCCAGTGTTTCCCAAACTTAAAGATAAAATACTCACCTTTCTTCATTTCACTCTCTGAAAGAAAAAGTAAAGTGACAAATATAATGATGATAACGATGGTGTTGATGATATGACGAAATTATGGTGGAGTTCGGGGTGATGAAGTTGATGATATCAAGATGATGTTAATGCTAAAATGGTTGTGATGGTGATATGACGATGATATGACGATGGTATGACGATGATATGATGGTGATATAGTGATGATGATATGATGATGATATGATTGTGATAAGATGATGATATTATGATGATATGATGATAATGTGATGACGATATGAGGATGATGATATAATAATGATGGTAATTTGTATAGCTTTTCACTCTATGCCAGCATTTCCCAAACTTAAAGATTAAATACTCACCTTTCTTCATTTCACCCTCTGAAAAAACAAGTAATAATATCACAGTTAAAGCATATTGATGATATAATAGACATTGTCTTTATAGAACCCTGTTACTGAGTTAATGTACTTTTATTGGTTTAACAGTATTTATACTATTTAAATTGTTAATGATGTGTGTAATAATCTTTTACAATCTCTGATGATGATGATGATATGATGATAATAACGATGTTGTTAATGATATGACGAATTTATGGTGGTGGTAGGGGTGATGAAGGTGATGATATCAAGCTGACGTTTATGCTGATAATGATTGTGACGATGATATGATGATGAAATGATGATGATATGATATTATGATGTTGATGATATGATGATGATATGATGGTGATATGATGATACTATGATGATATTATGATAATGATATGATTATGATAAGATGCTGACATGATGATGATGAGATAATGATTATATGATGATAATATGATGATAATGTGATGACTATATGAGGATGGTGATATAATAATGATGGTACTTTGTATAGCTTTTCACTCTATGTCAGAATTTCCCAAACGTAAAGATTAAATACTCACCTTTCTTTTTTTCACCTTCTGAAAAAAAAAAAAAATATCACATTTAAAGCATATTGTTGATAGAACAGACATTGTCTTTATAGAATCTAGTTACTGAATAAATGTGCTTGAATTCGTTAAACTGTATTTATATACTATTTAAATGGTTAATGCTGTGTGTATGTGTGTAATGATCATTTACTATCTCTGATGATGCTCATGACCCCCTGTCTATGCTGTCACATTTAGCATACCCAGTCCACTGCGCTCTATTTCCACTATTCATCTTCAAATATGCTAGTATTAAGAGGAAACTATTCATACTCTTCCTAAATGGGATTCTTTTTTATTCTGAAGTCAAACTTTTCTAAGGTTTAAGCGCCACATATTCACGGTAGAGCACTCTAGTGGACTTCTGTTTATTAAGTCCATTTACACTAGGAGACTAATGTTTAACTGTAGGGCCTACAGCGTTTTTTTTGCATAAAATAAAACCAGAATTTTTGTTATTTTTTTTTTAAGGGGAGAAAATTACGCAAGAAACTAATTTGCTTATTGTTTATACCAGGGGTCGGCAACCTACTGCACGCGTGCCAGATATGGCAGGCAGAAAAAAATGTCAATGGCACAAGGAAGACCGAAAAAAAAAAAGAGAATTCAAGTCTCTTCCAAATAAAAAAGCAGGATGACTGTTAGTTTGTTGGCACAAATTCTACTCTAGCAGACTATTATCAAATGCCAAACACTGGTCTATAATATCATAAAAGTTACAAAAAAGGAAATATGAATAAGTACAGTGTTCTTATAGTGGCATCTGAACTAAGGCTAGCTTGACATTAACTTCTACATTGTTGTCCACCACTTGCTTGTTCAGTACACAGAATGCCGTTTACATGTCAATGTTATCTTTGTTACCACATGGTTTTTTCCCTTAAGTATCACGTTTTACCCCAGGTTCCCCTACATAACAACAATATATTGCAAAGTTCAAATTAATATAACTATAATAACACTTTCGTATCCAATATGGCAGAACAAAATAATTATCAGTACTCTTTCTTCCCGATTGGCACCTGGTAAGTAATGGGTTCTCTGGACAAACCAGGAAAACTAGTAGGCCTAAGTTAACATTATTTAAAACACTATGCTAATTGAATAGCAAAAATGACTCTAACCAACAATAATCTTCAGTAAAGAAGGAGCGTATGCAACTTATAAATATCTCATAGATTTTTTCGTGTGTTTATGTGGGTGTATGTGTGGGGGGGGTATACTTTTAAAAAAAAAGTTTTTCTATGTTTTAGCAAAGAAAACACTAAAAAACTAAATTTTAGGTCACGGTATCATTTGTTGCTGGCGTCCTTAAATAAGTACAGATGGTTTCAACACCTCTGTGTAATTATTATAATTGTTTTAAACTAAATATCTATGTTTATGCCTTCTAAGAACATTAATTAACAAAGTTATGCTAAAGCTTAAGTCAATTTTTATCATTTTCATTTTTTTTTAAGTTTTACTTTTTCAGACTTGACTTTTTTTCCTTAATTTTATCAAACTCACGACATAAATTTGATTTTAGCGCAAAAAAAAAAACAACAACTAATTTTATGTCTTAAATCGCATTTTATGAAGTGTCCTTAAAAAAGGACACTAGCAAGAAATGGGTTAAGTTTACTATTACTTTTTGCCAGCACGTAACTTTACTTGCGGACACGTGACTTGGTTGCAACCCCTGGCCTAAATAGACGAGATCTAGTTGGCACACACACACACAATTTCTACCAGTTTGTTCCGTTTTTTTTTTAACAGGTTTGTAAGTTTACCATAGCCTACGTTTCACACACACGCATATATATAATATATATATTTTTAAGTATGAATGTTTGTATAAATATCTAATTAATATAAAGAATAACACTTACCCTTCCAAACTTTTTCACCTGTTGAAAAACACACACACAAAAAGTTAAAAACTTAGAATAAGTTATTTTAAAAAATCAGCAACTGCAAAACTAAAAATAATTGGAGTGACAGAAGTGACAAAAGTGGCAGTTATTGCAAGATACAATTCTATCATTGGATGACAGAGCGATTTTTTTAATTGTAAGACATATTGTAATGTCATTTATATCTATAGCTGAAGCGAAGGTATGGCGTAATTGTTCGATTATTTAAGATATTTACATTGTAGTGACTAACTAGATAGATCTAGTTAAACCACCTCTACACAATGAAGTACTGGCATGATGGAATTTAAATTACTCAACTTGTCTATTGGTGTTTTAATTCTCCCTTAGCTTAATCAGATGTATAGCAGTCTGTCCAGTGAACATTTTTAAATATAACTTCCTTTGGTCAATAAGATAATAGTAGTACTAGCAGTAGTATAGTAGTATTGCTATTCTTAATAAGTTATATAAAAGTATATATAATGATATTTTAAATCTTACTTAAAGTAGGCCTAATCAGTTTATATAAAAGTATATATATAATGATATTTTAAATCTTACTTAAAGTAATCAGTTATATAAAAAGTACATCAAATGAAATTAAATGAGGAGTGTGCAACCTTTTTCGTCAATGGGCCGCGTAAGAAATTGGATACAAAAAGATGGGCCACATATTCTGATTCTGACGGTTTATTTACATTCTTAATACAATGACATTTGTAAAATTGCCGTTATACATTCTGCTTGGGCCACACTAAAAGACTAAGCGTGCTGCGTTGATACCCACGTAGGCCTATCGGTTGTAGCACACCACTCTTTAAAATCTTCTTTAACTTATCAAGTACGTAAAAGTATTTTTTAATGATATTATAACAGTATTTCTTATGTTATTATGAATCTTCCTTTACTTAAAACTCTATAACAGTGTATAAAATGTTCTGTTTGTCAATCAGCCATGGCCCAAGTCTATTTTGAATGTCTGAACCAATAGTCTGTGCTACTCACACTGTAGTTGTTTCGCGGCTTCGTTCATCGCTTGAGCTTGTTGCTCAATAGCCATGAGGACATCTTTATTCTGGCAGCTTGTCTTCAGGTCATTAAAGCACTTCACCATCCTGTCACGAAGTGATTACTAATTAGTTAGGAAATTAATTAGTACACAGTTTAATAATGAGCCACGCAGGTAAACTCAAATATTTAATCTTATCTTATCATGATAAGCCTCCTGGGCAGGGTTGCAAGTTGCGATATCAAAGAGCTTGTCTTGTTTGATGATAAAGGAATATAGCAACAGTCAACACTGCAAGGGATGGTCAAGGTGTGTAAATATGGCAGTGGGTGGGGCGCCCATTGATCTCCATACCTATACCCAGGTCCGCCTCGAGGGTTTTTAACGCCCTATGCAAAAACAAATTCTGTGCCCTCATTAAAGTGCCTTCGGAGGGGAGAAACTGAATAGTGTTGGGGCATACTTTCCTATTTTCTTAGACACTTAAATAAAATATCCTTCCCTATCATTACCTAGTAATTCGTCTGCCTACGCCAGTAGCGCGCAGAAGTAAGTTTACTAAACTTTAACTTAGTTAATATTTTTGAATCCCCAAATTTAAACAAAAATCCTCAATTATGCGCTCCCTCCCCCCCCCCCCCCCAAAAAAAATTTGTGCAGTTGGCGGCCGCCTAGGTTGCCTATATGAATATGAACGAGCCGGCCCTGCCTATACCGACGATCGGAACCTCCCCCCACTCCATATCCCCACCCTCCTTTCTGACTGTCCCGTGAAGTTGCTATTAGACCTGGACAAGGTGTTCATAGTAACGACATGTTAACTAGCCCCGCCCACTATGGGTTCTATTGGACGAGACGGGGAATTGGGGGGTGGTGACTGTAGACTGACACTGGGATAACATATAAACTGGAAAAGAACAGATTATCAGCTTCGGACAGGTTTCAGGTTCTACGCAAACCTTACACTACATAGAGAGAGCGAGAGAGTGGACATATCAACTAGAGGCACTGTTCGTTGCCGGAAACAAAAACAAACTGTTTGTTCGTAACCCGAATTGGTCGCGACTTTATGCGTACTTAGCCCGAGGTAGCCTACCACTGTACGTGAGTTTATTTTGCATTGAATAATAAAAGTCACTATCTGCTGTAGTGGAGACCTCATTTTCAAGTAATGTTTACACAAGGAGAACACCCACAGAAGCAGGGTTGGGCAATCTACTGATACTGTGCGGCCCTCGAGGGTATTTAAAAATATGTTATATACAAAAAATAATCGTTTTTATTTAGTTTTTTTACAGAATTCCATGTACGTTATGATCATTAGAACAGTTTTGAAAATTTCAAGCATATTGTCAAATATTACATCCAGTGACACACATCTCATTAGACAACAATAATTGTATCGACAATATTTTGATGGATAATTTAAAAAAAAATATTTTAATTGAAAACACAGCAAGATCATGAAAAAAAAAATAATTAAAGGCAGTATCCATATAGTAAAATATAAGGTATAGGAATATAAGCACAATAAAATTGCAACAGTAGTTTAATAAACTATAAATAATTCATCATACAAAGTGGACATTGTATATTTATTCGCAGCCGGCCAAAAGCTTTACATTTGTCAATGTGGCGCTAGGCACCACTGCCCTAGACTTTAGAGTGATATACTTTTAAAGTGAAGTAATTCATAATTTAATTTAAAAACAAAACAAACACACAAGAAGACTTAAGAAAGAAATGAACTCTAGCGTACTTGCATATATCTACCGGGGGCATGTGCTGGTTGTCTTTGTGGGTTGACATATCAGGCGGTGGTTGTTGGCATTTCAAAATATCAGGCATAGAACAGCCACCTACACCTGTGGATGAGAAGTTTTTAGTTGTTGTTGTTTTCTTCAAAATGTTATTTCTATTTTTTTTATCGATACTCTGTGTTGGTTTATATATCCACAAAGAAATAACCAAACTGTGACAATCAAATGCATGACACATGTGTGTAACATAGTCTTTAGTCTATTCAATTGGGATTTTTAGTATTGTTATGTGTGCATATCTGTATTATGCCTATCTGTGTGTGTCTTTATGTTTAAATTGTATTTTAAGGGGTTTATATAATATTATTATGTGTGTATATTTTTTTTGTTAATAATAGGCTACGTGTTTTAATGTGCTGGGTCCATAATATGTTTCATTTGTATTTATATGTATTTTAAGTGTTTGTATATAATATGTGCGTTTGTATGTGCTTATATATTATATACGTCTATGTGTATTATAAGCCAAAGACTATAATAACATGAACCGCTTGCTTTCAGATTTCTGCTATTTGATAACTTTAAACACTTAGTCCTGGAATTTCCGCTCGCACTAAGTCCTCTAGACTTCCGGTTTAGTAATTCGTTAAGATTTTCTTAATGGAAAATTAATATTAAAATCGAAAGTTGTATACAGCGGAAATCTTTAGGGAAGTCTGGTAGTCATTAAAGACATTAAAGTCATTGGCTGCGCACGGTAAAAAAAAAACTCTGAGCAAGCGAGCTGTTCATATCATTATAGCAAGCAAGCTGTTCATCTCATTATAGTCTTTATAGTCATTATAGTCTTTGGATAAGCCTACATCATGTATTAGTAATAATGTGTATGCGCATGTGTATTTGACTTCTAACCACAATATAGTTCCTGCTGTTGTAGCAACCCAGCCAGTCCGCTGTTTAAATTATGTCTTTCCTCATCAGTTTTACATTTCTTTATCGCGTTTTTCACACAAGATAAGGTCTCATTCAACTTTCTGTGGAAATAAAAAAAGACAGTTTAACAAAACTGATATATTTATATATATACATCTATATCTCCATAGCTATATCACACCTGTGTACATTTTATACACTTGTCTAACTAGCTGAAAAGTGTATTTCTCTCTTCGTCTCTCTCTCTCTCTCTCTCTCTCTCTTTATCTCTGTATATCAGCAACTATCAGCAATTGAAAACCAGTTGCAGGCTTTTGAAAATAAATGCAATAGAAAATACTTCGAATCTCCTGCGTAGAACTACTGATATATATAGCTATATGCGTAAAACACAGGACTATTACGTATGTGTAGGACAGAATATCAGAATATCCTCAATTGCAGGCCCTCAAGAAAACATTATGACAACAATCAAACGGCGCAAACTGACATGGTTCGGTCATGTGTTGCGGCATAATAGCCGGTAAAAAACAATCCTCCATGTCACTGTAGAAAGTGGACGTCTGAGAAGTCGTCAGCGGAGATGCTGGTTTGACAATCTAAAATGTAAAGTATTGGACGGGGGCTGCAGTTGACCCAACTATGACAACCGCTCAAGATAGGTAAAAGTGGAGAAAGTTTGACTGCTGATGTGTCCATTCTTCTCCCCACAACGACCACAACGGTCCAGGGATTGATGATTATACATATATATATATATATATATATATATATATAATAATATATATATATATATATATATATATATATATATATATATATAATATAATGTAATAGGCCTATATATAATAATATAAATATATATATATATATTTATAATATAATTTATATAATATAATAGGCCTATATATAATATATATATATATATATAACTGTATATATATATACACAGAGAGAAAGAGAGAGAGAGAGATTGACCTATAATAAATGAGGCGTGAATGGGAATGACTATATAAACGCAGGCTACTTTAAAATGTACTTTTTTTTTCTCTCAAATTATCGATAATTGACCATTTGTTTAATTTTTTTTTAAGAAATTAAAACCTTAAAATAATTAGGTTTTCCACGTTTGTATAACGTACACAAGTATTTAAAAGAGTAACATAAAATCTTTATAACTGTCTTTAGAATTATCAACTTGTTAGCCTTCTGCCCCATTTTACCAACATGGAAGACAAATTGATTTCGAAAATAAATTTGGGATTTATTGGATGGTTAGTACAGATATTTTAAACATTTAAAAAGTAAACACAACAGTTTAAAAACACTGATCTGGTATAAAAGTAAATATTGTTGTTCATGGACAAACTTCTGCCTTTATATCAGTCTTGCTTCTCCCCCCCCCCCCCACCACCATCACCATCACCATCACACACCAAATTCCCTATGGTTAAACTGTCTGGCCTCACGCGAGTAGTAGTAAATTATCCCCGTTATATCAACTTGATCCATAGTTGATCCGTAGCAATGTTCACACTTTTCTGTGGCCACGGCATACTAGGAGATTGCGAACCAGAACAAAGCCCACAACGCCCAGTCCCCTTTAATTTGCCATAATGAACGTCAAGTACCCATCACATCTCGGTAGGCTCAGTGGTGCTTTTCATAGCCAGAAACAAACCCCAGCCTTTATCAGGATTAATACTCAGAACCTTCGTAGGGGTCACTAAAACTCGAGCTCATAAACAGTTTTGATAATGTCTGGTATCAAACTAATTGTGATAAATATGACACTAATGGCAATAATGTCTTGCACTAAAGGAGACAGCAATAATGATTATGTAATCATTATGATTTTGAGAAATCTCAATCCAAAGATTGTCTTTGCAACGGCTGTTCGTTCATTGCAAATGAAATACATCGTAATTTGAACACTTCAGAAATCTTCTTCTCAGAATGCAATAAAGCAGAAAAACCGTTTTAATCCAATTTTATCAACTTGGTTCCTCAACACTAAACACTTCCCTATTATCTATGACGTCAACAAATTCAAATCACTCTGGCTACGATCATGTGGCAGTTTTTATCTAAGGTTAGCTTTTGTCGCTTTTTTAAATTTTAAGGTAAAAAAAAGTCCCAAGCATGTAAAAAATAAAACTCAACAGACAACTAGATAGGCCTTGCTCGGGGTAAATAATCAATATTGATTTTACGGAAAAGTTTCATCTGAATTTATTACAGTGACAAAAGACAGTTAAAGCAAACTAGGTTTATGTTTTATTTATCTCAGTTATTCAATTAAAAAAAAAACAAAAAAACTGTGACTTAGGCCTACTTTATTTCCGGATCCTGTTTCCAAACTTTTGTTGAAAAAGCATAACAAATAGATAAACATAATTCTTAAAAAAAAAAACCATTAAAAAAAAATTTTTTGCCCCCGTGGTTTTTCCACGGGCTATTTCTAGTAGATTTATAGATAGATTTATAGATAGATTTATAGATAGATTTATAGATAGAAAGATCGACAAGGTAAAAATGACAGATGAACAGATGCAAAGATTCAATGATTCTTCCTTTAATAGATCTATGTGTGCGATAGAAGTCACTTGGTTTAACTCACTTGCAGGATTCCTGCATCTTATTCGGATCGAATGGACCCATGCCAGCACACTTCGTCCCTTCCTGTAAACACCCATCTGTTTCGCCCAGAAAACCTGGATTAAGAAAAACCAACAACAGAAAATCAAATCTAATCACGAAATATCAACTGGCATGCGGTCAATAATTTTACACAGCGTCGTGGTGTGAGCGCTACTTCTTGAGGTAGATCGTTGCATTGGTATCCTGATGGTCAAGGGATTTTGGGGTAAAGTAAAGAAGTGTTTGTGTATTGTGCTGGAGACACAATCCTTGTCAAGTCAAGGAAGGACCTGTGAGCGCTCCTTCAAAAAGCCATGGGTCAAATTGTGTGGACATTTTGTTTTTTAAATTTAATAAAAGTAAATACATAGGTTAGTGCATGAGAACTAAAGTGCAAACGCATGCATAAAACAAACACACATATATACATAACACATACACGTATACATAGCACACACTTGCATAACACACATACATAACATACACATACATAACACACACATACATAACACACATTCACCTTTGGTAGCCAAACTCCAACTGGAGCCCCTACAACACCGCAGAGCGATAAAAAAGGTCACCACAAATTTACAAGATCGTGAACCGCCACGTGGAAATGTCCACTCAGGTCGAATCCAACAGGTGTCCCGCTCTACCCGAGGCCATCAGTTCAAGCTGCATGTCCCACATGTACGCACCGACGTCTACAAATATTATTTTTTTCCGTCAGCCATTAGGCTGTGGAACACACTGGACCAGGCCTCCATCACTGCCCCTACTGCTGGCTTTCAAATCGTCACTGAAGGGCTGGACTAAAAACCTAAAGTGACACTCTGTCTACTGTTTACAATTGTTGTTTGTGATGTTTTTTTTATTTTATGTGTAGTTAAATTGTGGACTCTTTCCTCGGTTCTAACGGGTCTCCACAGTAATATGAAGAACACACACACATACAAAAAACAAACATACATAACACAAACATAGCACACACACACATGTACATAACACGCACACATATACATAACACAAACATGTATGTAACACACACTTACATAACACACACACATATACATAACACAAACATGTATATGACACACACACACACACACATGTACATAACACGCACACATATACATAACACAAACATGTATATAACACACAGACACACTTACATAACACACACACATGCAAAATGCATAACAGACACGTGTAGGTAATACACACACATTTAGACACGCTGAATTATTACACACACAGTAAAAAGGAAAAATATAAACACAATTAATTAAACAAACAATAATTACACACGGAGGGCTCGGTGGCATTGGTTCGAATCCTGGTGACGACTAGGATTTGTTCCCAGGTCTGGAGGGAGTCCCTGAGTCTACCCTACTCTGGTGGGTAGCTGACTTTAGTAAAGTAAAGGCAACTGAGCATTGTGCTGGCCACACAATCTCCTAGTATGCCGTTGCCACTGGTGAACGCTCTTTTACCGGCCATATCGATCGATTCAATGTACACGCACATTAAACACACAATAGCATACACATTTAAACCCACAATCACACGCCTAAAAAAACAACAAAAAAATAATACACACATAATTAGAGCCTACTGTTACAATTAACTCATATCAAACGCAATTATTCAAACACACTAGTAACTAAGTACACACACTATAAAATTAAATAAATACTAAATACATAACAACAAACACACAATCATACATGTAGGATTACGCACACACGACTACACACACTCACACTTACACACAATTACATACAAAAACATAACTCACAATTCCAAAGAACATTTACACATACCATTAAATTATGATAAAAAGCATGTAATTACAAGCACGCTTACTCGACCAACTAAACACACTTTGAAAATCATTTAAGCAGGTTTCGCCACAAAGTCTAAAGATTGATCGTGTAGCGAACACCTACATACACACACACACACTCAAACATTCACATACGCATGCGTAAAAAAATGAACGAATATATTTTAAGAAGTAATTAAAAAAAAAGGGATAAAATTAATTAATTGTTTGTGTTCAAACGAAGAAAAATGGACTAGACAGACAACATCAAGACAGTGCAATGTGGTTAAACATAGAGCCAGATACAGTGTAATAAATTATATGACTTTATTCACCACAATTACATTGCACGATCATAATTGTTGCACACAGCTTTCATCTCAGTATCAATGTAGTGACCTTTAAAAAAAATATATCATGATAAAAGTAGTAAAGTAGCCTTCGGACCAAACTGATCATTGGGCTGGTGGAGCAGCGTTCACCAGTTTCTGTGGCCACAGCACAATGCCCAGCCGCCTTTACTTTACCCCACCGAATGTCAGGTACCCATCAGAGCTGGGTGGACTCAGGGACACCATCAAGTCCAGGGAAAAATATCCTAGCCCCCACCAAAGATTCGAACCCGGAACCTTCGGATCGCAGGTCGAACGCGCCGCCATCATGAAATCAGAAAGTAGAAGTTAAAAAAACATTTGCATACTTATGCGTTTGAAACTGTTCACCACAAGACGTTTTCACTTTTTTTTAAAACATAAACAGGTCTGGGTTATTTAAAGTTAGACTTAAGGTTATGATGAGTGCAACTGCTACTTTACTTTAGCATATTAATGGGATTTTTTTTACTTCTTTAATATACTCTGGTGTTGGTAACATGGGGATGACTGGGTGTAAGGTAGTGAAGGGGCCTGGATCCAGGATGTGACAATTCCATTGAGTATTCCCAGAATTAAAAAAAAAAGCTAAATGGCACAACTGAGTGTCATAACCATTTGGAGAGCTCAGTGGATGGCGGAGAATGGACCATAGGCCAGCCCCACCTCGGTAAAACTCAGCCCTGACTCAATGCAGCCCGATCCCGGAATACAACTCACAGGTGCTGGGCGCAAAACCGAAAACTCTCTTGAACTGCGGGATTTGAAAAAAGCCACAAAGGAATAACAATGCCAGAGAAACCTTCTTTAATATACAAAATATGTAGGTCAGTGATTTGTGAAAACTTTTTCTTAGAGAAAGTCAATCTAATATTTCTTGCACTCCTCCTTACCCCCCCCCCCCCCCGACTTTCTATCTTTCTAATTCCCTCCCGTTTTTTTGTGTGTGTGTTTCAGTTTCAGTGACTCATCCTGTGCTCCAGTTATGCCTGCGAAACTACGGGAGGGGAGGAGTAAATGAGGAGAGGTCAGGGGTCATGGACGAGTGAACAGGGTAAACCTCTAACTGAAATTACATCATGATAATGTATAACGGTAAATAACGGGGAGCGTCTGTAACATATTTTTAGATAACATTTATAAAGGAAATAAAGAAAAATAAAGGAATGAAAGAAAAAAAAGACAAAGGCAATATAAAGCTTTTTTTAATTGAAATGAAAATTGTAAAAGAAAAAACATTTGAAATATTTCTTTACCGCATAGTATCAAGGTCACGGCACAAAGTAGCAAAGCGAAATAGTCCATCTTGTGATCTAGTGATCTATCAGCACTAACAACACACTCACACGCAAGTAGAAAGCACGAAACGGGCGAGAAGGAGTGGGCAAGCGAGAGAAAGAGAGTGTGAGAGAGAGAGAGAGAGAGAAATTGAGAGCGCTACGGATAAATGTTGTGTATTCCTTAAGTCTAGTGACTATCCCAGTGGAGGTGCTATATCCTAGTGGAAGTGTGCTAATCAAGAACGTGTATCTAGATGCACTCGCTTTCGTCTCCTACTACAACTACTGCATGCCTGCCGGCGATTCAAAAATCCTTCCCCTTCCCCCTCGTTGGTTTTGAGTGCGTCACCAGACCCATTCCTCCTCTCCTTACTTCCCACAAGTAGCCCTCCTCTCCTTACTTCCTTCCCACAAGTAGCCCTCCTCTGCTAAATCCGCTACCATCCCCTTTCCCAAGCTCAATCATTTATTTTTGTTTTACAAAAAAGTTCCAGCCCGCTTGTTCGACTCACAGATTCGCTTGTCTGCCTTAACATACCACAAACCCCTCCACCGCTCCACACACTAAGACTTGGGGAGAGCGGGGCAAGGTTTCTAGAAATAGGCTAGTGATGCTGGATGGGAGTGAGGGTGGGTGGGTAGGTCGCTTAATTTAAGAGCCGGACTCTTGGTACATCGTAGTACGCTGGAAACTTCCCAGTTTAAAAAAAAAAAATCTAAATTGTGGAAAGCGAGATAATATGTCTTATTGTTGGTTTGAGTGAAAGATAATATGTCTAATTGTTGGTTTGAGTGAAAGATAATATGTCTAATTGTTGGTTTGAGTGAAAGATAATATGTCTAATTGTTGGTTTGAGTGAAAGATAATATGTCTAATTGTTGGTTTGAGTGAAAGATAATATGTCTAATTGTTGGTTTGAGTGAAAGATAATATGTCTAATTGTTGGTTTGAGTGAAAGATAATATGTCTAATTGTTGGTTTGAGTGAAAGATAATATGTCTAATTGTTGGTTTGAGTGAAAGATAATATGTCTAATTGTTGGTTTGAGTGAAAGATAATATGTCTAATTGTTGGTTTGAGTGAAAGATAATATGTCTAATTGTTGGTTTGAGTGAAAGATAATATGTCTAATTGTTGGTTTGAGTGAAAGATAATATGTCTAATTGTTGGTTTGAGTGAAAGATAATATGTCTAATTGTTGCTTTGAGTGAAAGATAATATGTCTAATTGTTGGTTTGAGTGAAAGATAATATGTCTAATTGTTGGTTTGAGTGAAAGATAATATGTCTAATTGTTGGTTTGAGTGAAGATAATATGTCTAATTGTTGGTTTGAGTGAAAGATAATATGTCTAATTGTTGGTTTGAGTGAAAGATAATATGTCTAATTGTTGGTTTGAGTGAAAGATAATATGTCTAATTGTTGGTTTGAGTGAAAGATAATATGTCTAATTGTTGGTTTGAGTGAAGATAATATGTCTAATTGTTGGTTTGAGTGAAAGATAATATGTCTAATTGTTGGTTTGAGTGAAAGATAATATGTCTAATTGTTGGTTTGAGTGAAAGATAATATGTCTAATTGTTGGTTTGAGTGAAAGATAATATGTCTAATTGTTGGTTTGAGTGAAAGATAATATGTCTAATTGTTGGTTTGAGTGAAAGATAATATGTCTAATTGTTGGTTTGAGTGAAAGATAATATGTCTAATTGTTGGTTTGAGTGAAAGATAATATGTCTAATTGTTGGTTTGAGTGAAAGATAATATGTCTAATTGTTGGTTTGAGTGAAAGATAATATGTCTAATTGTTGGTTTGAGTGAAAGATAATATGTCTAATTGTTGGTTTGAGTGAAAGATAATATGTCTAATTGTTGGTTTGAGTGAAAGATAATATGTCTAATTGTTGGTTTGAGTGAAAGATAATATGTCTAATTGTTGGTTTGAGTGAAAGATAATATGTCTAATTGTTGGTTTGAGTGAAAGATAATATGTCTAATTGTTGGTTTGAGTGAAGATAATATGTCTAATTGTTGGTTTGAGTGAAAGATAATATGTCTAATTGTTGGTTTGAGTGAAAGATAATATGTCTAATTGTTGGTTTGAGTGAAAGATAATATGTCTAATTATTGGTTTGAGTGAAGATAATATGTCTAATTGTTGGTTTGAGTGAAAGATAATATGTCTAATTGTTGGTTTGAGTGAAAGATAATATGTCTAATTGTTGGTTTGAGTGAAAGATAATATGTCTAATTGTTGGTTTGAGTGAAGATAATATGTCTAATTGTTGGTTTGAGTGAAAGATAATATGTCTAATTGTTGGTTTGAGTGAAAGATAATATGTCTAATTGTTGGTTTGAGTGAAAGATAATATGTCTAATTGTTGGTTTGAGTGAAAGATAATATGTCTAATTGTTGGTTTGAGTGAAAGATAATATGTCTAATTGTTGGTTTGAGTGAAAGATAATATGTCTAATTGTTGGTTTGAGTGAAAGATAATATGTCTAATTGTTGGTTTGAGTGAAAGATAATATGTCTTATTGTTGGTTTGAGTGAAAGATAATATGTCTAATTGTTGGTTTGAGTGAAAGATAATATGTCTAATTGTTGGTTTGAGTGAAAGATAATATGTCTAATTGTTGGTTTGAGTGAAAGATAATATGTCTAATTGTTGGTTTGAGTGAAAGATAATATGTCTAATTGTTGGTTTGAGTGAAAGATAATATGTCTAATTGTTGGTTTGAGTGAAGATAATATGTCTAATTGTTGGTTTGAGTGAAAGATAATATGTCTAATTGTTGGTTTGAGTGAAAGATAATATGTCTAATTGTTGGTTTGAGTGAAAGATAATATGTCTAATTGTTGGTTTGAGTGAAAGATAATATGTCTAATTGTTGGTTTGAGTGAAAGATAATATGTCTAATTGTTGGTTTGAGTGAAAGATAATATGTCTAATTGTTGGTTTGAGTGAAAGATAATATGTCTAATTGTTGGTTTGAGTGAAAGATAATATGTCTTATTGTTGGTTTGAGTGAAAGATAATATGTCTAATTGTTGGTTTGAGTGAAAGATAATATGTCTAATTGTTGGTTTGAGTGAAAGATAATATGTCTAATTGTTGGTTTGAGTGAAAGATAATATGTCTAATTGTTGGTTTGAGTGAAAGATAATATGTCTAATTGTTGGTTTGAGTGAAAGATAATATGTCTAATTGTTGGTTTGAGTGAAGATAATATGTCTAATTGTTGGTTTGAGTGAAAGATAATATGTCTAATTGTTGGTTTGAGTGAAAGATAATATGTCTAATTGTTGGTTTGAGTGAAAGATAATATGTCTAATTGTTGGTTTGAGTGAAAGATAATATGTCTAATTGTTGGTTTGAGTGAAAGATAATATGTCTAATTGTTGGTTTGAGTGAAAGATAATATGTCTAATTGTTGGTTTGAGTGAAAGATAATATGTCTAATTGTTGGTTTGAGTGAAAGATAATATGTCTAATTGTTGGTTTGAGTGAAGATAATATGTCTAATTGTTGGTTTGAGTGAAAGATAATATGTCTAATTGTTGGTTTGAGTGAAAGATAATATGTCTAATTGTTGGTTTGAGTGAAGATAATATGTCTAATTGTTGGTTTGAGTGAAGATAATATGTCTAATTGTTGGTTTGAGTGAAGATAATATGTCTAATTGTTGGTTTGAGTGAAGATAATATGTCTAATTGTTGGTTTGAGTGAAGATAATATGTCTAATTGTTGGTTTGAGTGAAGATAATATGTCTAATTGTTGGTTTGAGTGAAGATAATATGTCTAATTGTTGGTTTGAGTGAAAGATAATATGTCTAATTGTTGGTTTGAGTGAAGATAATATGTCTAATTGTTGGTTTGAGTGAAGATAATATGTCTAATTGTTGGTTTGAGTGAAGATAATATGTCTAATTGTTGGTTTGAGTGAAGATAATATGTCTAATTGTTGGTTTGAGTGAAGATAATATGTCTAATTGTTGGTTTGAGTGAAGATAATATGTCTAATTGTTGGTTTGAGTGAAGATAATATGTCTAATTGTTGGTTTGAGTGAAGATAATATGTCTAATTGTTGGTTTGAGTTAAGATAATATGTCTAATTGTTGGTTTGAGTGAAAGATAATATGTCTAATTGTTGGTTTGAGTTAAGATAATATGTCTAATTGTTGGTTTGAGTGAAGATAATATGTCTAATTGTTGGTTTGAGTTAAGATAATATGTCTAATTGTTGGTTTGAGTGAAGATAATATGTCTAATTGTTGGTTTGAGTGAAGATAATATGTCTAATTGTTGGTTTGAGTTAAGATAATATGTCTAATTGTTGGTTTGAGTGAAGATAATATGTCTAATTGTTGGTTTGAGTTAAGATAATATGTCTAATTGTTGGTTTGAGTTAAGATAATATGTCTAATTGTTGGTTTGAGTTAAGATAATATGTCTAATTGTTGGTTTGAGTTAAGATAATATGTCTAATTGTTGGTTTGAGTTAAGATAATATGTCTAATTGTTGGTTTGAGTGAAAGATAATATGTCTAATTGTTGGTTTGAGTTAAGATAATATGTCTAATTGTTGGTTTGAGTGAAAGATAATATGTCTAATTGTTGGTTTGAGTTAAGATAATATGTCTAATTGTTGGTTTGAGTGAAGATAATATGTCTAATTGTTGGTTTGAGTGAAGATAATATGTCTAATTGTTGGTTTGAGTTAAGATAATATGTCTAATTGTTGGTTTGAGTGAAAGATAATATGTCTAATTGTTGGTTTGAGTTAAGATAATATGTCTAATTGTTGGTTTGAGTGAAAGATAATATGTCTAATTGTTGGTTTGAGTTAAGATAATATGTCTAATTGTTGGTTTGAGTTAAGATAATATGTCTAATTGTTGGTTTGAGTTAAGATAATATGTCTAATTGTTGGTTTGAGTGAAAGATAATATGTCTAATTGTTGGTTTGAGTTAAGATAATATGTCTAATTGTTGGTTTGAGTTAAGATAATATGTCTAATTGTTGGTTTGAGTTAAGATAATATGTCTAATTGTTGGTTTGAGTGAAGATAATATGTCTAATTGTTGGTTTGAGTGAAGATAATATGTCTAATTGTTGGTTTGAGTTAAGATAATATGTCTAATTGTTGGTTTGAGTGAAAGATAATATGTCTAATTGTTGGTTTGAGTTAAGATAATATGTCTAATTGTTGGTTTGAGTGAAAGATAATATGTCTAATTGTTGGTTTGAGTTAAGATAATATGTCTAATTGTTGGTTTGAGTGAAGATAATATGTCTAATTGTTGGTTTGAGTGAAGATAATATGCCTAATTGTTGGTTTGAGTGAAAGATAATATGTCTAATTGTTGGTTTGAGTTAAGATAATATGTCTAATTGTTGGTTTGAGTTAAGATAATATGTCTAATTGTTGGTTTGAGTGAAAGATAATATGTCTAATTGTTGGTTTGAGTGAAAGATAATATGTCTAATTGTTGGTTTGAGTGAAAGATAATATGTCTAATTGTTGGTTTGAGTGAAAGATAATATGTCTAATTGTTGGTTTGAGTTAAGATAATATGTCTAATTGTTGGTTTGAGTGAAAGATAATATGTCTAATTGTTGGTTTGAGTGAAGATAATATGTCTAATTGTTGGTTTGAGTGAAGATAATATGTCTAATTGTTGGTTTGAGTGAAAGATAATATGTCTAATTGTTGGTTTGAGTTAAGATAATATGTCTAATTGTTGGTTTGAGTTAAGATAATATGTCTAATTGTTGGTTTGAGTTAAGATAATATGCCTAATTGTTGGTTTGAGTGAAGATAATATGTCTAATTGTTGGTTTGAGTTAAGATAATATGTCTAATTGTTGGTTTGAGTTAAGATAATATGTCTAATTGTTGGTTTGAGTGAAGATAATATGTCTAATTGTTGGTTTGAGTGAAGATAATATGTCTAATTGTTGGTTTGAGTTAAGATAATATGTCTAATTGTTGGTTTGAGTTAAGATAATATGTCTAATTGTTGGTTTGAGTTAAAGATAATATGTCTAATTGTTGGTTTGAGTGAAGATAATATGTCTAATTGTTGGTTTGAGTTAAGATAATATGTCTAAGTGTTGGTTTGAGTTAAGATAATATGTCTAATTGTTGGTTTGAGTTAAGATAATATGTCTAATTGTTGGTTTGAGTTAAGATAATATGTCTAATTGTTGGTTTGAGTGAAAGATAATATGTCTAATTGTTGGTTTGAGTTAAGATAATATGTCTAATTGTTGGTTTGAGTTAAGATAATATGTCTAATTGTTGGTTTGAGTTAAGATAATATGTCTAATTGTTGGTTTGAGTGAAGATAATATGTCTAATTGTTGGTTTGAGTTAAGATAATATGTCTAATTGTTGGTTTGAGTGAAGATAATATGTCTAATTGTTGGTTTGAGTGAAGATAATATGTCTAATTGTTGGTTTGAGTGAAGATAATATGTCTAATTGTTGGTTTGAGTTAAGATAATATGTCTAATTGTTGGTTTGAGTGAAAGATAATATGTCTAATTGTTGGTTTGAGTGAAAGATAATATGTCTAATTGTTGGTTTGAGTTAAGATAATATGTCTAATTGTTGGTTTGAGTGAAAGATAATATGTCTAATTGTTGGTTTGAGTGAAAGATAATATGTCTAATTGTTGGTTTGAGTGAAAGATAATATGTCTAATTGTTGGTTTGAGTGAAAGATAATATGTCTAATTGTTGGTTTGAGTTAAGATAATATGTCTAATTGTTGGTTTGAGTGAAAGATAATATGTCTAATTGTTGGTTTGAGTGAAAGATAATATGTCTAATTGTTGGTTTGAGTGAAAGATAATATGTCTAATTGTTGGTTTGAGTGAAGATAATATGTCTAATTGTTGGTTTGAGTGAAGATAATATGTCTAATTGTTTGTTTGAGTGAAGATAATATGTCTAATTGTTGGTTTGAGTTAAGATAATATGTCTAATTGTTGGTTTGAGTGAAGATAATATGTCTAATTGTTGGTTTGAGTGAAGATAATATGTCTAATTGTTGGTTTGAGTTAAGATAATATGTCTAATTGTTGGTTTGAGTTAAGATAATATGTCTAATTGTTGGTTTGAGTTAAGATAATATGTCTAATTGTTGGTTTGAGTTAAGATAATATGTCTAATTGTTGGTTTGAGTGAAAGATAATATGTCTAATTGTTGGTTTGAGTTAAGATAATATGTCTAATTGTTGGTTTGAGTTAAGATAATATGTCTAATTGTTGGTTTGAGTTAAGATAATATGTCTAATTGTTGGTTTGAGTGAAGATAATATGTCTAATTGTTGGTTTGAGTGAAGATAATATGTCTAATTGTTGGTTTGAGTGAAGATAATATGTCTAATTGTTGGTTTGAGTGAAGATAATATGTCTAATTGTTGGTTTGAGTTAAGATAATATGTCTAATTGTTGGTTTGAGTGAAAGATAATATGTCTAATTGTTGGTTTGAGTGAAAGATAATATGTCTAATTGTTGGTTTGAGTTAAGATAATATGTCTAATTGTTGGTTTGAGTTAAGATAATATGTCTAATTGTTGGTTTGAGTTAAGATAATATGTCTAATTGTTGGTTTGAGTTAAGATAATATGTCTAATTGTTGGTTTGAGTGAAGATAATATGTCTAATTGTTGGTTTGAGTGAAAGATAATATGTCTAATTGTTGGTTTGAGTGAAGATAATATGTCTAATTGTTGGTTTGAGTTAAGATAATATGTCTAATTGTTGGTTTGAGTGAAAGATAATATGTCAAATTGTTGGTTTGAGTGAAGATAATATGTCTAATTGTTGGTTTGAGTGAAGATAATATGTCTAATTGTTGGTTTGAGTGAAGATAATATGTCTAATTGTTGGTTTGAGTGAAGATAATATGTCTAATTGTTGGTTTGAGTGAAGATAATATGTCTAATTGTTGGTTTGAGTTAAGATAATATGTCTAATTGTTGGTTTGAGTGAAAGATAATATGTCTAATTGTTGGTTTGAGTTAAGATAATATGTCTAATTGTTGGTTTGAGTGAAGATAATATGTCTAATTGTTGGTTTGAGTTAAGATAATATGTCTAATTGTTGGTTTGAGTGAAGATAATATGTCTAATTGTTGGTTTGAGTGAAGATAATATGTCTAATTGTTGGTTTGAGTGAAAGATAATATGTCTAATTGTTGGTTTGAGTGAAAGATAATATGTCTAATTGTTGGTTTGAGTGAAAGATAATATGTCTAATTGTTGGTTTGAGTGAAGATAATATGTCTAATTGTTGGTTTGAGTGAAAGATAATATGTCTAATTGTTGGTTTGAGTGAAAGATAATATGTCTAATTGTTGGTTTGAGTGAAAGATAATATGTCTAATTGTTGGTTTGAGTGAAAGATAATATGTCTAATTGTTGGTTTGAGTTAAGATAATATGTCTAATTGTTGGTTTGAGTGAAGATAATATGTCTAATTGTTGGTTTGAGTGAAGATAATATGTCTAATTGTTGGTTTGAGTGAAGATAATATGTCTAATTGTTGGTTTGAGTTAAGATAATATGTCTAATTGTTGGTTTGAGTGAAAGATAATATGTCTAATTGTTGGTTTGAGTGAAGATAATATGTCTAATTGTTGGTTTGAGTGAAGATAATATGTCTAATTGTTGGTTTGAGTGAAAGATAATATGTCTAATTGTTGGTTTGAGTGAAAGATAATATGTCTAATTGTTGGTTTGAGTGAAAGATAATATGTCTAATTGTTGGTTTGAGTGAAAGATAATATGTCTAATTGTTGGTTTGAGTGAAAGATAATATGTCTAATTGTTGGTTTGAGTTAAGATAATATGTCTAATTGTTGGTTTGAGTGAAGATAATATGTCTAATTGTTGGTTTGAGTGAAAGATAATATGTCTAATTGTTGGTTTGAGTGAAAGATAATATGTCTAATTGTTGGTTTGAGTGAAAGATAATATGTCTAATTGTTGGTTTGAGTGAAAGATAATATGTCTAATTGTTGGTTTGAGTGAAAGATAATATGTCTAATTGTTGGTTTGAGTTAAGATAATATGTCTAATTGTTGGTTTGAGTTAAGATAATATGTCTAATTGTTGGTTTGAGTTAAGATAATATGTCTAATTGTTGGTTTGAGTTAAGATAATATGTCTAATTGTTGGTTTGAGTTAAGATAATATGTCTAATTGTTGGTTTGAGTTAAGATAATATGTCTAATTGTTGGTTTGAGTTAAGATAATATGTCTAATTGTTGGTTTGAGTGAAAGATAATATGTCTAATTGTTGGTTTGAGTGAAAGATAATATGTCTAATTGTTGGTTTGAGTGAAATATAATATGTCTAATTGTTGGTTTGAGTGAAAGATAATATGTCTAATTGTTGGTTTGAGTGAAAGATAATATGTCTAATTGTTGGTTTGAGTTAAGATAATATGTCTAATTGTTGGTTTGAGTTAAGATAATATGTCTAATTGTTGGTTTGAGTTAAGATAATATGTCTAATTGTTGGTTTGAGTTAAGATAATATGTCTAATTGTTGGTTTGAGTTAAGATAATATGTCTAATTGTTGGTTTGAGTTAAGATAATATGTCTAATTGTTGGTTTGAGTGAAGATAATATGTCTAATTGTTGGTTTGAGTTAAGATAATATGTCTAATTGTTGGTTTGAGTGAAAGATAATATGTCTAATTGTTGGTTTGAGTGAAAGATAATATGTCTAATTGTTGGTTTGAGTTAAAGATAATATGTCTAATTGTTGGTTTGAGTGAAAGATAATATGTCTAATTGTTGGTTTGAGTGAAAGATAATATGTCTAATTGTTGGTTTGAGTGAAGATAATATGTCTAATTGTTGGTTTGAGTGAAAGATAATATGTCTAATTGTTGGTTTGAGTGAAAGATAATATGTCTAATTGTTGGTTTGAGTGAAAGATAATATGTCTAATTGTTGGTTTGAGTGAAAGATAATATGTCTAATTGTTGGTTTGAGTGAAAGATAATATGTCTAATTGTTGGTTTGAGTGAAAGATAATATGTCTAATTGTTGGTTTGAGTGAAAGATAATATGTCTAATTGTTGGTTTGAGTTAAGATAATATGTCTAATTGTTGGTTTGAGTTAAGATAATATGTCTAATTGTTGGTTTGAGTGAAAGATAATATGTCTAATTGTTGGTTTGAGTGAAAGATAATATGTCTAATTGTTGGTTTGAGTTAAGATAATATGTCTAATTGTTGGTTTGAGTGAAAGATAATATGTCTAATTGTTGGTTTGAGTGAAAGATAATATGTCTAATTGTTGGTTTGAGTTAAGATAATATGTCTAATTGTTGGTTTGAGTGAAAGATAATATGTCTAATTGTTGGTTTGAGTGAAAGATAATATGTCTAATTGTTGGTTTGAGTGAAAGATAATATGTCTAATTGTTGGTTTGAGTTAAGATAATATGTCTAATTGTTGGTTTGAGTGAAAGATAATATGTCTAATTGTTGGTTTGAGTGAAAGATAATATGTCTAATTGGTTGGTTTGAGTGAAAGATAATATGTCTAATTGTTGGTTTGAGTGAAAGATAATATGTCTAATTGTTGGTTTGAGTGAAAGATAATATGTCTAATTGTTGGTTTGAGTGAAAGATAATATGTCTAATTGTTGGTTTGAGTGAAAGATAATATGTCTAATTGTTGGTTTGAGTTAAGATAATATGTCTAATTGTTGGTTTGAGTTAAGATAATATGTCTAATTGTTGGTTTGAGTGAAAGATAATATGTCTAATTGTTGGTTTGAGTTAAGATAATATGTCTAATTGTTGGTTTGAGTTAAGATAATATGTCTAATTGTTGGTTTGAGTAAAAGATAATATGTCTAATTGTTGGTTTGAGTGAAAGATAATATGTCTAATTGTTGGTTTGAGTGAAAGATAATATGTCTAATTGTTGGTTTGAGTGAAAGATAATATGTCTAATTGTTGGTTTGAGTGAAAGATAATATGTCTAATTGTTGGTTTGAGTGAAGATAATATGTCTAATTGTTGGTTTGAGTGAAAGATAATATGTCTAATTGTTGGTTTGAGTGAAAGATAATATGTCTAATTGTTGGTTTGAGTGAAAGATAATATGTCTAATTGTTGGTTTGAGTGAAAGATAATATGTCTAATTGTTGGTTTGAGTGAAGATAATATGTCTAATTGTTGGTTTGAGTGAAGATAATATGTCTAATTGTTGGTTTGAGTTAAGATAATATGTCTAATTGTTGGTTTGAGTTAAGATAATATGTCTAATTGTTGGTTTGAGTGAAGATAATATGTCTAATTGTTGGTTTGAGTGAAGATAATATGTCTAATTGTTGGTTTGAGTGAAGATAATATGTCTAATTGTTGGTTTGAGTGAAAGATAATATGTCTAATTGTTGGTTTGAGTGAAAGATAATATGTCTAATTGTTGGTTTGAGTGAAGATAATATGTCTAATTGTTGGTTTGAGTGAAGATAATATGTCTAATTGTTGGTTTTGAGTTAAGATAATATGTCTAATTGTTGGTTTGAGTGAAAGATAATATGTCTAATTGTTGGTTTGAGTTAAGATAATATGTCTAATTGTTGGTTTGAGTGAAGATAATATGTCTAATTGTTGGTTTGAGTGAAAGATAATATGTCTAATTGTTGGTTTGAGTTAAGATAATATGTCTAATTGTTGGTTTGAAATAAGATAATATGTCTAATTGTTGGTTTGAGTTAAGATAATATGTCTAATTGTTGGTTTGAGTGAAAGATAATATGTCTAATTGTTGGTTTGAGTGAAGATAATATGTCTAATTGTTGGTTTGAGTGAAGATAATATGTCTAATTGTTGGTTTGAGTGAAAGATAATATGTCTAATTGTTGGTTTGAGTGAAGATAATATGTCTAATTGTTGGTTTGAGTTAAGATAATATGTCTAATTGTTGGTTTGAGTTAAGATAATATGTCTAATTGTTGGTTTGAGTGAAGATAATATGTCTAATTGTTGGTTTGAGTTAAGATAATATGTCTAATTGTTGGTTTGAGTGAAAGATAATATGTCTAATTGTTGGTTCTAGTTAAGATAATATGTCTAATTGTTGGTTTGAGTGAAAGATAATATGTCTAATTGTTGGTTTGAGTTAAGATAATATGTCTAATTGTTGGTTTGAGTGAAAGATAATATGTCTAATTGTTGGTTTGAGTGAAAGATAATATGTCTAATTGTTGGTTTGAGTGAAGATAATATGTCTAATTGTTGGTTTGAGTGAAAGATAATATGTCTAATTGTTGGTTTGAGTGAAGATAATATGTCTAATTGTTGGTTTGAGTTAAGATAATATGTCTAATTGTTGGTTTGAGTGAAAGATAATATGTCTAATTGTTGGTTTGAGTTAAGATAATATGTCTAATTGTTGGTTTGAGTGAAAGATAATATGTCTAATTGTTGGTTTGAGTGAAGATAATATGTCTAATTGTTGGTTTGAGTGAAAGATAATATGTCTAATTGTTGGTTTGAGTGAAGATAATATGTCTAATTGTTGGTTTGAGTGAAGATAATATGTCTAATTGTTGGTTTGAGTGAAAGATAATATGTCTAATTGTTGGTTTGAGTGAAGATAATATGTCTAATTGTTGGTTTGAGTTAAGATAATATGTCTAATTGTTGGTTTGAGTGAAAGATAATATGTCTAATTGTTGGTTTGAGTGAAAGATAATATGTCTAATTGTTGGTTTGAGTTAAGATAATATGTCTAATTGTTGGTTTGAGTGAAAGATAATATGTCTAATTGTTGGTTTGAGTGAAGATAATATGTCTAATTGTTGGTTTGAGTGAAAGATAATATGTCTAATTGTTGGTTTGAGTGAAGATAATATGTCTAATTGTTGGTTTGAGTGAAGATAATATGTCTAATTGTTGGTTTGAGTGAAAGATAATATGTCTAATTGTTGGTTTGAGTGAAGATAATATGTCTAATTGTTGGTTTGAGTTAAGATAATATGTCTAATTGTTGGTTTGAGTGAAAGATAATATGTCTAATTGTTGGTTTGAGTTAAGATAATATGTCTAATTGTTGGTTTGAGTGAAAGATAATATGTCTAATTGTTGGTTTGAGTTAAGATAATATGTCTAATTGTTGGTTTGAGTGAAAGATAATATGTCTAATTGTTGGTTTGAGTGAAAGATAATATGTCTAATTGTTGGTTTGAGTTAAGATAATATGTCTAATTGTTGGTTTGAGTGAAGATAATATGTCTAATTGTTGGTTTGAGTTAAGATAATATGTCTAATTGTTGGTTTGAGTGAAGATAATATGTCTAATTGTTGGTTTGAGTTAAGATAATATGTCTAATTGTTGGTTTGAGTTAAGATAATATGTCTAATTGTTGGTTTGAGTGAAAGATAATATGTCTAATTGTTGGTTTGAGTTAAGATAATATGTCTAATTGTTGGTTTGAGTGAAAGATAATATGTCTAATTGTTGGTTTGAGTGAAAGATAATATGTCTAATTGTTGGTTTGAGTTAAGATAATATGTCTAATTGTTGGTTTGAGTTAAGATAATATGTCTAATTGTTGGTTTGAGTGAAGATAATATGTCTAATTGTTGGTTTGAGTGAAGATAATATGTCTAATTGTTGGTTTGAGTGAAGATAATATGTCTAATTGTTGGTTTGAGTGAAAGATAATATGTCTAATTGTTGGTTTGAGTTAAGATAATATGTCTAATTGTTGGTTTGAGTTAAGATAATATGTCTAATTGTTGGTTTGAGTTAAGATAATATGTCTAATTGTTGGTTTGAGTTAAGATAATATGTCTAATTGTTGGTTTGAGTTAAGATAATATGTCTAATTGTTGGTTTGAGTTAAGATAATATGTCTAATTGTTGGTTTGAGTTAAGATAATATGTCTAATTGTTGGTTTGAGTGAAAGATAATATGTCTAATTGTTGGTTTGAGTGAAAGATAATATGTCTAATTGTTGGTTTGAGTGAAAGATAATATGTCTAATTGTTGGTTTGAGTGAAAGATAATATGTCTAATTGTTGGTTTGAGTGAAAGATAATATGTCTAATTGTTGGTTTGAGTTAAGATAATATGTCTAATTGTTGGTTTGAGTGAAAGATAATATGTCTAATTGTTGGTTTGAGTGAAGATAATATGTCTAATTGTTGGTTTGAGTTAAGATAATATGTCTAATTGTTGGTTTGAGTGAAGATAATATGTCTAATTGTTGGTTTGAGTTAAGATAATATGTCTAATTGTTGGTTTGAGTGAAGATAATATGTCTAATTGTTGGTTTGAGTTAAGATAATATGTCTAATTGTTGGTTTGAGTGAAAGATAATATGTCTAATTGTTGGTTTGAGTGAAGATAATATGTCTAATTGTTGGTTTGAGTTAAGATAATATGTCTAATTGTTGGTTTGAGTTAAGATAATATGTCTAATTGTTGGTTTGAGTGAAAGATAATATGTCTAATTGTTGGTTTGAGTTAAGATAATATGTCTAATTGTTGGTTTGAGTTAAGATAATATGTCTAATTGTTGGTTTGAGTGAAGATAATATGTCTAATTGTTGGTTTGAGTGAAGATAATATGTCTAATTGTTGGTTTGAGTGAAGATAATATGTCTAATTGTTGGTTTGAGTGAAAGATAATATGTCTAATTGTTGGTTTGAGTTAAGATAATATGTCTAATTGTTGGTTTGAGTTAAGATAATATGTCTAATTGTTGGTTTGAGTTAAGATAATATGTCTAATTGTTGGTTTGAGTTAAGATAATATGTCTAATTGTTGGTTTGAGTTAAGATAATATGTCTAATTGTTGGTTTGAGTTAAGATAATATGTCTAATTGTTGGTTTGAGTTAAGATAATATGTCTAATTGTTGGTTTGAGTGAAAGATAATATGTCTAATTGTTGGTTTGAGTGAAAGATAATATGTCTAATTGTTGGTTTGAGTTAAGATAATATGTCTAATTGTTGGTTTGAGTGAAAGATAATATGTCTAATTGTTGGTTTGAGTGAAAGATAATATGTCTAATTGTTGGTTTGAGTGAAAGATAATATGTCTAATTGTTGGTTTGAGTGAAGATAATATGTCTAATTGTTGGTTTGAGTTAAGATAATATGTCTAATTGTTGGTTTGAGTTAAGATAATATGTCTAATTGTTGGTTTGAGTGAAAGATAATATGTCTAATTGTTGGTTTGAGTTAAGATAATATGTCTAATTGTTGGTTTGAGTGAAAGATAATATGTCTAATTGTTGGTTTAAGTGAAAGATAATATGTCTAATTGTTGGTTTGAGTGAAAGATAATATGTCTAATTGTTGGTTTGAGTGAAAGATAATATGTCTAATTGTTGGTTTGAGTTAAGATAATATGTCTAATTGTTGGTTTGAGTTAAGATAATATGTCTAATTGTTGGTTTGAGTGAAAGATAATATGTCTAATTGTTGGTTTGAGTGAAAGATAATATGTCTAATTGTTGGTTTGAGTTAAGATAATATGTCTAATTGTTGGTTTGAGTTAAGATAATATGTCTAATTGTTGGTTTGAGTGAAGATAATATGTCTAATTGTTGGTTTGAGTTAAGATAATATGTCTAATTGTTGGTTTGAGTGAAAGATAATATGTCTAATTGTTGGTTTGAGTTAAGATAATATGTCTAATTGTTGGTTTGAGTTAAGATAATATGTCTAATTGTTGGTTTGAGTTAAGATAATATGTCTAATTGTTGGTTTGAGTTAAGATAATATGTCTAATTGTTGGTTTGAGTAAAAGATAATATGTCTAATTGTTGGTTTGAGTTAAGATAATATGTCTAATTGTTGGTTTGAGTGAAAGATAATATGTCTAATTGTTGGTTTGAGTTAAGATAATATGTCTAATTGTTGGTTTGAGTGAAAGATAATATGTCTAATTGTTGGTTTGAGTTAAGATAATATGTCTAATTGTTGGTTTGAGTTAAGATAATATGTCTAATTGTTGGTTTGAGTTAAGATAATATGTCTAATTGTTGGTTTGAGTTAAGATAATATGTCTAATTGTTGGTTTGAGTGAAAGATAATATGTCTAATTGTTGGTTTGAGTGAAAGATAATATGTCTAATTGTTGGTTTGAGTGAAGATAATATGTCTAATTGTTGGTTTGAGTGAAAGATAATATGTCTAATTGTTGGTTTGAGTTAAGATAATATGTCTAATTGTTGGTTTGAGTTAAGATAATATGTCTAATTGTTGGTTTGAGTTAAGATAATATGTCTAATTGTTGGTTTGAGTTAAGATAATATGTCTAATTGTTGGTTTGAGTGAAGATAATATGTCTAATTGTTGGTTTGAGTGAAAGATAATATGTCTAATTGTTGGTTTGAGTGAAAGATAATATGTCTAATTGTTGGTTTGAGTGAAAGATAATATGTCTAATTGTTGGTTTGAGTTAAGATAATATGTCTAATTGTTGGTTTGAGTGAAAGATAATATGTTTAATTGTTGGTTTGAGTTAAGATAATATGTCTAATTGTTGGTTTGAGTTAAGATAATATGTCTAATTGTTGGTTTGAGTTAAGATAATATGTCTAATTGTTGGTTTGAGTTAAGATAATATGTCTAATTGTTGGTTTGAGTGAAAGATAATTTGTCTAATTGTTGGTTTGAGTGAAAGATAATATGTCTAATTGTTGGTTTGAGTGAAGATAATATGTCTAATTGTTGGTTTGAGTGAAAGATAATATGTCTAATTGTTGGTTTGAGTTAAGATAATATGTCTAATTGTTGGTTTGAGTTAAGATAATATGTCTAATTGTTGGTTTGAGTTAAGATAATATGTCTAATTGTTGGTTTGAGTTAAGATAATATGTCTAATTGTTGGTTTGAGTGAAGATAATATGTCTAATTGTTGGTTTGAGTGAAAGATAATATGTCTAATTGTTGGTTTGAGTGAAAGATAATATGTCTAATTGTTGGTTTGAGTGAAAGATAATATGTCTAATTGTTGGTTTGAGTTAAGATAATATGTCTAATTGTTGGTTTGAGTGAAAGATAATATGTCTAATTGTTGGTTTGAGTGAAAGATAATATGTCTAATTGTTGGTTTGAGTTAAGATAATATGTCTAATTGTTGGTTTGAGTGAAAGATAATATGTCTAATTGTTGGTTTGAGTGAAAGATAATATGTCTAATTGTTGGTTTGAGTGAAAGATAATATGTCTAATTGTTGGTTTGAGTTAAGATAATATGTCTAATTGTTGGTTTGAGTGAAGATAATATGTCTAATTGTTGGTTTGAGTGAAAGATAATATGTCTAATTGTTGGTTTGAGTGAAAGATAATATGTCTAATTGTTGGTTTGAGTGAAAGATAATATGTCTAATTGTTGGTTTGAGTGAAAGATAATATGTCTAATTGTTGGTTTGAGTTAAGATAATATGTCTAATTGTTGGTTTGAGTGAAAGATAATATGTCTAATTGTTGGTTTGAGTTAAGATAATATGTCTAATTGTTGGTTTGAGTTAAGATAATATGTCTAATTGTTGGTTTGAGTGAAAGTTAATATGTCTAATTGTTGGTTTGAGTGAAAGATAATATGTCTAATTGTTGGTTTGAGTGAAAGATAATATGTCTAATTGTTGGTTTGAGTGAAAGATAATATGTCTAATTGTTGGTTTGAGTTAAGATAATATGTCTAATTGTTGGTTTGAGTGAAAGATAATATGTCTAATTGTTGGTTTGAGTTAAGATAATATGTCTAATTGTTGGTTTGAGTTAAGATAATATGTCTAATTGTTGGTTTGAGTGAAAGATAATATGTCTAATTGTTGGTTTGAGTTAAGATAATATGTCTATTTGTTGGTTTGAGTGAAAGATAATATGTCTAATTGTTGGTTTGAGTTAAGATAATATGTCTAATTGTTGGTTTGAGTGAAAGATAATATGTCTAATTGTTGGTTTGAGTGAAAGATAATATGTCTAATTGTTGGTTTGAGTTAAGATAATATGTCTAATTGTTGGTTTGAGTGAAGATAATATGTCTAATTGTTGGTTTGAGTGAAGATAATATGTCTAATTGTTGGTTTGAGTGAAGATAATATGTCTAATTGTTGGTTTGAGTTAAGATAATATGTCTAATTGTTGGTTTGAGTGAAGATAATATGTCTAATTGTTGGTTTGAGTTAAGATAATATGTCTAATTGTTGGTTTGAGTTAAGATAATATGTCTAATTGTTGGTTTGAGTTAAGATAATATGTCTAATTGTTGGTTTGAGTGAAGATAATATGTCTAATTGTTGGTTTGAGTGAAAGATAATATGTCTAATTGTTGGTTTGAGTTAAGATAATATGTCTAATTGTTGGTTTGAGTGAAGATAATATGTCTAATTGTTGGTTTGAGTTAAGATAATATGTCTAATTGTTGGTTTGAGTTAAGATAATATGTCTAATTGTTGGTTTGAGTGAAGATAATATGTCTAATTGTTGGTTTGAGTTAAGATAATATGTCTAATTGTTGGTTTGAGTTAAGATAATATGTCTAATTGTTGGTTTGAGTGAAGATAATATGTCTAATTGTTGGTTTGAGTGAAAGATAATATGTCTAATTGTTGGTTTGAGTGAAAGATAATATGTCTAATTGTTGGTTTGAGTTAAGATAATATGTCTAATTGTTGGTTTGAGTTAAGATAAAAAGTCTAATTGTTGGTTTGAGTGAAGATAATATGTCTAATTGTTGGTTTGAGTGAAGATAATATGTCTAATTGTTGGTTTGAGTGAAGATAATATGTCTAATTGTTGGTTTGAGTTAAGATAATATGTCTAATTGTTGGTTTGAGTGAAGATAATATGTCTAATTGTTGGTTTGAGTTAAGATAATATGTCTAATTGTTGGTTTGAGTTAAGATAATATGTCTAATTGTTGGTTTGAGTTAAGATAATATGTCTAATTGTTGGTTTGAGTGAAGATAATATGTCTAATTGTTGGTTTGAGTGAAAGATAATATGTCTAATTGTTGGTTTGAGTTAAGATAATATGTCTAATTGTTGGTTTGAGTGAAGATAATATGTCTAATTGTTGGTTTGAGTTAAGATAATATGTCTAATTGTTGGTTTGAGTTAAGATAATATGTCTAATTGTTGGTTTGAGTGAAGATAATATGTCTAATTGTTGGTTTGAGTTAAGATAATATGTCTAATTGTTGGTTTGAGTTAAGATAATATGTCTAATTGTTGGTTTGAGTGAAGATAATATGTCTAATTGTTGGTTTGAGTGAAAGATAATATGTCTAATTGTTGGTTTGAGTTAAGATAATATGTCTAATTGTTGGTTTGAGTTAAGATAATATGTCTAATTGTTGGTTTGAGTTAAGATAATATGTCTAATTGTTGGTTTGAGTTAAGATAATATGTCTAATTGTTGGTTTGAGTGAAAGATAATATGTCTAATTGTTGGTTTGAGTTAAGATAATATGTCTAATTGTTGGTTTGAGTGAAAGATAATATGTCTAATTGTTGGTTTGAGTTAAGATAATATGTCTAATTGTTGGTTTGAGTGAAAGATAATATGTCTAATTGTTGGTTTGAGTGAAAGATAATATGTCTAATTGTTGGTTTGAGTTAAGATAATATGTCTAATTGTTGGTTTGAGTGAAGATAATATGTCTAATTGTTGGTTTGAGTGAAGATAATATGTCTAATTGTTGGTTTGAGTGAAGATAATATGTCTAATTGTTGGTTTGAGTTAAGATAATATGTCTAATTGTTGGTTTGAGTGAAGATAATATGTCTAATTGTTGGTTTGAGTTAAGATAATATGTCTAATTGTTGGTTTGAGTTAAGATAATATGTCTAATTGTTGGTTTGAGTTAAGATAATATGTCTAATTGTTGGTTTGAGTGAAGATAATATGTCTAATTGTTGGTTTGAGTGAAAGATAATATGTCTAATTGTTGGTTTGAGTTAAGATAATATGTCTAATTGTTGGTTTGAGTGAAGATAATATGTCTAATTGTTGGTTTGAGTTAAGATAATATGTCTAATTGTTGGTTTGAGTTAAGATAATATGTCTAATTGTTGGTTTGAGTGAAGATAATATGTCTAATTGTTGGTTTGAGTTAAGATAATATGTCTAATTGTTGGTTTGAGTTAAGATAATATGTCTAATTGTTGGTTTGAGTGAAGATAATATGTCTAATTGTTGGTTTGAGTGAAAGATAATATGTCTAATTGTTGGTTTGAGTGAAAGATAATATGTCTAATTGTTGGTTTGAGTTAAGATAATATGTCTAATTGTTGGTTTGAGTTAAGATAATATGTCTAATTGTTGGTTTGAGTGAAGATAATATGTCTAATTGTTGGTTTGAGTGAAGATAATATGTCTAATTGTTGGTTTGAGTGAAGATAATATGTCTAATTGTTGGTTTGAGTTAAGATAATATGTCTAATTGTTGGTTTGAGTGAAGATAATATGTCTAATTGTTGGTTTGAGTGAAAGATAATATGTCTAATTGTTGGTTTGAGTTAAGATAATATGTCTAATTGTTGGTTTGAGTGAAAGATAATATGTCTAATTGTTGGTTTGAGTGAAAGATAATATGTCTAATTGTTGGTTTGAGTGAAAGATAATATGTCTAATTGTTGGTTTGAGTTAAGATAATATGTCTAATTGTTGGTTTGAGTGAAGATAATATGTCTAATTGTTGGTTTGAGTGAAAGATAATATGTCTAATTGTTGGTTTGAGTGAAAGATAATATGTCTAATTGTTGGTTTGAGTGAAAGATAATATGTCTAATTGTTGGTTTGAGTGAAAGATAATATGTCTAATTGTTGGTTTGAGTTAAGATAATATGTCTAATTGTTGGTTTGAGTGAAAGATAATATGTCTAATTGTTGGTTTGAGTTAAGATAATATGTCTAATTGTTGGTTTGAGTTAAGATAATATGTCTAATTGTTGGTTTGAGTGAAAGTTAATATGTCTAATTGTTGGTTTGAGTGAAAGATAATATGTCTAATTGTTGGTTTGAGTGAAAGATAATATGTCTAATTGTTGGTTTGAGTGAAAGATAATATGTCTAATTGTTGGTTTGAGTTAAGATAATATGTCTAATTGTTGGTTTGAGTAAAAGATAATATGTCTAATTGTTGGTTTGAGTTAAGATAATATGTCTAATTGTTGGTTTGAGTTAAGATAATATGTCTAATTGTTGGTTTGAGTGAAAGATAATATGTCTAATTGTTGGTTTGAGTTAAGATAATATGTCTATTTGTTGGTTTGAGTGAAAGATAATATGTCTAATTGTTGGTTTGAGTTAAGATAATATGTCTAATTGTTGGTTTGAGTGAAAGATAATATGTCTAATTGTTGGTTTGAGTGAAAGATAATATGTCTAATTGTTGGTTTGAGTTAAGATAATATGTCTAATTGTTGGTTTGAGTGAAGATAATATGTCTAATTGTTGGTTTGAGTGAAGATAATATGTCTAATTGTTGGTTTGAGTGAAGATAATATGTCTAATTGTTGGTTTGAGTTAAGATAATATGTCTAATTGTTGGTTTGAGTGAAGATAATATGTCTAATTGTTGGTTTGAGTTAAGATAATATGTCTAATTGTTGGTTTGAGTTAAGATAATATGTCTAATTGTTGGTTTGAGTTAAGATAATATGTCTAATTGTTGGTTTGAGTGAAGATAATATGTCTAATTGTTGGTTTGAGTGAAAGATAATATGTCTAATTGTTGGTTTGAGTTAAGATAATATGTCTAATTGTTGGTTTGAGTGAAGATAATATGTCTAATTGTTGGTTTGAGTTAAGATAATATGTCTAATTGTTGGTTTGAGTTAAGATAATATGTCTAATTGTTGGTTTGAGTGAAGATAATATGTCTAATTGTTGGTTTGAGTTAAGATAATATGTCTAATTGTTGGTTTGAGTTAAGATAATATGTCTAATTGTTGGTTTGAGTGAAGATAATATGTCTAATTGTTGGTTTGAGTGAAAGATAATATGTCTAATTGTTGGTTTGAGTGAAAGATAATATGTCTAATTGTTGGTTTGAGTTAAGATAATATGTCTAATTGTTGGTTTGAGTTAAGATAATATGTCTAATTGTTGGTTTGAGTGAAGATAATATGTCTAATTGTTGGTTTGAGTGAAGATAATATGTCTAATTGTTGGTTTGAGTGAAGATAATATGTCTAATTGTTGGTTTGAGTTAAGATAATATGTCTAATTGTTGGTTTGAGTGAAGATAATATGTCTAATTGTTGGTTTGAGTTAAGATAATATGTCTAATTGTTGGTTTGAGTTAAGATAATATGTCTAATTGTTGGTTTGAGTTAAGATAATATGTCTAATTGTTGGTTTGAGTGAAGATAATATGTCTAATTGTTGGTTTGAGTGAAAGATAATATGTCTAATTGTTGGTTTGAGTTAAGATAATATGTCTAATTGTTGGTTTGAGTGAAGATAATATGTCTAATTGTTGGTTTGAGTTAAGATAATATGTCTAATTGTTGGTTTGAGTTAAGATAATATGTCTAATTGTTGGTTTGAGTGAAGATAATATGTCTAATTGTTGGTTTGAGTTAAGATAATATGTCTAATTGTTGGTTTGAGTTAAGATAATATGTCTAATTGTTGGTTTGAGTGAAGATAATATGTCTAATTGTTGGTTTGAGTGAAAGATAATATGTCTAATTGTTGGTTTGAGTTAAGATAATATGTCTAATTGTTGGTTTGAGTTAAGATAATATGTCTAATTGTTGGTTTGAGTTAAGATAATATGTCTAATTGTTGGTTTGAGTTAAGATAATATGTCTAATTGTTGGTTTGAGTGAAAGATAATATGTCTAATTGTTGGTTTGAGTTAAGATAATATGTCTAATTGTTGGTTTGAGTGAAAGATAATATGTCTAATTGTTGGTTTGAGTTAAGATAATATGTCTAATTGTTGGTTTGAGTGAAAGATAATATGTCTAATTGTTGGTTTGAGTGAAAGATAATATGTCTAATTGTTGGTTTGATTTAAGATAATATGTCTAATTGTTGGTTTGAGTGAAGATAATATGTCTAATTGTTGGTTTGAGTGAAGATCATATGTCTAATTGTTGGTTTGAGTGAAGATAATATGTCTAATTGTTGGTTTGAGTTAAGATAATATGTCTAATTGTTGGTTTGAGTGAAGATAATATGTCTAATTGTTGGTTTGAGTTAAGATAATATGTCTAATTGTTGGTTTGAGTTAAGATAATATGTCTAATTGTTGGTTTGAGTTAAGATAATATGTCTAATTGTTGGTTTGAGTGAAGATAATATGTCTAATTGTTGGTTTGAGTGAATATGTCTAATTGTTGGTTTGAGTTAAGATAATATGTCTAATTGTTGGTTTGAGTGAAGATAATATGTCTAATTGTTGGTTTGAGTTAAGATAATATGTCTAATTGTTGGTTTGAGTTAAGATAATATGTCTAATTGTTGGTTTGAGTGAAGATAATATGTCTAATTGTTGGTTTGAGTTAAGATAATATGTCTAATTGTTGGTTTGAGTTAAGATAATATGTCTAATTGTTGGTTTGAGTGAAGATAATATGTCTAATTGTTGGTTTGAGTGAAAGATAATATGTCTAATTGTTGGTTTGAGTGAAAGATAATATGTCTAATTGTTGGTTTGAGTTAAGATAATATGTCTAATTGTTGGTTTGAGTTAAGATAATATGTCTAATTGTTGGTTTGAGTGAAGATAATATGTCTAATTGTTGGTTTGAGTGAAGATAATATGTCTAATTGTTGGTTTGAGTGAAGATAATATGTCTAATTGTTGGTTTGAGTTAAGATAATATGTCTAATTGTTGGTTTGAGTGAAGATAATATGTCTAATTGTTGGTTTGAGTTAAGATAATATGTCTAATTGTTGGTTTGAGTTAAGATAATATGTCTAATTGTTGGTTTGAGTTAAGATAATATGTCTAATTGTTGGTTTGAGTTAAGATAATATGTCTAATTGTTGGTTTGAGTGAAGATAATATGTCTAATTGTTGGTTTGAGTTAAGATAATATGTCTAATTGTTGGTTTGAGTTAAGATAATATGTCTAATTGTTGGTTTGAGTGAAGATAATATGTCTAATTGTTGGTTTGAGTGAAAGATAATATGTCTAATTGTTGGTTTGAGTGAAAGATAATATGTCTAATTGTTGGTTTGAGTTAAGATAATATGTCTAATTGTTGGTTTGAGTTAAGATAATATGTCTAATTGTTGGTTTGAGTGAAGATAATATGTCTAATTGTTGGTTTGAGTGAAGATAATATGTCTAATTGTTGGTTTGAGTGAAGATAATATGTCTAATTGTTGGTTTGAGTTAAGATAATATGTCTAATTGTTGGTTTGAGTGAAGATAATATGTCTAATTGTTGGTTTGAGTTAAGATAATATGTCTAATTGTTGGTTTGAGTTAAGATAATATGTCTAATTGTTGGTTTGAGTTAAGATAATATGTCTAATTGTTGGTTTGAGTGAAGATAATATGTCTAATTGTTGGTTTGAGTGAAAGATAATATGTCTAATTGTTGGTTTGAGTTAAGATAATATGTCTAATTGTTGGTTTGAGTGAAGATAATATGTCTAATTGTTGGTTTGAGTTAAGATAATATGTCTAATTGTTGGTTTGAGTTAAGATAATATGTCTAATTGTTGGTTTGAGTGAAGATAATATGTCTAATTGTTGGTTTGAGTTAAGATAATATGTCTAATTGTTGGTTTGAGTTAAGATAATATGTCTAATTGTTGGTTTGAGTGAAGATAATATGTCTAATTGTTGGTTTGAGTGAAAGATAATATGTCTAATTGTTGGTTTGAGTTAAGATAATATGTCTAATTGTTGGTTTGAGTTAAGATAATATGTCTAATTGTTGGTTTGAGTTAAGATAATATGTCTAATTGTTGGTTTGAGTTAAGATAATATGTCTAATTGTTGGTTTGAGTGAAAGATAATATGTCTAATTGTTGGTTTGAGTTAAGATAATATTTCTAATTGTTGGTTTGAGTGAAAGATAATATGTCTAATTGTTGGTTTGAGTTAAGATAATATGTCTAATTGTTGGTTTGAGTGAAAGATAATATGTCTAATTGTTGGTTTGAGTGAAAGATAATATGTCTAATTGTTGGTTTGATTTAAGATAATATGTCTAATTGTTGGTTTGAGTGAAGATAATATGTCTAATTGTTGGTTTGAGTGAAGATCATATGTCTAATTGTTGGTTTGAGTGAAGATAATATGTCTAATTGTTGGTTTGAGTTAAGATAATATGTCTAATTGTTGGTTTGAGTGAAGATAATATGTCTAATTGTTGGTTTGAGTTAAGATAATATGTCTAATTGTTGGTTTGAGTTAAGATAATATGTCTAATTGTTGGTTTGAGTTAAGATAATATGTCTAATTGTTGGTTTGAGTGAAGATAATATGTCTAATTGTTGGTTTGAGTGAAAGATAATATGTCTAATTGTTGGTTTGAGTTAAGATAATATGTCTAATTGTTGGTTTGAGTGAAGATAATATGTCTAATTGTTGGTTTGAGTTAAGATAATATGTCTAATTGTTGGTTTGAGTTAAGATAATATGTCTAATTGTTGGTTTGAGTGAAGATAATATGTCTAATTGTTGGTTTGAGTTAAGATAATATGTCTAATTGTTGGTTTGAGTTAAGATAATATGTCTAATTGTTGGTTTGAGTGAAAGATAATATGTCTAATTGTTGGTTTGAGTGAAAGATAATATGTCTAATTGTTGGTTTGAGTTAAGATAATATGTCTAATTGTTGGTTTGAGTTAAGATAATATGTCTAATTGTTGGTTTGAGTGAAGATAATATGTCTAATTGTTGGTTTGAGTGAAGATAATATGTCTAATTGTTGGTTTGAGTGAAGATAATATGTCTAATTGTTGGTTTGAGTTAAGATAATATGTCTAATTGTTGGTTTGAGTGAAGATAATATGTCTAATTGTTGGTTTGAGTGAAGATAATATGTCTAATTGTTGGTTTGAGTTAAGATAATATGTCTAATTGTTGGTTTGAGTTAAGATAATATGTCTAATTGTTGGTTTGAGTGAAGATAATATGTCTAATTGTTGGTTTGAGTGAAAGATAATATGTCTAATTGTTGGTTTGAGTTAAGATAATATGTCTAATTGTTGGTTTGAGTGAAGATAATATGTCTAATTGTTGGTTTGAGTTAAGATAATATGTCTAATTGTTGGTTTGAGTTAAGATAATATGTCTAATTGTTGGTTTGAGTGAAGATAATATGTCTAATTGTTGGTTTGAGTTAAGATAATATGTCTAATTGTTGGTTTGAGTTAAGATAATATGTCTAATTGTTGGTTTGAGTGAAGATAATATGTCTAATTGTTGGTTTGAGTGAAAGATAATATGTCTAATTGTTGGTTTGAGTGAAAGATAATATGTCTAATTGTTGGTTTGAGTGAAAGATAATATGTCTAATTGTTGGTTTGAGTGAAAGATAATATGTCTAATTGTTGGTTTGAGTGAAAGATAATATGTCTAATTGTTGGTTTGAGTTAAGATAATATGTCTAATTGTTGGTTTGAGTGAAAGATAATATGTCTAATTGTTGGTTTGAGTTAAGATAATATGTCTAATTGTTGGTTTGAGTGAAAGATAATATGTCTAATTGTTGGTTTGAGTTAAGATAATATGTCTAATTGTTGGTTTGAGTTAAGATAATATGTCTAATTGTTGGTTTGAGTGAAGATAATATGTCTAATTGTTGGTTTGAGTGAAGATAATATGTCTAATTGTTGGTTTGAGTGAAGATAATATGTCTAATTGTTGGTTTGAGTTAAGATAATATGTCTAATTGTTGGTTTGAGTGAAGATAATATGTCTAATTGTTGGTTTGAGTGAAGATAATATGTCTAATTGTTGGTTTGAGTTAAGATAATATGTCTAATTGTTGGTTTGAGTTAAGATAATATGTCTAATTGTTGGTTTGAGTGAAGATAATATGTCTAATTGTTGGTTTGAGTGAAAGATAATATGTCTAATTGTTGGTTTGAGTTAAGATAATATGTCTAATTGTTGGTTTGAGTGAAGATAATATGTCTAATTGTTGGTTTGAGTTAAGATAATATGTCTAATTGTTGGTTTGAGTTAAGATAATATGTCTAATTGTTGGTTTGAGTGAAGATAATATGTCTAATTGTTGGTTTGAGTTAAGATAATATGTCTAATTGTTGGTTTGAGTTAAGATAATATGTCTAATTGTTGGTTTGAGTGAAGATAATATGTCTAATTGTTGGTTTGAGTGAAAGATAATATGTCTAATTGTTGGTTTGAGTGAAAGATAATATGTCTAATTGTTGGTTTGAGTGAAAGATAATATGTCTAATTGTTGGTTTGAGTGAAAGATAATATGTCTAATTGTTGGTTTGAGTGAAAGATAATATGTCTAATTGTTGGTTTGAGTTAAGATAATATGTCTAATTGTTGGTTTGAGTGAAAGATAATATGTCTAATTGTTGGTTTGAGTTAAGATAATATGTCTAATTGTTGGTTTGAGTGAAAGATAATATGTCTAATTGTTGGTTTGAGTTAAGATAATATGTCTAATTGTTGGTTTGAGTGAAAGATAATATGTCTAATTGTTGGTTTGAGTGAAAGATAATATGTCTAATTGTTGGTTTGATTTAAGATAATATGTCTAATTGTTGGTTTGAGTGAAGATAATATGTCTAATTGTTGGTTTGAGTGAAGATCATATGTCTAATTGTTGGTTTGAGTGAAGATAATATGTCTAATTGTTGGTTTGAGTTAAGATAATATGTCTAATTGTTGGTTTGAGTGAAGATAATATGTCTAATTGTTGGTTTGAGTTAAGATAATATGTCTAATTGTTGGTTTGAGTTAAGATAATATGTCTAATTGTTGGTTTGAGTTAAGATAATATGTCTAATTGTTGGTTTGAGTGAAGATAATATGTCTAATTGTTGGTTTGAGTGAAAGATAATATGTCTAATTGTTGGTTTGAGTTAAGATAATATGTCTAATTGTTGGTTTGAGTGAAGATAATATGTCTAATTGTTGGTTTGAGTTAAGATAATATGTCTAATTGTTGGTTTGAGTTAAGATAATATGTCTAATTGTTGGTTTTGAGTGAAGATAATATGTCTAATTGTTGGTTTGAGTTAAGATAATATGTCTAATTGTTGGTTTGAGTTAAGATAATATGTCTAATTGTTGGTTTGAGTGAAGATAATATGTCTAATTGTTGGTTTGAGTGAAAGATAATATGTCTAATTGTTGGTTTGAGTGAAAGATAATATGTCTAATTGTTGGTTTGAGTTAAGATAATATGTCTAATTGTTGGTTTGAGTTAAGATAATATGTCTAATTGTTGGTTTGAGTGAAGATAATATGTCTAATTGTTGGTTTGAGTGAAGATAATATGTCTAATTGTTGGTTTGAGTGAAGATAATATGTCTAATTGTTGGTTTGAGTTAAGATAATATGTCTAATTGTTGGTTTGAGTTAAGATAATATGTCTAATTGTTGGTTTGAGTTAAGATAATATGTCTAATTGTTGGTTTGAGTTAAGATAATATGTCTAATTGTTGGTTTGAGTTAAGATAATATGTCTAATTGTTGGTTTGAGTGAAGATAATATGTCTAATTGTTGGTTTGAGTTAAGATAATATGTCTAATTGTTGGTTTGAGTTAAGATAATATGTCTAATTGTTGGTTTGAGTGAAGATAATATGTCTAATTGTTGGTTTGAGTGAAAGATAATATGTCTAATTGTTGGTTTGAGTGAAAGATAATATGTCTAATTGTTGGTTTGAGTTAAGATAATATGTCTAATTGTTGGTTTGAGTTAAGATAATATGTCTAATTGTTGGTTTGAGTGAAGATAATATGTCTAATTGTTGGTTTGAGTGAAGATAATATGTCTAATTGTTGGTTTGAGTGAAGATAATATGTCTAATTGTTGGTTTTGAGTGAAGATAATATGTCTAATTGTTGGTTTGAGTTGAAGATAATATGTCTAATTGTTGGTTTGAGGTTAAGATAATATGTCTAATTGTTGGTTTGAGTTAAGATAATATGTCTAATTGTTGGTTTGAGTTAAGATAATATGTCTAATTGTTGGTTTGAGTGAAGATAATATGTCTAATTGTTGGTTTGAGTGAAAGATAATATGTCTAATTGTTGGTTTGAGTTAAGATAATATGTCTAATTGTTGGTTTGAGTGAAGATAATATGTCTAATTGTTGGTTTGAGTTAAGATAAATATGTCTAATTGTTGGTTTGAGTTAAGATAATATGTCTAATTGTTGGTTTGAGTGAAGATAATATGTCTAATTGTTGGTTTGAGTTAAGATAATATGTCTAATTTGTTGGTTTGAGTTAAGATAATATGTCTAATTGTTGGTTTGAGTGAAGATAATATGTCTAATTGTTGGTTTGAGTGAAAGATAATATGTCTAATTGTTGGTTTGAGTTAAGATAATATGTCTAATTGTTGGTTTGAGTTAAGATAATATGTCTAATTGTTGGTTTGAGTTAAGATAATATGTCTAATTGTTGGTTTGAGTTAAGATAATATGTCTAATTGTTGGTTTGAGTGAAAGATAATATGTCTAATTGTTGGTTTGAGTTAAGATAATATGTCTAATTGTTGGTTTGAGTGAAAGATAATATGTCTAATTGTTGGTTTGAGTTAAGATAATATGTCTAATTGTTGGTTTGAGTGAAGATAATATGTCTAATTGTTGGTTTGAGTGAAAAGATAATATGTCTAATTGTTGGTTTGATTTAAGATAATATGTCTAATTGTTGGTTTGAGTGAAGATAAATATGTCTAATTGTTGGTTTGAGTGAAGATAATATGTCTAATTGTTGGTTTGAGTGAAGATAATATGTCTAATTGTTGGTTTGAGTTAAGATAATATGTCTAATTGTTGGTTTGAGTGAAGATAATATGTCTAATTGTTGGTTTGAGTTAAGATAATATGTCTAATTGTTGGGTTTGAGTTAAGATAATATGTCTAATTGTTGGTTTGAGTTAAGATAATATGTCTAATTGTTGGTTTGAGTGAAGATAATATGTCTAATTGTTGGTTTGAGTGAAAGATAATATGTCTAATTGTTGGTTTGAGTTAAGATAATATGTCTAATTGTTGGTTTGAGTGAAGATAATATGTCTAATTGTTGGTTTGAGTTAAGATAATATGTCTAATTGTTGGTTTGAGTTAAGATAATATGTCTAATTGTTGGTTTGAGTGAAGATAATATGTCTAATTGTTGGTTTGAGTTAAGATAATATGTCTAATTGTTGGTTTGAGTTAAGATAATATGTCTAATTGTTGGTTTGAGTGAAAGATAATATGTCTAATTGTTGGTTTGAGTGAAAGATAATATGTCTAATTGTTGGTTTGAGTTAAGATAATATGTCTAATTGTTGGTTTGAGTTAAGATAATATGTCTAATTGTTGGTTTGAGTGAAGATAATATGTCTAATTGTTGGTTTGAGTGAAAGATAATATGTCTAATTGTTGGTTTGAGTGAAGATAATATGTCTAATTGTTGGTTTGAGTTAAGATAATATGTCTAATTGTTGGTTTGAGTGAAGATAATATGTCCTAATTGTTGGTTTGAGTGAAGATAATATGTCTAATTGTTGGTTTGAGTGAAGATAATATGTCTAATTGTTGGTTTGAGTTAAGATAATATGTCTAATTGTTGGTTTGAGTGAAGATAATATGTCTAATTGTTGGTTTGAGTGAAAGATAAATATGTCTAATTGTTGGTTTGAGTTAAGATAATATGTCTAATTGTTGGTTTGAGTGAAGATAATATGTCTAAATTGTTGGTTTGAGTTAAGATAATATGTCTAATTGTTGGTTTGAGTTAAGATAATATGTCTAATTGTTGGTTTGAGTGAAGATAATATGTCTAATTGTTGGTTTGAGTTAAGATAATATGTCTAATTGTTGGTTTGAGTTAAGATAATATGTCTAATTGTTGGTTTGAGTGAAGATAATATGTCTAATTGTTGGTTTGAGTGAAAGATAATATGTCTAATTGTTGGTTTGAGTGAAAGATAATATGTCTAATTGTTGGTTTGAGTGAAAGATAATATGTCTAATTGTTGGTTTGAGTGAAAGATAATATGTCTAATTGTTGGTTTGAGTGAAAGATAATATGTCTAATTGTTGGTTTGAGTTAAGATAATATGTCTAATTGTTGGTTTGAGTGAAAGATAATATGTCTAATTGTTGGTTTGAGTTAAGATAATATGTCTAATTGTTGGTTTGAGTGAAAGATAATATGTCTAATTGTTGGTTTGAGTTAAGATAATATGTCTAATTGTTGGTTTGAGTGAAAGATAATATGTCTAATTGTTGGTTTGAGTGAAAGATAATATGTCTAATTGTTGGTTTGAGTGAAAGATAATATGTCTAATTGTTGGTTTGAGTGAAAGATAATATGTCTAATTGTTGGTTTGAGTGAAAGATAATATGTCTAATTGTTGGTTTGAGTGAAAGATAATATGTCTAATTGTTGGTTTGAGTGAAAGATAATATGTCTAATTGTTGGTTTGAGTGAAAGATAATATGTCTAATTGTTGGTTTGAGTGAAAGATAATATGTCTAATTGTTGGTTTGAGTGAAAGATAATATGTCTAATTGTTGGTTTGAGTGAAAGATAATATGTCTAATTGTTGGTTTGAGTGAAAGATAATATGTCTAATTGTTGGTTTGAGTGAAAGATAATATGTCTAATTGTTGGTTTGATTTAAGATAATATGTCTAATTGTTGGTTTGAGTGAAAGATAATATGTCTAATTGTTGGTTTGAGTGAAAGATAATATGTCTAATTGTTGGTTTGAGTTAAGATAATATGTCTAATTGTTGGTTTGAGTGAAAGATAATATGTCTAATTGTTGGTTTGAGTGAAAGATAATATGTCTAATTGTTGGTTTGAGTGAAAGATAATATGTCTAATTGTTGGTTTGAGTGAAGATAATATGTCTAATTGTTGGTTTGAGTGAAAGATAATATGTCTAATTGTTGGTTTGAGTGAAAGATAATATGTCTAATTGTTGGTTTGAGTGAAAGATAATATGTCTAATTGTTGGTTTGAGTGAAAGATAATATGTCTAATTGTTGGTTTGAGTGAAAGATAATATGTCTAATTGTTGGTTTGAGTGAAAGATAATATGTCTAATTGTTGGTTTGAGTGAAAGATAATATGTCTAATTGTTGGTTTGAGTGAAAGATAATATGTCTAATTGTTGGTTTGAGTGAAAGATAATATGTCTAATTGTTGGTTTGAGTGAAAGATAATATGTCTAATTGTTGGTTTGAGTGAAAGATAATATGTCTAATTGTTGGTTTGAGTGAAGATAATATGTCTAATTGTTGGTTTGAGTTAAGATAATATGTCTAATTGTTGGTTTGAGTGAAAGATAATATGTCTAATTGTTGGTTTTAGTGAAAGATAATATGTCTAATTGTTGGTTTGAGTGAAAGATAATATGTCTAATTGTTGGTTTGAGTGAAAGATAATATGTCTAATTGTTGGTTTGAGTGAAAGATAATATGTCTAATTGTTGGTTTGAGTGAAAGATAATATGTCTAATTGTTGGTTTGAGTGAAAGATAATATGTCTAATTGTTGGTTTGAGTGAAAGATAATATGTCTAATTGTTGGTTTGAGTGAAGATAATATGTCTAATTGTTGGTTTGAGTGAAAGATAATATGTCTAATTGTTGGTTTGAGTTAAGATAATATGTCTAATTGTTGGTTTGAGTGAAAGATAATATGTCTAATTGTTGGTTTGAGTGAAAGATAATATGTCTAATTGTTGGTTTGAGTGAAAGATAATATGTCTAATTGTTGGTTTGAGTGAAAGATAATATGTCTAATTGTTGGTTTGAGTGAAAGATAATATGTCTAATTGTTGGTTTGAGTGAAAGATAATATGTCTAATTGTTGGTTTGAGTGAAGATAATATGTCTAATTGTTGGTTTGAGTGAAAGATAATATGTCTAATTGTTGGTTTGAGTTAAGATAATATGTCTAATTGTTGGTTTGAGTTAAGATAATATGTCTAATTGTTGGTTTGAGTGAAGATAATATGTCTAATTGTTAGTTTGAGTGAAAGATAATATGTCTAATTGTTGGTTTGAGTTAAGATAATATGTCTAATTGTTGGTTTGAGTGAAAGATAATATGTCTAATTGTTGGTTTGAGTGAAAGATAATATGTCTAATTGTTGGTTTGAGTTAAGATAATATGTCTAATTGTTGGTTTGAGTGAAAGATAATATGTCTAATTGTTGGTTTGAGTGAAGATAATATGTCTAATTGTTGGTTTGAGTGAAAGATAATATGTCTAATTGTTGGTTTGAGTTAAGATAATATGTCTAATTGTTGGTTTGAGTTAAGATAATATGTCTAATTGTTGGTTTGAGTGAAGATAATATGTCTAATTGTTGGTTTGAGTGAAAGATAATATGTCTAATTGTTGGTTTGAGTGAAGATAATATGTCTAATTGTTGGTTTGAGTTAAGATAATATGTCTAATTGTTGGTTTGAGTTAAGATAATATGTCTAATTGTTGGTTTGAGTGAAGATAATATGTCTAATTGTTGGTTTGAGTTAAGATAATATGTCTAATTGTTGGTTTGAGTGAAGATAATATGTCTAATTGTTGGTTTGAGTGAAAGATAATATGTCTAATTGTTGGTTTGAGTGAAGATAATATGTCTAATTGTTGGTTTGAGTTAAGATAATATGTCTAATTGTTGGTTTGAGTTAAGATAATATGTCTAATTGTTGGTTTGAGTTAAGATAATATGTCTAATTGTTGGTTTGAGTTAAGATAATATGTCTAATTGTTGGTTTGAGTTAAGATAATATGTCTAATTGTTGGTTTGAGTGAAAGATAATATGTCTAATTGTTGGTTTGAGTGAAGATAATATGTCTAATTGTTGGTTTGAGTGAAGATAATATGTCTAATTGTTGGTTTGAGTTAAGATAATATGTCTAATTGTTGGTTTGAGTTAAGATAATATGTCTAATTGTTGGTTTAAGTGAAGATAATATGTCTAATTGTTGGTTTGAGTGAAGATAATATGTCTAATTGTTGGTTTGAGTGAAGATAATATGTCTAATTGTTGGTTTGAGTGAAGATAATATGTCTAATTGTTGGTTTGAGTGAAAGATAATATGTCTAATTGTTGGTTTGAGTGAAAGATAATATGTCTAATTGTTGGTTTGAGTGAAGATAATATGTCTAATTGTTGGTTTGAGTGAAGATAATATGTCTAATTGTTGGTTTGAGTGAAAGATAATATGTCTAATTGTTGGTTTGAGTTAAGATAATATGTCTAATTGTTGGTTTGAGTTAAGATAATATGTCTAATTGTTGGTTTGAGTGAAGATAATATGTCTAATTGTTGGTTTGAGTT
>OX421498.1:18112303-18206401 GCA_949126835.1 Anisus vortex | reverse complement strand
TGGTTTGAGTGAAGATAATATGTCTAATTGTTGGTTTGAGTGAAAGATAATATGTCTAATTGTTGGTTTGAGTGAAAGATAAATGTCTAATTGTTGGTTTGAGTGAAGATAATATGTCTAATTGTTGGTTTGAGTGAAAGATAATATGTCTAATTGTTGGTTTGAGTGAAGATAATATGTCTAATTGTTGGTTTGAGTGAAGATAATATGTCTAATTGTTGGTTTGAGTGAAAGATAATATGTCTAATTGTTGGTTTGAGTGAAGATAATATGTCTAATTGTTGGTTTGAGTGAAGATAATATGTCTAATTGTTGGTTTGAGTGAAGATAATATGTCTAATTGTTGGTTTGAGTGAAGATAATATGTCTAATTGTTGGTTTGAGTGAAAGATAATATGTCTAATTGTTGGTTTGAGTGAAAGATAATATGTCTAATTGTTGGTTTGAGTGAAGATAATATGTCTAATTGTTGGTTTGAGTGAAAGATAATATGTCTAATTGTTGGTTTGAGTGAAGATAATATGTCTAATTGTTGGTTTGAGTGAAGATAATATGTCTAATTGTTGGTTTGAGTGAAGATAATATGTCTAATTGTTGGTTTGAGTGAAGATAATATGTCTAATTGTTGGTTTGAGTGAAGATAATATGTCTAATTGTTGGTTTGAGTGAAGATAATATGTCTAATTGTTGGTTTGAGTGAAGATAATATGTCTAATTGTTGGTTTGAGTGAAGATAATATGTCTAATTGTTGGTTTGAGTGAAGATAATATGTCTAATTGTTGGTTTGAGTGAAAGATAATATGTCTAATTGTTGGTTTGAGTGAAGATAATATGTCTAATTGTTGGTTTGAGTGAAGATAATATGTCTAATTGTTGGTTTGAGTGAAGATAATATGTCTAATTGTTGGTTTGAGTGAAGATAATATGTCTAATTGTTGGTTTGAGTGAAGATAATATGTCTAATTGTTGGTTTGAGTGAAGATAATATGTCTAATTGTTGGTTTGAGTGAAGATAATATGTCTAATTGTTGGTTTGAGTGAAGATAATATGTCTAATTGTTGGTTTGAGTGAAGATAATATGTCTAATTGTTGGTTTGAGTGAAGATAATATGTCTAATTGTTGGTTTGAGTGAAGATAATATGTCTAATTGTTGGTTTGAGTGAAGATAATATGTCTAATTGTTGGTTTGAGTGAAGATAATATGTCTAATTGTTGGTTTGAGTGAAGATAATATGTCTAATTGTTGGTTTGAGTGAAGATAATATGTCTAATTGTTGGTTTGAGTGAAGATAATATGTCTAATTGTTGGTTTGAGTGAAGATAATATGTCTAATTGTTGGTTTGAGTGAAGATAATATGTCTAATTGTTGGTTTGAGTGAAGATAATATGTCTAATTGTTGGTTTGAGTGAAGATAATATGTCTAATTGTTGGTTTGAGTGAAGATAATATGTCTAATTGTTGGTTTGAGTGAAGATAATATGTCTAATTGTTGGTTTGAGTGAAAGATAATATGTCTAATTGTTGGTTTGAGTGAAGATAATATGTCTAATTGTTGGTTTGAGTGAAGATAATATGTCTAATTGTTGGTTTGAGTGAAGATAATATGTCTAATTGTTGGTTTGAGTGAAGATAATATGTCTAATTGTTGGTTTGAGTGAAGATAATATGTCTAATTGTTGGTTTGAGTGAAGATAATATGTCTAATTGTTGGTTTGAGTGAAGATAATATGTCTAATTGTTGGTTTGAGTGAAGATAATATGTCTAATTGTTGGTTTGAGTGAAGATAATATGTCTAATTGTTGGTTTGAGTGAAGATAATATGTCTAATTGTTGGTTTGAGTGAAGATAATATGTCTAATTGTTGGTTTGAGTGAAGATAATATGTCTAATTGTTGGTTTGAGTGAAGATAATATGTCTAATTGGTTGAGTGAAGAATGTATTGTTGGTTGAGTGAAGATAATATGTCTAATTGGTTTGAGTTAAGATAATATGTCTAATTGTTGGTTTGAGTTAAGATAATATGTCTAATTGTTGGTTTGAGTGAAAGATAATATGTCTAATTGTTGGTTTGAGTGAAGATAATATGTCTAATTGTTGGTTTGAGTGAAGATAATATGTCTAATTGTTGGTTTGAGTGAAGATAATATGTCTAATTGTTGGTTTGAGTTAAGATAATATGTCTAATTGTTGGTTTGAGTTAAGATAATATGTCTAATTGTTGGTTTGAGTGAAAGATAATATGTCTAATTGTTGGTTTGAGTGAAGATAATATGTCTAATTGTTGGTTTGAGTGAAAGATAATATGTCTAATTGTTGGTTTGAGTGAAGATAATATGTCTAATTGTTGGTTTGAGTGAAGATAATATGTCTAATTGTTGGTTTGAGTTAAGATAATATGTCTAATTGTTGGTTTGAGTTAAGATAATATGTCTAATTGTTGGTTTGAGTGAAAGATAATATGTCTAATTGTTGGTTTGAGTGAAGATAATATGTCTAATTGTTGGTTTGAGTTAAGATAATATGTCTAATTGTTGGTTTGAGTTAAGATAATATGTCTAATTGTTGGTTTGAGTGAAAGATAATATGTCTAATTGTTGGTTTGAGTGAAGATAATATGTCTAATTGTTGGTTTGAGTGAAAGATAATATGTCTAATTGTTGGTTTGAGTGAAGATAATATGTCTAATTGTTGGTTTGAGTGAAGATAATATGTCTAATTGTTGGTTTGAGTTAAGATAATATGTCTAATTGTTGGTTTGAGTTAAGATAATATGTCTAATTGTTGGTTTGAGTTAAGATAATATGTCTAATTGTTGGTTTGAGTGAAAGATAATATGTCTAATTGTTGGTTTGAGTGAAGATAATATGTCTAATTGTTGGTTTGAGTTAAGATAATATGTCTAATTGTTGGTTTGAGTGAAAGATAATATGTCTAATTGTTGGTTTGAGTGAAAGATAATATGTCTAATTGTTGGTTTGAGTTAAGATAATATGTCTAATTGTTGGTTTGAGTGAAAGATAATATGTCTAATTGTTGGTTTGAGTGAAGATAATATGTCTAATTGTTGGTTTGAGTTAAGATAATATGTCTAATTGTTGGTTTGAGTGAAGATAATATGTCTAATTGTTGGTTTGAGTTAAGATAATATGTCTAATTGTTGGTTTGAGTGAAAGATAATATGTCTAATTGTTGGTTTGAGTGAAGATAATATGTCTAATTGTTGGTTTGAGTTAAGATAATATGTCTAATTGTTGGTTTGAGTTAAGATAATATGTCTAATTGTTGGTTTGAGTTAAGATAATATGTCTAATTGTTGGTTTGAGTTAAGATAATATGTCTAATTGTTGGTTTGAGTTAAGATAATATGTCTAATTGTTGGTTTGAGTGAAAGATAATATGTCTAATTGTTGGTTTGAGTGAAAGATAATATGTCTAATTGTTGGTTTGAGTGAAAGATAATATGTCTAATTGTTGGTTTGAGTGAAAGATAATATGTCTAATTGTTGGTTTGAGTTAAGATAATATGTCTAATTGTTGGTTTGAGTGAAAGATAATATGTCTAATTGTTGGTTTGAGTGAAAGATAATATGTCTAATTGTTGGTTTGAGTGAAAGATAATATGTCTAATTGTTGGTTTGAGTGAAAGATAATATGTCTAATTGTTGGTTTGAGTTAAGATAATATGTCTAATTGTTGGTTTGAGTGAAAGATAATATGTCTAATTGTTGGTTTGAGTGAAAGATAATATGTCTAATTGTTGGTTTGAGTGAAAGATAATATGTCTAATTGTTGGTTTGAGTGAAGATAATATGTCTAATTGTTGGTTTGAGTGAAAGATAATATGTCTAATTGTTGGTTTGAGTGAAAGATAATATGTCTAATTGTTGGTTTGAGTTAAGATAATATGTCTAATTGTTGGTTTGAGTTAAGATAATATGTCTAATTGTTGGTTTGAGTGAAAGATAATATGTCTAATTGTTGGTTTGAGTGAAAGATAATATGTCTAATTGTTGGTTTGAGTGAAAGATAATATGTCTAATTGTTGGTTTGAGTTAAGATAATATGTCTAATTGTTGGTTTGAGTGAAGATAATATGTCTAATTGTTGGTTTGAGTGAAGATAATATGTCTAATTGTTGGTTTGAGTGAAAGATAATATGTCTAATTGTTGGTTTGAGTTAAGATAATATGTCTAATTGTTGGTTTGAGTGAAAGATAATATGTCTAATTGTTGGTTTGAGTTAAGTTAATATGTCTAATTGTTGGTTTGAGTGAAAGATAATATGTCTAATTGTTGGTTTGAGTGAAAGATAATATGTCTAATTGTTGGTTTGAGTGAAAGATAATATGTCTAATTGTTGGTTTGAGTTAAGATAATATGTCTAATTGTTGGTTTGAGTGAAGATAATATGTCTAATTGTTGGTTTGAGTGAAGATAATATGTCTAATTGTTGGTTTGAGTGAAAGATAATATGTCTAATTGTTGGTTTGAGTTAAGATAATATGTCTAATTGTTGGTTTGAGTGAAAGATAATATGTCTAATTGTTGGTTTGAGTTAAGATAATATGTCTAATTGTTGGTTTGAGTGAAAGATAATATGTCTAATTGTTGGTTTGAGTGAAAGATAATATGTCTAATTGTTGGTTTGAGTGAAAGATAATATGTCTAATTGTTGGTTTGAGTGAAAGATAATATGTCTAATTGTTGGTTTGAGTGAAAGATAATATGTCTAATTGTTGGTTTGAGTGAAAGATAATATGTCTAATTGTTGGTTTGAGTTAAGATAATATGTCTAATTGTTGGTTTGAGTGAAAGATAATATGTCTAATTGTTGGTTTGAGTTAAGATAATATGTCTAATTGTTGGTTTGAGTGAAAGATAATATGTCTAATTGTTGGTTTGAGTGAAAGATAATATGTCTAATTGTTGGTTTGAGTGAAAGATAATATGTCTAATTGTTGGTTTGAGTTAAGATAATATGTCTAATTGTTGGTTTGAGTTAAGATAATATGTCTAATTGTTGGTTTGAGTTAAGATAATATGTCTAATTGTTGGTTTGAGTTAAGATAATATGTCTAATTGTTGGTTTGAGTTAAGTTGTTTTTTTGCTATCATAAGAATTTATTGGATGTGTATTATTAACCCTTCCCGTACCGACCTACTTCTATCTATGCTGCCTTCAGTTCCGCTATATACGCGCCCGGGACTGTAAGGGTTAAACATGGGGATGGATAAGGGCAGAGGTGAAAGAATTTGAAATGATGTTAAGATAAATGACGGCATTGCCGTGGAAGGATCTGGTATTCACACGTGTGTTTTATATGATGTGTAGATAGGTGAGATTAACACCCAAAACACATGCCGGAAAATGAAAGTGTGAATAGCTAAATAGATGAATGAAAGAATGTATGAATCGAAAGAAGGGGGTAAATGAACACGAGCTGAGTGAATGAATAAATGGATGCGTGAACAATTGAATGAATGGACAAATGAATAAGTGAACACGCGAATGAATGAATACATGAGCGAATAAACAAATGATTGAAGAAACGAATGGATGAATGAACAAAAGAATGAATGGGCATAGTGTGAAAGAACGCATTCTAAAAGAACAAATGGGTACGTGAACAAATGCGTGAATAATGTAAATAACGGATGAATGAACAAATGGATGAATCAACAAATGGATGAATGAACAAATGGATGAATCAACAAATGGATGAATGAACAAATGGATGAATTTGGTCTTCTTGCTCCTAAACCAGGGGTCGGCAATCTTTTGATAACAGTGTGCCAATGTGTCAATGTGCCAAGGTATAAATTCTATTATATTATATATAGTCTATATGCCAACAGGCCTAAAAGTCTTTCTGCTCTAGCAATATTTCTTGTAGCAGAGACTTGAATTTCATTTTTTTTTAGTTTTCTGCGTGCCACGTCTGACCCGCGTGCCGACTCCTACTCTAGACAATGGGACAAGTTTTGCGGCAGAGGCAGTATTATGAGGCCTGCTCAAGCTTCCAGAAAACCTTGCAGGAACTTAAGACCAATAGAGTATCCTTTTACAATGATGCTGCATTGTATCAAACCACTGCCAACTCTAGCGGCACAGACCATGACCGAAAAGTATCAACTTTAAGTCGGTCGTGACTCAAACATCCTACCAGAGAACGCCGTCTGCTGAGAACCACTTAGAACTTGCAGGTCCAGATGTTGACATGTTTTAAATACAAATTTGAGCAAATCAGAAGTCTTCTATTATATACCTTTTAAGGCCGTGTTAATCCATGGGTCAAGTGTAGCAACGTTCACACATATTGGGGACCACGGCATTACTAAAAGAATATGAACCTGCATGATGCCCATACACCGCCTTTACTTTTCCACATTTAATGTCATGCAGGTACCTTTCACAGCTGGTTAGACCCAGTGACACTTGATTAAACAAAATATCATAAGCCAGGATTATCGAACCCGGAACATTTGGTAAAGCATCCTCTAGATCAGTTTCCCAAACACCGGGTCGCGAACCGGTGAAAAAAAAAAAAATAGAAGTTTAGAGAAACGCCGCTCTATTTTTTGAATTTGAAAATTTAAAATATGTCCAAAGTATGTTATATATAACCCAAAAGGCAACAGACATTAGACCAGTCACAAAGTAGAAGATAAATTCGGACTACTATATAGGAATGGGGCAAGGTGACCGAAGGCAGCGCGTTCAATTGGCGAACCAAAGGTCCTGTGTTAGAATCCTGGTGTAGGCTAGGATTTATTCCCTGGACTTGAGGGTGTCCCTGCGTATACCCAGCTATGATGGGTACCTGATATTAGTTGGGGTAAAGTAAAGGCGGCTGGGCATTGAGCTGGCTACACATCCCCTAGTATGCCGTGGCCACTGCTACACCAGAACTTTGATCAATTTGGTCCGACGGGTACTTTACTATAAAGGGGCCTAGTATAAAATCACTAAATACTTACTTTGTAATCAATGCCAATTACCATTTGTTTGGAGTAACAAACCAATTATGAATTATTATTTTAATGAGAACATTACTGGTTAAAGGACCAAAGAAACGGCCTTGGTAGAGCCAACACTAACAGAGGATGTGGCTAAACATGGAAGCAAAATGGTGCATAAATTCCATCGAGAGTTGCGCTCTACAAATGACTATCATTATCGTTACTCTGAGAGCACTTAATGTCATTAAATGCAAAGTCACGGCTGTGCACAGCTTAGGCTGACTATAACAGCTTCACTGCCATTTAAACGTGGATTTTATTATCATACTCATCTATTATCTAGCCTAGAGTCTAGAGAATTATAAATCTATCCGTTTCTTGTTTGTTTGTTGCTCAATTTGAAATGCTCTCTGAGATTACATTAAGTGTGTTGGCAGCGCTATACAAATGAAATAGAATTATTATTATTAGCTGTGTTCATTCTTTTTTTTTTTACAAATATCGAGTGCAAAGTCTTGTTTGTTTTTTTAAACATTGATATACTATTTAGAATGTCTTTAATTTGTGAATACAACCAGGAGAAAATGTACATTAGATATAGATTATGCGTTTTGAAAGTAAATCTATGTGTTTTAATTTTAACGTGAATGGCAAACCAATGTATAAGATGTAACAAACTAACAGAAATATATATATATAATGTATAAAAGGAATCAATTTTATTTATGTAGCTACGTGAAAGATAGCCCATTCTGTGCCGTTCAACTTAAAATTCCCTCTTAGATTTAAAATTCGTTTTCCTTAATTTGCGCGTTGAAGTTAAAAAAACAACAGTGTGTCCCAAAAAGCGCGCCATGAAGCGTTGGATAGGGGGGGAGCGGGGGGATAGGGGGATGGTCTTTACGTGAGCACTGCCGAATAATATTTTGCTAAGGCGTTTCATAATTTTGTGTATTTCTTTTCGTTTCAATGTGATGAGATGCGACGTCTATGGCGTTGTCTTAAGAAAAGGAGGCCGTGTAAAAAATAACTTTGCATTAAAAAGGGCCCAGCGAGTAGAAAATAAATTAAGACTCCCTGATGTAAAGATTATTTTTGGGTGAGCCGATAACCTGCGGCGCCTGAAGTTAAAGACTGGTGACTTGAGGAAGTTCTGATATGATAGTGTTAAAGATATTTCTCCTTTTTGTTTTATTATTGACTGGCCTGCGTTTAACTACTGGCAAGCACAGACTCCAACGAACGCCCATACGTATACACACACATAATATATACATAAATACACAATAAAACATACACACACATAATATAGACATAAATACACAATAAAACACACACAGGCGCACACAATCAGCGAAAGTTATCAACACTAGGGAATGCCTGCGTGTACATGAAGTTGTGTGAGTGTGCAATAATGTAAGTTTGTTTGTGTTTAAGTGTGTAGCGTAACTGTCAAAGTGTGTGTTTTTTTAAGTGTGTAATTGTGTTTGTGTTTAAGTGTGTATTTGTGTAAGTGTTTTTTGTGTTTAAGTGTGTAATTGTGTAAGTGTGTAGGGGAAACTGGGGTAAAACGAGACACACGAATTACTGCCTTGTCGGCAAAATCCGTTTTGTTTGATTGAGCTGCATGAGTCAGTGAGAGGCAAATATTTCAATTTTGGCTATTTTGATCTATTTTTATGGTTATGATGCAAATGTGTCCATTAAGAACAAAAATACTGATTTTTCAGACAAGAATTAACATTCTGATAGATATTTCTGTGGGCTATGGTAATAGATCTAAGACTTATCAGTTTGACCTACTTAAACATGGCAGCGTGTGGTTACGAGGCTCGTGAACAAGGTTATGTTGGGGTAAAACAGGACAATACAATGGGGCAAAATGGGAAAATACGGTTAACTCAATAAATCATTTGTTTTTCTTTTAAAACAAACAAATCTCATCTTTAGTTGTTGTGTCATTATTGTCCACCAATTGCTTGTTTAGTACACAGAATATCGCTTATATGTTAATGTTATCTTTGATACGACAGGTTTTTTTTTTCCCTTAAGTATCTCGTTTTACCCCAGGTTCCCCTATGTGTTTAAGTGTGTAATTGAAGGGCACAGGGGAAAAAGCAGACATGTCACATTTTGCAAGTTTCGAGGAAACCCATTTTGAACGTTCAAAGACTCCTCAATGATCTAAGCTACATAATACAAAGTTGAGATTCTGCATACAGCAAGGGGAACCAATATCATTGCTATAAATGATAAATTTTGTATGTTTTCTTTTATTACTGATGGGATTTGAACTATAAAAAAAACACAAGAGGTGGTTTTGTGACATGTCTGTTTTTTCCCTGAATCCAAAATATTCCGCAATAGGCTAAGCTTTATTCTCCAGATATACTCATAATGCTTTGGGATGCTTAAAGAAAGATATTAGAAGGCATATAAATCAATCTTTTACCATATTCAATTTTTCGTGCATTCGTGGTCGGACTGCTTTAAATTAAAGTGATCATAGCAAGTACTGGGATTTGGGTGTGTAGGCCTACACTTTGCTCATTCCAAAGTGATAGAGAGACATTATTTTGTGATTGACAGAAAGGTTAATTTCATGAGAACTGCACAACATACACAAACAGCACACAAGAACAAAGTATAAAAAAGAAAACAAGCTTCAGTTGCAATGTTTTATTGAAACAATGGATTCAAACAAGCACGCACCCTTTAAACGAATTAAATGGCATTAATTCATTAATCACTGTTAATGTCTCTCTTCCTCAACTCAAGCTCTCACTGAAATAAAGGAGAAGCTCACTGCAATATAACCAATAATATTCAATCCTCATTCTCCGACGCATCACTGAGTCCATTTAATTGTTCGCTTTCGAGGCGTTTCAGTCACAACTAACTGGTCTGTCAAAGCATTCCGCCATTTTGCACGCACTTTGTTGTTATGCAAAAGCTAAACGCAGATTGGCTGACCTAGTAATGTGACTCAACATCACATGACTCAACGTGGACATGTCTACTTCTTCGGAAGTTTTTCCCCTGTAAACTTTGGACATATCTGGTTTTTCCCCAGATGGCTATAATTTTAAGTGTTAAATACCCGAGACTTGGCAGTTTTTTCGGTTTGATAACTCAGACTCAATATAATGAAACTTTACGTCGGGCTCTACATACCAAGGGAAAAAATTCAAATTATATGAAATTTTTGACATGTCTGCTTTTTCCCATGTGCCCTTCAATTGTGTTTGTGTTTAAGTGTGTATCCAGGCCCCACGAGAGGGGGGTACAGCCGGTACGCCGTACCGGGGCCCATGAGAGTTTAGGGGGCCCATGAATATTAAAATTTAAAATTAAATTGGCAATAACGTAAGTATTTTTTAATTGTGGGTATTCAGCTAAGAGGAGGTGTCCCAAAACCTTCCACAATCTCATGTGGCACTGGGGGCCCTTAATTTTGATATTCTTTGAATGTGTACTTGAACATTTTGTTAAATATGTAATGAAGGTTTTAGTTTTAATATAGGGCCTAATTATTTTCGATAGCATTTAAGATCTCTGTTTTTATTTTATTTTTATCCAGAGACACTGACAAATATAGACCTATGAGCCTTACAGTCTTACAGTTCTCCCTGTTAGTTTAGTAGCCTAGGCCTACATACTCTATATCGCTACATACTAGTACGGGAGTCAAAGCTAGTCGATCCTTTTACACTTTAACGATCCCCTGCGAGGTAGCCAAGAGGGGAGGTTGAAGGTATCATAATTTTAGACAAATTTAAATACACATTATTCAGTTGTAGCCTCAAGAGGTGGAAAATACTGTCAAAGCTTCAAGGCATTTCTAGCACCATATGGCCAGATCGAGTTGAAAGTGTACAACAATTTGTAGCTCATCTACGAGGGTGTATGTTGGCTTTGGAAGACCTGTAAAAGCTAAATCTTACTCCGAAAACCAGAAACGAAATCCATGGAGCTATATGTTATGTTGGTTCTTTCACTTGCATCACAATGTCAGTCTTGTGGGACAGTGTACTAGTCCCTATTGACTTCTACAAAAAAGTCTCTCAAGCTTGTGATGCGACTATAGATATGGAAGTTGCAAACATAGAGAGCTTATAATAGGCCTATGCACAACTAGGGGCTTTGCGAAACGGTTGGAAAGCAATGTGGAATGAAGCTAAGCTTGTTGCAGCCAACCTGCAGATAGAAGTACAATTGTTTAGGAACAATAATACAACTGCCAGAAAAAGAACAATATTTCATGATGAGGATACACCTGATGAAAATGTGAATGCGATGAATGAAACAGAAGCCCACTTGCGAAAACATATATTTTATGTTGTATTGGATAGTGTTATTGGAGGGCTTACAGTTTACAGTTCAGTTCAATTCAGTCATAGATATTTCTGACACATTCAGCTTTCTTTGGAACTGCCAAAAGATGTCAGAAGAAGACTTGATGTATAAAGCTGCTTAGTTAGAAGAAAAGTATTATAATGACATAAGTTGTGAAGACTTTCTTCAGGAAATAATTCACCTAACAATGGTTCACACGCAATTTTGGTAAAGAACAGTTGGGTGCATTGGAACTTGGAACTGTTAAATGCTTTGGCAAATTTCAAGTTAAAAAATATTTGTCCTAACATAAGTGTCAGTTCGAGGATGTCCCTTACAGCACCAGCCACAGTAGCATGAACAGAGAGGAGCTTCAGTAAACTCAAGCTCATCATAAATTACCTTAGGTCCACCATGAGTCAGGATCGCCTGAACAACTTGGCTAGGCTGAGTATTGAGTCTGTCATTGCAAGACAAATAAACTTTGACACTGTAATTCGTAGTTTTGCCAAGAAAAAGGCACGCAATTTAAGGCAGCCCTCTTTTATAAAAAACGAGTATTTTTCTTCTCATCTTTTTATCATTCATGAAGACCTATTGATGTATTTTCTGTTGACTATATCTTTTCAAGAAACAGTAAGCAATCAAAAAATGAATGATTTGGGTAAATTTGTAAATAATAATTATTCGAAAGACATGCATAAAATGCGATTAAGATGTATATTTATGTACTTTTTTTTATAGTACCGCATTGAAAAGTTGTTAAGTTGTTAATCGTTTATACTTTATATAAATTTTAATAAAATTCCAAACGCATTGAACTTGAAATCATTTTAATTGACTTGATAAAATATTGTTATTTATTTATAACAGAGTTTCACCTGTCATAGATATGTCCCAAATTATTAAATCAAGAAGCTGTGACAACTACAAGTAGCTTACATTAACATGTGTCTCATATTCTCAATTTACTCTCTCAATTTTCACATTCAAATTAATCCATATTAAAATGAATTATGACAAGTTAATTGACATTTTAATTGTCCAACTTTAAAACCTCCTATACTTGTCTAGTTCTTTTCAACCAAATTACTCATCAATCATCAGCGAGAGTAACTTTTCCCATTTTACACATCCTTGTAATATTTGCAAGATCAATTCTGATTAATACTGAAGCGGAATAACAATTATATCTAAAATAATTTAAACTAATAATTATGTACTTGATTAATGTATCTTTGTAATAGACCTGTAAGGCTGTGATTGAAATTACCGGTATTACAATCTAATGGTAAATAATGGTAACACTTATGACAGTTTCACAAAATGATCCACATACATGAATCACTGTAAATTTGGCAACGGTATTTTCGTCAACGGTATTTTCGGCAAGGTATTTTTGGCAAAGGTAAATTTGGAATAGGTAAATTCGGCAAAACTAGCAAAGCGGTAAAATTGGCAACGGTAAAATTGGCAATCATATAATATCCACTGTTTTTATTAAAAGTATTGGTAGGACTACAATCTATTCCATGTATCGGCAACCTATGGAATGCGTGCCATCCTTGGCACGCAAAACGGTTTTAAATGGCACATGAAAGACCACCATAATGGTGAAAAGAGCAGGGAAACATTAAGGCACACTTTGGCACGTAATTTAATTTAACGTCCTCTAATGATCAAAAACGAACATTTTAAATAGGAACCAAATGTACCCCCTCCCCCGCCCCAGGCGTTTCTCCCCCCCCCCCCAGCCCACCACACCCCACCCCCAAAGGTGGCCAAAGGCGGTATGTGTGTAAGATAGCCCAACTGACGATCACTTGGAGTTCTGTTTAGATCTTTACGCATCAATGCATACCCTTATCTCCAATACGTCCCTTTAAACTTCCTCCGTTTATAGCACATTGGCGAGATTACGTAACTCTGACTACTTGACCTACACCATGATACTGGTACTGTTTGCAAGAACAGACGTAGAATGCCCCCCTTCCCTCCCGCCCCCGATATATAAAGCATACAAATTAGGTAACAAAAAATAGTTAATTAGTTCGTTTGACTAAAAATTAAATTTAAGAAAAACATTGAATAAATACACCGTAATTTTTTTTTAACCATTTACGTTATTTAACTAATGCATAAAAAGGAACATTTAAATAGACTCCCAATGTAACCCCTCCCCTCCCCCCCCCCCCCCCCCCCTTGTCTATAGCACAAGGAAACAAGGCAAAGCAATGTTACATAATGTAGATTATTTGCCATCCCCCTCTTCTTTTTTAAACACCAGAATGAGACTCGCCCTCCCCGGTCTCACCACCCCGTCTCCCCACCCTCGTCTCCCCAACCCCGTCTCCCCACCGATTAAAGTGTTAGTGACCAGCTTGGTAGCACCAGGCTAAGCAGTGAAAACTAAAAGAGTTTGGGGGGGTGTATTCGTTTAAATTCCTTTTTAATCCCAACACATTGTTGTTATTAGTAAAACAAATCAGTATTTCTATCAAAACATTGATATTGATATTGGATTTCATTTTATTATTACAATTTTGAAGAAAAAAAAATTATTTACTTTTCTTATATATTTAAATTATATTACAAACGAGAGTTGTAAATAAAACATTTAAATTGTATAAAAGTACTTTCAATGTTTAAACCAATTTACTTAGGCTATAAGGCACATTTAGCTACAAATATCTTGTAAGTTATCGAGGTTTCTATGTCAAATATAGCAAACTATTATGTATTGTTGTAGGCCTATATGTCTAAGTAATGTATACTTGTATCGTTATAACATAGAAGGTACAAGGTTTAAAACTACAAAGACAAAAGTTAGCCTACTGATTGACGGCAAATAGCCGACTGCAATGGAATGTGATAAAATGTTTTATGGTGGCCGTGTGTCCCCCCCCCCCCCCACACACACACTCAACAACCCGTGCTGAGAGAATAGGCCTATAGGTCAGCAAAGTAATTCCTTAACTCTCCCTGACGTAACCGGTCAAGAAAATTCGTGTATCTCGGGAGAGGGGAATAAGGACTGTGTTAGTTTTTGATAGATATATAAAGTAGGAGGGTTGTTATGTGTTTGCAATGTTTCCCGTACGATCTAAACAAACCTGGGCTCATTCGTAAAGAACTTAGTATGGTCGTGCCTGAAAGGAGAGTCTGGTCGGGGGCGGGAGGGGAGGGGGCACTCTACGTTTGCTCTTGTTTACACAACCAGTATCATACTATGAAAGGGTGGCGGTCAGGTAGTCAGAGTTCCGTAATATCGTGGGGGAGACAAACGTATGCTTTGATGCCTAAAGTCAATTTGGTTACCTACACACATAGGCGTACCTTTACATTTGCCGAGGCGTAACTTGAGGGGGGGGGGAAGAAACGCCAGGGCTTGGGAAGGGGTACATTTGGCGCCTATTTAAAATGTTTGTCTTTGATCATTAGATGACGTTCAATTAAATAACGTGCCAAATTGCTCCTTAATGTTATCATGCTCTTTTCACCATTTTGGTGGTCTTTCATGTGCCATTTAAAAACACTCTTGTGTGTCAAGTATGGCACGCATTGCATATGTTGCCTATCCATGGACTAGAGTGTAGTTTAACCAATACTTTAATAAAAACAGTGGATATTATATGATTGCCAATTTTACCGTTGCCAATTTTACCGCTTTGCGTGTTTTGCCGAATTTACCTATTCCGAAATTACCTTTGCCAAAATCACCTTGCCTTAAATACCGGTTCCGAATTTACCATTGCCAAATTTACCGAGCACCCACATACATACCTTTTAAAAAGAGTCCTGATGTTTCAAACTCATGTAATACAAATAAATTATCTAGATATGACTAGTGTAAACTAGTGTTAGAAAAATAAAGTGTGTCGGGGGGGGGGGGGGGGGGAGGGGGCCCAGAAAAGATCTCGTACCGGCATCATTTTTTTCTCTCGAGGGCCCTGTATGTATCTGTGTAAGTGTGTTTGTGTCTAAGTGTGTGATCGTGTAAGTGTGTTTGTGTTTAAGTGTGTAATTGTTTAGGCCTAAATGTTTTTGTATTTAAGTGTGTAATTGTGTAAGCGTGTTTTTGTTTAAGTGTGTAATTGTGTAAGTGTGTAGTGTGTACATGTGTTGGGTCATGTGCATACGTGTTCCCTTATGCCTTCACTTCGTGTCGAAATTTTCTACGTGATAAATAAATGCACAAGAGCGATTGTGCAATAAAGTAAAACCATTTATCGCATGATACGCTTTTTTTAGATGGCGCGGATAATAATGGCAGTCTAGATGGCACGGATAATGACGGCGAAACAGTAACTCCAATGTAGTCAAAACAAGGACGATAAACAAACCACTGAGATACTTGTAAATTACAAGTCAGTCATAAAATATTGACTTGTATTAGGGGCAAGGGTGTTAACTCTCAACAGCAATACGGCCCATTGAGTATTTTTAAGGGGTCGTTCTATTATGATGTCAATAAAAAAAAACCAACAGCATAATATAATTCAAAACCCTCATAAAAAAATATCATGTAGAATGTAGACTAGCCTTGTCAGTTTGAAATCCGACAGAAAGATATGTCAATGATGTCATTAATTTATTGTTATGTACACTATTTAAAAGAGTGTCATAATGAAAAGATTAAAAATCCTAAAAAATTGTGCCTGTTAATTACGTCATCAATTTTTTGTCAGCTTGCTCTTTTTCAACTGGTGCACAACTAATATTGAATATATTACAGACGCCTCTATATAAGGAAGATAATTGCTTCATACGCTCATCCCTGGCCAGAGTCTAGTCTTAAATTTTTATTATGTTTTAAATTATGTTAAGCTACTGGTTTTCCTGGTTTGTTCAGGCAACCCAATCCATGCCCAATTCACACTCGGGAAGAAAGAGTGCTTTCAAAATATCAATAGTGAAACGTAAAATTAATTTCATTAAATATTTCTATTTAAAAAAATAAAACAATACAGAAAAAAAATAATGTTTAACTCCCCGGATTGGAACAAAAAATGTGCGGGGAGGGGTGTAATAATGTGCCTCCATTCCCCCCTCTCGTGGCTAAACCTTATGAGAGTTAAAGTTAATTGGAAATATGTAAACAGGTTTTAAAATGTATTAAAAATTATTTATAGACCTTTCAATCTTTATTCTATTTTAAACATAAAAGCCAGAGTATACCATTTTTATTGGTCAATACGGAATGGGGGGCGGGGGATGGTGAAAAATGTTGATATCAGTTCTTAAGGAGGTGGGTAACCAGTACTGAAAGTTTGACAAGTGTTGATTCAGGGTAAAAAGGTAGGTGGGGGGGGGGGAGGGAATTGCCAAAATGTTGACGTAATTAAAGGACGACCCCTTAAATATCTAATCATAATTATTATCGCTTCAACTCAAGCTGACAAGTTGTAGCAATACTTTTGTAAAAAAAACAACTGAAAAACTACATCTATTTATTTTAAGATTTACCTCCCTTAAACATTTTTCTAATTTTTCTATTAAGTCTATTAAATACTCCTTTTTATTTATTGTTTTGCTGTCTTATATGTTTTTCTTTCAAGTTTTGAGATTATAAATTAGCTCTGAGTCTATATATTATGATCTTTTAATTTCATTTTCATATAGCATAGAGCAGGGGTCGGCAACCTTTTGACACGGAAGAGCCTAAAGTGACGACTTACAAAATTTTCCAGTTGTTAAAGAGCCACTAACATTTTTGTTTCAATATTATGGTATTTGATTAGGATTAGGTATATAAATTTGATTTTTTTATTTAAAATAGATAGCTTTAAATATGAAATAATATTATTGATATAAAAACATACAAATGTTTCGCACAAAACATATTAAAGTATTTTAGCTAGCTCTGCTATAATAATAAAATATAACTATAATAAAGCTTATTGAATAATAGATAGTTACAATCGTTACATCAGTGGGAGTCTTTTGAACGTTTGATTAAGTCTGGCTCATAACTTGTTGTTTTCAGTTTCAAGCACATCTCTAGATTTTAATTTGATAGTTGGCTTCTTACTTTTTATTTTTATTATATTCAAGCAAGGGAACGCTTGCTTGCGCGAATATGTTGACCCGAAGATCGTCAGCACTCCAAATGCCAACTTTTTCACTTCATTGTAGACTCTGGAAGACTATTCCATGCATCAAATATGAGTGCCTCAACTCGCGGCATTTATCTTATCTTATACATTACAGACGCTCCTTCTATAAAGAAGATTATTGCGTCCTACGCTCATCCGTGGTCCGAGTCTAGTCTTGCAATTTTATTAATGTTTTAAATGATTTCAAATTTTTTTTAGAACTGTCCAGTTGTGCAGCGTGACGTGCATGTTTTTCTGGACCTCCAACTCTTCTAACTTGCTCTTGAGTTCTGTGAACTTGCCCCTCCTCAAGTGTTTGGTTTTTAAATCCAGCAATAGCATTTGAAGTGAACCAGCATCAATTCCAAATGGCTCAATGTTGATCTCATTTGTAGGCTATTTGTGTTGAGAAAATTTAATATGAACGTCAGAGTACTTGCTTTTGTTTTGAATTACTCAAATTACTCAGCGAATCCATCCTTCATTTTGTTTGTAGCCATGCTGAAGTATTTCGTGTCAATAGTTGCACTGGTTTCATCGCGATATTGCTACATATTTTTGAAATAAAGTAGTTTACCGCTCCATGTCTTTGACAAAAAGAAGTAACTTATTTTCGAAACAAAACACTTCTTCGAGCAAGGCATAGGCTGGGTTTCCCTTTCCTTGCAGTTTTACATTTAGCTCATTTATTCTTTGTGATATCCACCATGAAGTTGAAGTTTTGCAGCCATTTGTCTTCTTTCAATTCTATTGAAGAATGTTTTTATTTCACTGCATCAAGAAGCAAAACGTTTCAATAGGTTACCCATTTAAAGCCATCGCACTTTATTGTGCAGAAGTAGGTCATAATACTGGCTTTCTATTTCTTCAAGAAATTCCTAAAACTGGCGATGGAAGCAGTGTGCTTGCAAAAATGTTGTTAATGATCTTAATTACTAAGTTCATGACCTCAACTATTTTGGCAGGAAATGTTTGTGCACAAAGCGCCTCTTGATGAATTATGCATTAAAACGTTAATATTTTGTGGTTTATTTCTTACCGAAGAATCATTGTTACCCCTTTATGTATTCCTGTCATACTTCCGGCTCCATAAGTTGCTATGAAAACGATTTTATTTATACCAATTTCACAGTCTACCAGTAACTTTTGCACAGCATTTGCTCTATCTTCTCCACGAGTTTGCCATAAGAGTGGCACCAATACTAGCAGTTCTTGTTTTGGACCTTAGTACGACATATACCTGACGAAAAGGGTAACTTGTGCTGTGTGTTTTATGTCGCAAGATTCATCCATAGCAAATGATAAATCAGAAGCCAGTTGAATGTCTTCCACTTGCATATGTGTTCAGTGCCGGATTAAGGATCCTGAGGGCCGGGGGCAAAGAACTTTTGTGGGCCGGATGTTATCAATTATTGACCATTAAAAAATTAGTTCAAAACTTTTCTTGCTTTCCTTAATACCCTGTCTGGCGACAGTAACGTAAACCATGTACTAAAACGTTTATTTACAATTTGCAGCACGTATTAAACAACATGTACTTTTCGAGCCTTTCGACGTGCGAAATCAATCACAATATCATGAAAGTCAATGTCGCGCAAAATGTCAAACTCAATGCTCATCAAGCAAAGCATGTTCAATCGAACGTCTCCTATTGTGGACCTCAATGAGTTCTTCACTCTCTTCAAGGTAGAAAAACGTCATTCTCCTGTGCAGTTTGTTGTCATCATGCAGAGGAATAGTTTGAGAACCGTTTCTTCATAGGGGAATGTGTTCTGCAGTCCATTCTCAACTATGGTAAGAAATAATTGTAGTTCTGGCTGACGGTTGCTGGATGACACACCCTTGGGAGATTGCTGTGAGGATTCCACTCTAAGAAATGCGGCAAAATGAAGCAATTCCTCTGCTAGAGAATCTTCAAAATCATCTGGATATTTTTGCTGAAGCCGAGAGGATGCTGACCGAATCATATCAGTGGACGCATGCTCCAGATTCCTCAGAAATCCAAAAGTTTGGTTCAGCTCTTTGTATTCTGCCAAACGATGTACTAGGGCATTTCGAAGTTTGTCAAGTGTAAGTAAGAAGACTTGAGTTTTGAACCGATCAGAAGGATTGAACTCCGTTTCATCAGCATCACACTCATCAAACTGTTTCATCCGTTTTCGTTTCCTTATACTGTCTTCTCTGTAGGAAGAATTATCTATTGAGTTTTCCTCGCAGTTCATAAGTTCCAAAGTCATTTCGCTGCTGGTCAATAAATTCAATTAGTGATTTGTAGAGTTGCACAACTGTATTGAGATCCATTTTCGAGTCTTGTTAAGTACAACTGGTGGTGTTAATTCGGTCCAGGAACACATACCAAAATTCAACCATAATCCCAGTTTCCAAATAGCTCATTGTTTCGGACAATGAGTCAGCCTGGAGCCTGGCATTTTGAGGTTGGTTGTCATCGTTAGAAAGATTATCGAGAAGTTGTTTAATATTTGTGTAACCTTTCACATAAGCCTTCGTAGCGTCGGCGTGCGCAGACCATCTTGTGTCACTTAGCCGCTTGACGACAGACAACTGAAGTGGACGAAGCAGTTCAATAAGTTGGGCCCAACGATGAGTTGATCTTGAGAGAAAAACATATAGCTGTTGCATATGGTAAAAAAAAAGTGACAGTCTCCAGGCAACTACCCACCGCGCATTGACCAACCAGATTGAGTGAATGAGCAGCACAGGGAATAAACGACGCCAGTGGACAAAACTGAGAACAACTATTCAGCTATTAAATACATATTCTGCCCGAGCCGAAAGGTCAAATCCTTTTATTCTGATCTTTAATGATATAAAAATTGGGCCGGTAGGGAAGCTGGGGCCGGGGAATGGAGCCACGACAGCCCCATGGTTAATTCGGCACTGTATGTGTTACATTTTAAGGCATTTTAGCATATTTTTCCTGTTAACAATATATATATATATATATATTTGCAGTATAATATTTTTTATGAGTTTTGCAAAATAAAAATAGATCTATAATTACTAATATTTGCGCATGGAACTGGAGAGCCGCATCCTGACATTGAAAGATAACAACGTGCCAAGTGGGATTTCTTATTCATTCAGCGTGCCAACAGCCTAAAAGTCATTCTTCTTTAGCACTCAATTTCTTGTACAAGAGTACAAGAATGGTCTTTTTTTTTTAAAAAAAGTCTTCCGCGTGCCATTGAAATTCGCTATGCGTGGCAAGCGTGCCGTACGTTGCCGACCACTAGCCTAGAGAATAGCTGTATCCGTGCTCAATGCATGTTTTTTGTTTCTCAATGTTAAATGCACTCTGAGCTATTTATTTAGATTTTTATTTGTATATTTTCTTTATTTGTTTTTCTTTCCATCTAACTATCTATCCACCTTTCAAGATTCCTATCTATTTTGATAGTTATATTATTTATATATGATACTAGATAGCTGTGGTGGGCACGCAAGAGGTCAAAGAGGTCAACTAAATTCACAAATCTAAATGTAGGCTGTTTAGATGGTCATAAAATTTGCAACAAGTCCTATTTTTTTAATGCGAAATAGGCAACCCTTTTAAAAATATAATTAAAGAAAATGAAGATAAACAATTAGTATTTCCAATTCTGTACAGAACAAATTAACCTGCCAAAAACCATCGTCCAAGGCACTGTCGAAGTTTAACGCCGGAGAGGCCGTCAGCGGAAATGCTGACAAAGATTGGACAAAGCTGCAAATGACTGAACTATTGACAGCCGCTCAGAATAGGCAATGATGGAGAAAGATGACTGCTGATGTGTCCATTCGCCCCCCCCCCCCAACGACCATAAAGGTCAAGGGATCGATGATAATGTTGAAAGGCCATGGATGGGCAGGCATAAGGTCAATGGGAGCCACACTTTAGTCAAAGAACAATCGCATGCGTCACTTAAAGCCCCGTTTGCCCAGCCCTGCTATAAGCCCAATATGCACACACACACTATCTTTTTATTAACAAAATCTATCACTCTAACTACGTATGTATCTTTTTTTTAAATCTATATATTTATATCTTAATCTATCTAATTTATCTATCTCCTCTAGAGATATTGTTTTCTACATAATCTAGGTCAATAGGTCGATCTGGCCATATCGCAATTTCACGATAACTCGTCTTCGTAACAGCACATACCTAAGCCGCCCATCTATCTTCTTATAACCCTGCACCATTTATCACAAAACTTCTGAGTGTTCACTCATCCATAATTATCCATCAACACTATTACCTTCACTCTCTTTCTCTCTCTCTCTCTCTCTTTCTCTCTCTCTCTCTCTCTCTCTCTCTCTCTCTTTCTCTCTCTCTATCTCTCTCTCTCAGGTGAAATTCTGTTAGATGGAAGAAAAAAGTTAAAGGTAGGGGCTGCCTAAGAACTGCAACTTCTGAAAATAAGAGTTCTTCCCCTTGACACTTACCCTCATAATGTTGTCAAAACCAAAAAAATATTATCATCGTCCAGTCTACATCTGTCTCGTGGAGCTATAAATAGCAAACGTAAATATTTACACGAACTGAAATGCAAAGTTTTAAAAGAGTTGTGTTTTTTAATATGATTTTTTTTAATCGTTTAAAATATTCACACTAACTTATCATTTCGTTCTCATGCAAGTAATATATTTCAATATATTTTTTCCCGACCAAAATTATGCAGAACTTTTTAAAATAGTTTCATTCATCTAATTCACTTATCTATAAAATTGAATGGATAGCGCCTCCATAATATGTGCAAATTGAAGCTAGAATTGACTACACTATCAACACTATTCACTTATCCATATAACCGAGATATAGGAATAAACCACCTATAATTAGAACAAAACTATAGGATAAAAACGCAGTCTAGATCCCGTGAAATGTATTTATAGGTCAGTGTATATACTGGCTTACCAGCTAATATCATGTACACGTGAGAGAAGGATCCGGTTTAGTCTTTGACACTTTCAATTTGCCAAGAATACTAAAACAAAACTGCGTTTCTTTTTGCTTTTACTTGGGACTTTAAAAATGGCATTTCAACAAACTACAACAAGTCCACGTTGTTCTATCGCAAGATAAACAGAAACACACTAATAAAAAGAGTACAACCTGTAAATTCTTTCATAAAGGATAGAGGCGAGAAATTGCCGAAATGTCTTTTTCTGTTTTACATGCGCCATGCATCAACCCCATTGGGCTTACTAGACTGTGCAGAGAACGCACTACATGCTAACTAAATATTCACATCGCGTTTTATGGTTATTAGAGTTGATTCCAAGCTGCCAGAGTGTGTAATAATCACTCACACACGCGGATCACACACAGGTATCACTGACACACACACATGCACATACACAGATGCACACATACATACACTCATACATAGAGACACGTGCGTGCGCAAATGACAAAGTGGTGTCGATGCGCAAGCTATTTAAATCCTCTACCTGCTGGGAGAAAGGGGTGCTGAGGTAGGAATGAGGGTGAGAGGTAGAGGGTGGGGGTGGGGACCGTGGCATTCAGCAACATTGTGTATATTTACCATTTCCTCTTTGAGTGCCCTGGTGGGTTTCAGGCGTCTGCATTGGAGGAGAGTAGGAATTTAGGCTTAGTAGTAATTTTACTTTTTCTGATTTAACCTAGACTAAAGCCTATGGACTAGTCACTAGTGAATACTATAAAGCCTGTTAGAGCAATAGCAGTATAAGTATAGGCTATGGCTATAGGCCTATATAAATTATAAGTAAATAGGATAAAGGCCCTATTATTTAATATAGTATAGTCATTCATATTTCGGATCGGCCTATCGTATAGTTAAATATACTACTATAGTCTATAGACTATAAACATGTATAAAATGAAACTATTTACTATAGGCCTATACTATAAGCCTATTAAAGCTATAAGTCATAATATTAAATATAGAAAAAAAGGCCTTTGCCTATATGAAGTAGAGTATCCTGTCGGACAAGATTGACCCATAGGGCCGGTGAAGTACCAACACAATGCCCAGCCGAAGAACGTAGGCTCGGTGCCTGGAATTAAACCTAAGAGAGTTAGAGAAAGGTGGAGTACAGAGAGAAAGAGAGAGTGGGCTAGTACGAGAGAGAGAAAGAGAGAGAAATGGGTGGGGGAAGTAGTGGGAGAGATAGAGAAAAGGGTAGTGAGAGAGAAAGGGGGAGGTAGTGAGAGAGAAAGGTGGAGGTAGAGAGAGAGAAAGATGGAAGTAGAGAGAGAGAAAGGTGGGGGTAGAGAGAGAGAAAGGTGGAGGTAGAGAGAGAGAAAGGGGGAGGTAGAGAGAGAGAAAGGTGGAGGTAGAGAGAGAGAAAGGGGGAGGTAGAGAGAGAGAAAGGTGGAGGTAGAGAGAGAGAAAAGTGAAGGTAGAGAGAGAGAAAGGCGGGGGTAGAGAGAGAGAAAGGTGAAGGTAGAGAGAGAGAAAGGGGGAGGTAGAGGGAGAGAAAGGTGGAGGTAGAGAGAGAGAAAGGTGAAGGTAGAGAGAGAGAAAGGTGGAGGTAGAGAGAGAGAGAAAGGTGGAGGTAAAGAGAGAGAAAGGTGAAGGTAGAGAGAGAGAAAGGCGGGGGTAGAGAGAGAGAAAGGTGGAGGTAGAGAGAGAAAGGTGGAGGTAGAGAGAGAGAAAGGGAGAGGTAGAGAGAGAGAAAGGTGGAAGTAGAGAGAGAGAAAGGTGGAGGTAGAGAGAGAGAAAGGTGGGGGTAGAGAGAGAGAAAGGTGAAGGTAGAGAGAGAGAGAAAGGTGGATGTAGAGAGAGAGAAAGATGGAGGTAGAGAGAGAGAAAGGTGGGGGTAGTGAGAGAGAAAGGTGGAGGTAGAGAGAAAGGTGGAGGTAGAGAGAGAGAAAGGTGGGGGTAGAGAGAGAGAAAGATGGAGGTAGAGAGAGAGAAAGGTGGGGGTAGAGAGAGAGAAAGGTGGAGGTAGAGAGAGAGAAAGGTGGGGGTAGAGAGAGAGAAAGATGGAGGTAGTGAGAGAGAAAGGTGGAGGTAGAGAGAGAGAAAGGTGGAGGTAGAGAGAGAGAGAAAGGTGGAGGTAGAGAGAGAGAGAAAGGTGGAGGTAGAGAGAGAGAAAGGTGGAGGTAGAGAGAGAGAAAGGTGGAGGTAGAGAGAGTGAAAGGTGGAGGTAGAGAGAGAGAAAGGTGGAGGTAGAGAGAGAGAGAAAGGTGGAGGTAGTGAGAGAGAAAGGTGGAGGTAGAGAGAGAGAGAAAGGTGGAGGTAGAGAGAGAAAGGTGGAGGTAGAGAGAGAGAGAAAGGTGGAGGTAGTGAGAGAGAAAGGTGGAGGTAGAGAGAGAGAGAAAGGTGGAGGTAGAGAGAGAAAGGTGGAGGTAGAGAGAGAGAAAGGTGGAGGTAGAGAGAGAGAAAGGTGGAGGTAGAGAGAGAGAGAAAGGTGGAGGTAGAGAAAGAGAAAGGTGGAGGTAGAGAGAGAGAAAGGTGGAGGTAGAGAGAGAGAAAGGTGGAGGTAGTGATAGAGAAAGGTGGAGGTAGAGAGAGAGAGAAAGGTGGAGGTAGAGAGAGAGAAAGGTGGAGGTAGAGAGAGAGAAAGGTGAAGGTAGAGAGAGAGAAAGGTGGAGGTAGAGAGAGAGAGAAAGGTGGAGGTAGAGAGAGAGAAAGGTGGAGGTAGAGAGAGAGAAAGGTGGAGGTAGTGATAGAGAAAGGTGGAGGTAGAGAGAGAGAGAAAGGTGGAGGTAGAGAGAGAGAGAAAGGTGGAGGTAGAGAGAGAGAGAAAGGTGGAGGTAGAGAGAGAGAAAGGGGGAGGTAGAGAGAGAGAAAGGGGGAGGTAGAGAGAGAGAAAGGGGAAGATAGAGATAGAAAAAGAGAGAGAAAAAAGGGAGATAATGGGAGAGAGAGAGAAGATGGAAGGTAGTGAGAGAGAAAAAACAGAGATGCCAAGTGAGAGAAAGTGGGAGACAAATTCCAACAATAATAACAGGATGTTTGTGTGCTGCCTTTGAGAACCCAGCCTCGGTACAAGACGACCTGGCAGAAGAGAAAATTTCATGTTCAATTAAATGTTTCTAGACTCTAGATTTATGTTTATTTCTTTAATTTATTGTATATATGGACGAGCCCGAAGGCAGGCAGAACCGGCTAACTGGTTCTTGAGTACCAGGGAAATCCGGATTTTTTTCTGGAAACATAAACAGACTTCTAAAAGGGTCTTTTCAAATCCGGTTTTAGCCAACTCGTAGGCTACGTCTCTGCCTGCACTATGCTGGATCTGCCCACTTGTGATACGCTCAAATCCCAACTCGCTTATAGGTTCATAGCTCAAGCGTATTTCATTTAAGCGCAATGTTGTAATTGTATGAAAAATTGACTGTGCCAAACCCCTCTCTTCTCTCGTCATCATTACAAGTCGTCAACGAAAATGTCAAAGCCCCACCCCCACTTCCTCATTTCAGAGCTGGGGCTGGATCAGGGACCTTCGGCGCGGTCAACCGTGCTCGCTGCCGTTAGGCCACCGTGACCAGAGAAAATATACCATTGCCGCCATTATTGGAAAATGGCGTAATTTACATCTGAGTTGCTTTAGCCCCAGTTGGTTTCCTGTCACGTGTGTATGTGTGTGTGTGTGTGTGTATGTGTAACTCATAATATTAATTATGTAACGTAATCTACATTCACATCAACCCCTAATCCCCTTTTTGCTCCCTACTGCCTTCCCTCTCCCTCTTGTCCCACCTCCAACTGGCCATATCCAAAGGTTATGGTTGCGTTATGGTTGTGCGGTGACCTTTTCATGTCTGGCCTGGTTCCCGAGCCAAAAGCCGGCAACTCCTTCTTAGTGATGCAGAAACATTTGGGTCTAGATCATGACTCACCGAAGGTCTACCGGTGTAGAGCTGATCTAAATGTAGTTATATACAAAGGCAGACTAACAAACAGACAGATAGATAGGGACAGATAGACAGGGACAGATAGACAGGGACAGATAGACAGGGACAGATAGACAGGGACAGATAGACAGGGACAGATAGACAGGGACAGATAGACAGGGACAGATAGACAGGGACAGATAGACAGAGACAGATAGACAGGGACAGATAGACAGGGACAGATAGACAAGGACAGATAGACAGGGACAGATAGACAGGGACAGATAGACAGGGACAGATAGACAGGGACAGATAGACAGGGACAGATAGACAGGGACAGATAGACAGGGACAGATAGACAGGGACAGATAGATAGAGACAGATAGACAGGGACAGATAGACAGGGACAGATAGACAGGGACAGATAGACAGGGACAGATAGACAGGGACAGATAGACAGGACAGATAGACAGGGACAGATAGACAGGGACAGATAGATAGAGATAGACAGGGACAGATAGATACGAACAGATAGACAGAGTCAGATAGATACGGGGAAGATAAAGTAAGTAGGGATAAAAAAGAGACAGATGTAAGGGAGGGAGAACTAACGATCGATAGCGAGGTGGGGGGGGGGGGGGGGGACAAGAAAGAAATAAAACAGAGAAGCGAAGAATCTACATCCCCGTCTTACCCAACGAACGTGTTGTTGTTTTTATGCCAACGTTTACGAATTCCATATTTATTGAGAATTTGTGAACAAGGCCAACTTGCTTACTTGCCAACTATTGATTTCTACATTCGAATATGAATTTTATCTTATTCCTACATGTTACAGACGCCCCTTCTATAAAAAATAGTTTTGCTTCCTACGATCATCCGCCGTCTGAGTCTAGTCTTTACTTTTTAAATGTGCCTTGAGAATACTTGAGATCTTTATCAAGTTAAAATGTTTACTTTGAAATGAGCTTTTAATTAGCCTTTAATCAAAATAGAACGTTAAATTTCCAAAAAAATCCTTTAATTATTTATTAAACTTTAATCTTGTTAATTTTATTTTTATTATATGTATTTTGGAGGGGAGAGGGTGGAGGAGGCAGACTGTTTCATAAAATTCTTTAAATATTCTTCTGCTTAGAATAAGTTTATTACCTTAAAGACGCTCCTTATAATTATATATTTAGGCCTATATTTTGTATATTTCATTAATATTATATAATCATATAAAAACGTATATTATTATGTGGTTTAAGTCTATCTCATGGTCTCTGCATTTCAAGTGTTTTATAAAATGATAAAATGGTTTTTCAGGGCCACTTCCGGCTTCCCATTAGCCTATAGGCCTAATTATATAATATTTTACACCGTTACATACGTTATTTTATTATTTAGCCAGTGCCGGCTCTCTAGCTGATGGCGCCCTATGAACGTTGATTTTCGATGCCCTTTAGATGTATAATGACAATTATAAAAAAAATGTTCAAAAAGCAAACCAAAGCGATATTTTATAGAAATGAATGAACGATTTTCCCGAACAGTCTGTATCCTGAGCCAGCACTGCATTAAGAATAGACTATAGATGAACTATTAACGTGCTTCACATCTAGAGTATAGTGGCTATAGTGGCTATAGTGGCTATAGTGGCTATAGTAGCTATAGTGGCTATAGTGGCTATAGTGGCTATAGTGGCTATAGTGGCTATAGTGGCTATAGTGGCTATAGTGGATATAGTGGCTATAGTGGATATAGTGGCTATAGTGGATATAGTGGATATAGTGGCTAAAGTGGATATAGTGGATATAGTGGCTATAGTGGATATAGTGGATATAGTGTTTAGTGGCCATAATGGCTATAGACATAAAGTTAACACAAGGCTTGCGTCTAGAAACACAACACAGCCTGTAGCATTATAGACATGTAAACCCCCCCCCCCCCCCCAAAAAAAAAAAAAAACAACCTCAGAAAATAAATACAGGAGAAAAAAAAAGTTCAATACAAATATCGACTCGTGAGGAAAGGCGCGTAAAGGCTTTTTTTGGCCAGAAATCAACCTGTAAAGGGGAGTTGGGGAGGGGGGACGAAAGTCAAATATTGGGCACCTCTGACATAGTTTCTAAGAGAAATGGGAGGGGAGGGGAGGTGAGTCTATAGTAAACAAAAAAAATCAGGGAAAGGGCAAAATTTGGGTTAGGGTTATTTTTCGGTGTTTTTATTTAACGTGACCAAATAATGGAAGACTCACTGGTGTAGTTAGAAGTTTAAAATAAAAGAACAACAAAAATTAAACAACTAAATATCCCCAGGACTATGCAACTTATTTGTTTTATTAGCCTAACCATTTAGAGGAAAAATTAGATTGCAAAGTTGGCAACGCTCTCTTAGCAGAACTGTGGAAAGCGGAAAGGTCAGGGCCAATTTAATTTAAACTCAAAAAGGGTCAAATCAACTTTTTTTTTAAAAGCCCACAAAACAAAACAAAAAATTTTCCAAATACTAAATTGTTACATTAAATGCAAACATTACCATTAGGAATCCCCATTTCCTTAACAATTATAGAGAAAACAACCTAATTTCATAAAAAGTAAAGATGCTTAAGATACTACCATAATCTATTGTTTCTGTTAAGGAAACTAGTTGCAAAATGTCTGGTGCTAAAATGCCTATTCTATTTCATTGTTTTAAATCATAGGTTCTCAACCTTTTTCGACTCACCGCCCCCTTTTACAGTTTTTTTCCCGCTCACCGCCCCCCCCCCCTTTATTTTAGCGTCCATTCCCCCCACCCCTCTGGAAGTTAAAGGGTCAATATAGTTTCCGCAATTTTTCTTAGGCCGACCAGATTTGTGTGCTTATTTATTATCTTTTAAAAAAAGCTGAAAAGGAAACATATTGTAAGAATTAATAGATAAACAAAATTCCTAAACAAGAGGCTTAAAAAATCAATATTAATGTGAATCGTTTGCCTGTTGTGTTGCTGGTAGTTTGTCTATATTTGTTTCAATTTTGGTTACAAAATACTTAGGTCTCCACGCTTCACTATTTGCAGCTTGTTTTTCTTTTTTTATTAGCATAAAATCCACTTTCCACAAAAGAGGGTTATAAGAACGCAATACTAAAATTGTTGCCAAAATTCACAGACCTGGTGAAACGGACTCCCAAAGAATCGCATTTGCTTTTCAAAAACTCGAGCACCGAATCCAAGTCTCATACATTATATTTAAACGGTCATCTTCTGCCAACCAACCTCTGTGTCTCTGTGTGCAGTAGCAATCGCTTGTAGTCCACGTCAATGAACAATATTTATTTTGCAACATAGTACATAAGTACAATAAAGGCATAGATCTAGTCAAAGATATAACCAGAAAATTATAAAATTGGCAAACAATAAAAAATTATATCGAGACAATAATAGTACTACAGTAGAAGTCCAATAATCCGGCACGTTCGGGACCGGCTCGGTGCCGGACTACCGAAAATTCAGGTCTATCGGGCGGTGCCCCTTCTTTTTAGTGTAGGCTTTGCCGTAAAACAAATGTACTTTGTTTTTTTTAACTACATGTACATACATACATAAATCGTAATTATAAGAACAATTAGGTAAATAATTAAACTACAAATACAGTATATGCAAATACAACAAAGTTTATTTTACATTTCATATAATGTATGTACACGTACTGTAAAACATATTTCACTTAGATTTTAAAAAGTCACGAATGTCTTTTTGTTTTCTTTGGCGTTTAGTATAAAATTTATTTCTAATGATATGGAAATCAATAATTTCTGAAGCACTGTAGCTAGTACTAGCCTCAGCAAAAGAGATAAACTTATTTAGTGATTCTGCAGCTTCTGCCCAGCTGATTTTTTTCTTTTCTTCCGTTTCGGCATCTGAGTCACTTTCTTCAAGATTTTGAGTAGGCTGAGGGTTTACTACACTGTTGCTAATGTCCTCATCGGTTAGAATTTTGTTTTGACAGTTGAGACTAGCCGGCCGCTAATTGTTTCCGAACAATACCGAGCGCTTCCGGGGGATCCCGAACTACCCCGAAAACTTCCGATTAGCTCTCGAGCGTTTTTATTTGCTTTAAAGACACACTTTTGGAGAAAACCCAAATTTTTACAATTTTCCGGAGCGATGCCGGACTATCGGGCATTCCGGACTATTGGATGCCGGACGAATGGACTTCTACTGTACATATATTAATAATAATAATAAAAATGTAATCTAAATCAGGGGTTGGCAACCAAAAGCACGCAACGCCAAACCTGGCATGCAGGGCGATTTTCAATTGATTTTCGATTGACACGCGAGAGACCTGGTGTTTTTTATTGATAAAAACAACAACATTTTCCGGTTCTAAATGAGGAAAACGGACAGTTGAAGCCGATGTTTCTGAATGAGGAAAACTGACAGTTGAAGCCGATGTTTCTGAATGAGGAAAACGACAGTTGAAGCCGATGTTTCTGAATGAGGAAAACTGACTGTTGAAGCCGATGTTTCTAAATGAGGAAAATTGACTGTTGAAGCCGATGTTTCTGAATGAGGAAAATTGACTGTTGAAGCCGATGTTTCTAAATGAGGAAAATTGACTGTTGAAGCCGATGTTTCTGAATGAGGAAAACTGACTGTTGAAGCTGATGTTTCTGACACATTGCAGTGAGTTGAACTTGCATTTACATTTGCACTGGAATGGATTTGCATTGAAATTGGACATATATTGCCCCCAAAACAATTTCAAAACACTTAACTACATGTACATCCCTGTGTTAAAGAATATATTACGATAGATAGTTGAGCTTTTTTTAGAAGTACATCGAAGCACTCAAAGCGGAGTTGTCTAATCAAACATCAAAGGCAAAACTTTCAAATTGATGGACTCATTTTTTGTATACCACACCAAGCTTAACTGGTTGGCTATTACTACAACCTTCTTAGATGTATATGTTTTTTTAAGTGAAGGAATATTGGCGATTTTAAAACGGAGCAAGTTGAATTCTAAACATATAAAAAATGGGCATTCAAATGTGCCCATTTGCGGAAAAAAAACTGTGAGGAAGCTGCTTAGGAAAGGCATCTGCTATTCTCAACTGATTGGCATTCGCTCCTTTACTTGGAGCTATTGGTTCAACTTACACAAGTGAACAGATTTATTCGCACATCAGAGCTGTTTTAAACATACAAAGAGGTCACCTACACTTGATCGCTCATTAATTGATACAGACTATTTACATTTAAACCAGTTTTTATGCTAATCTTGTTTTAATTAAACATAAATATTATTAATTCTAAAACAAATTTATTTGTATTATTAATTTAGAAATATAAGAGACTTATTTAATAGCACTATAATATGTAATTTCTGTAATTATTAATGTTTAAAATATAAACTTCTTAAATAGACAAATAATTAATGTAGGAAATGTTTATTTACAACTGTTTAAAGTTAATTATTTTAATCCTCTAATAATTGAATCTTGTTATGAATACCATAATGTTAAATTTATATAAAGAAATAATAACTAGTCAGTAATATTTGTTATATTAAAAAACAGAACTTGTTTGTCATTACTATTGAATAAAATGTGGAAACATTTTTTAATTAAAGGGAGATAATATTAACCCGTTTCACTTGAGCTAATATTTCTAATGTTTTTTTTTCTTTTATAAAAAAAAGAATGGCTTACAGTTTATAACTTTAAAATGATCAAACTGTAAAAAGAATTGAAAAATTAAATAAATATTATCTGACTCAAGAATTTATATGTATATTTTCAAACATTACATTACCCAGTTTGCATGATTACTACGTATCTATTCCGCTTAACGATATGGCATGGCGAATCCGTCGGAATTAAACGCATTAAAGGACATCTCAGTAAAACTGAGATCAAAATATCATAAGATTCTAATATTAGCACATAAAGACATCAAAATTTTCTTTATAACTGGATGAGTCCACGCTACCAAACAATCATGCTTTGCTTTAGCTTACGATTTTTTGAATACAGAGATCGGTCGGCGGCAGGGATAGAACCCGCCACGTGTCCTTTGACAGTCCGATGAACTAACCACAGGACCAGCCGGCCGCACACCATACTTGTCTAATACTGACCCTTACTTCTTCGAAAAGTGTATGCGATTCTTATTTCTTATTAGTATAATAATATGTAGGTATACTGTTGGGGGATATCAGATATTTAGAAGCACTTGTGTTTATATCACATTTCATACAAAAACTGATCGATTCAAATAGCTGAGGTTTTCAAATTATATCAGGTGTGTGTGTATCGCCCACTTGCCCTTCAATCGCCCCCTGAAACGTCAGCGCCCCCTTAAAGCTTCTCACCGCCCCCCCCTGGGGGGGATAACACCCCTGTTGAGAACCTATGTTTTAAATGAATACATTTTTCTTTTTTTTTTTCGATGATATTTTTAAACTTTGCATTAAAATTGTTATAGTGCTGCTTGGATCAACAAAATAAAAACGCTTTCTGAACCCGTATTACCGTGTTGGAGACGCTACATCTATAGGCCTATAAAAAAAAATATTGTATCGCTCTAAGCCTAAGCTTATCCTGGGTTATAATCTATTCTTTCATTTTGATTAAGTTTATGGTTAGATCTATATGATGTTGTTATATCTAGGCCTATATGCGTATTAACATATTTGAATAGTTTTCATATTGTAGCCTATATTTAGAATTACATCTATAACTCAGTTACAGTTAACTATTTTTATTTGTGGCTTATATAACGCACGCAGATGTGTAATTCTAATACAGTTCTTGTTTTGCAGAGTGTTAATAGAATCTACTTATTGTCAACCAGTGCATTTTGGCTGAATTATTTGTAAATAAGTTCAAGTATTAAATTCCTTAAACGTTCATCTAGACTTACGGTAACTTAAAGGCTTGAGTGTATTATTTCATAGTGAAACAGACCCTAGAAAGAAGACACAAGACTCGGGACGTACCATTTCATTTTCCTGATTTGTTCCGTAACCCATTCGAAGCCATGATGCCTCTCGGGGTTAAAAAAAAAGGAACGTATAATATGTGTTTAATTCTTGCATACGAAATAAGAAAAATGTTTTTATCAATAAGTTTAGCCTATCTGAGTATTGTACTGAATTGTTGCGTTGTTGTACTTCTACGCGCATCAAAATAAACACACTCGGTGGGCACACCACGTCGTATCAACGGGGTAAACAACGTGGAAACTCCATGTTTTCCCCCGTCGATACGACGTGATGTGCCCGCTGGGCTGGGATAACGTTGAATTATATTTGTTTTTATATTTCTTTCTCTTACCGACTTTTTATTTGTTTGAATTTGCATTTATATATGACCTACATTTCATTTTTGCTTTCATGTGACCTACTTTTTTGTTCCCTACCAATCGGATTACGTGTTTTAGATTACGTCTAAAAAGTTAAAAACACGTTGCATTCCACGCTGTTAATCAAATTAACGGTACGTAGGGAGCCCCCCCCCCCCCCCTACACACACACACACACTCGCGACTGCGCGAGTATTCCACCTGAACCTACTACCTACTGATCTCACAGAGAAGAGGTAGAAAGTCAGTGACGCACCCAAGGGGAAGGAAGTTAAAGAGAAGAATGTTTATTTCTGGACTTGATTTTTAAAAATGTATTTTCTACTGTCATTGAAGCACAACACCGCACAGGTGTAGTTGTAGAAGCTAATCTGTTGGATTTAAAAAGATGGAACTGGCGAGAACCGAAAAGAAAAATATATTGGGAGGAAAACCTTTATCATGCACCGGAAGGTGAAAGCTTCACCCCGAGAAAGGATGTGTAGTTGGACTGTGGGTAGTACAGGCTTCGGTTTTTGTTGACTTCGGTTTTAGTCTGTTTCGGTTTATGTCGATTTTTTCCGTAAAAAACAACAACATGGGAATCGGTTTTCGTTGAACCAGCTGATCTCAATGTCGAAAGTCCAAGAAAGACCAGCTGATCTCAATGTCGAAAGACGAAGAAAGTACAGCTGATCTCAATGTCAAAAGACCAGCTGATCTCAGTGACGAAAGTCCAAGAAAGACCAGCTGATCTCAGTGCCGAAAGACGAAGAAAGTACAGCTGATCTCAGTGCCGAAAGACCAGCTGATCTCAGTGCCGAAAGACGAAGAAAGTACAGCTGATCTCAATGTCGAAAGACCAGCTGATCTCAGTGCCGAAAGACCAGCTGATCTCGGTGCCGAGAGACTAAGAAGGTACAGCTGATCTCAATGTCGAAAGTCCAAGAAAGACCAGCTGATTTCAATGTCGAAAGTCCAAGAAAGACCAGATGAACTCCATGTCGAAAGTCCAAAAAAGACCAGCTGAACTCAATGTCGAAAGTCCAAGAAAGACCAGCTGAACTCAATGTCGAAAGTACAAGAAAGACCAGCTGATCTCAGTGCCGAAAGACGAAGAAAGTACAGCTGATCTCAGTGCCGAAAGACCAAGAAAGACCAGCTGATGTCAGTGCCGAAAGACGAATAAAGACCAGCTGATCTCAATGTCGAAAGTCCAAGAAAGACCAGCTGATTTCAGTGCCGAAAGACGAAGAAAGTACAGCTGATCTCAGTGCCGAAAGACCAAGAAAGACCAGCTGATTTCAGTGCCGAAAGACGAAGAAAGAGCAGCTGATCTCAATGTCGAAAGTCCAAGAAAGACCAGCTGAACTCAATGTCGAAAGTCCAAGAAAGACCAGCTGATGTCAGTGCCGAAAGACCAAGAAAGACCAGCGGGTGTCAGTGCCGAAAGACGAAGAAAGAGCAGCTAATCTCAGTGCCGAAAGACCAGCTAATCTCAGTGCCGAAAGACGAAGAAAGTACAGCTGATAGTGCCGAAAGACCAAGAAAGACCAGCTGATGTCAGTGCCGAAAGACGAAGAAAAAGCAGCTGATCTCAGTGCCGAAAGACCAAGAAAGTATAGCTGATCTCAGTGCTGAAAGACCAAGAAAGAGCAGCTGATCTCAGTGCCAAAAGACGAAGAAAGACCAGCTGATCTCAGTGCCGAAAGACCAAGAAAGACCAGCGTATCTCAGTGCCGAAAGACCAAGAAAGACCAGCTGATCTCAGTGCCGAAAGACGAAGAAAGACTAGCTGATCTCAGTGTCGAAAGACCAGCTGATCTCAGTGCCGAAAGACGAAGAAAGACCAGCTGATCCCAGTGCCGAAAGACCAAGAAAGACCAGCTGGTCTCAGTGCCGAAAGACCAAAAATACCATGTCTCCGGATAGTCCTTAGGGGACGTCCATTAATTACGTCAACAAAATAGGGGGGAGGGGGGGTCTGAAAAAGTTTTACAATTGTTGACAAGGGGGAGGGGGGGAGGTCAAGAAAAGTTGACGTCAACAATGTTACTTTTTAAAAATAAATAATGATACAAATTTATTACAAAATTCTAGGCTACATTTGTCATGTGCCACTTACATTGCAGACATAATATATAAACATGGTTTTACGTTAATACAAATATATTAATTAAAATTACGGACGCTACATTTGACATGTCCTTTTTGTGTTCATCTTGTTAGTTTGTAGATCTATGTATGAGTGGAAAGTGGAAACTAATGCAATTGTTAGCACGGCAAAATGACAGACCAATTGTAAAAAACGTCACCTTCGCTGTAGTCTAGCGAGCCACTGTGACTGGAATAACAAAAGAACATGAACACACACTGTGGACCTACATCTAAATTAGGCGCCGTTCTGTTATTGAGTCCTGAAAGGACTATGAACACCGTCCGAGAGTCGACTGCTTTAATTCAATGCCCATGGTTGAATCTTTTCCAAGTTACAACCCTTGAAACCGTGTTTGGATCAGCGTTAACGGGCCATCCACTCCGACATGGAAAGATATGAGTAGGCAGGCGTTGTCCTACAAGGCCGTCACTTGTTGGGTCGGCTTGCTCTGTTCGGATTCCCCTTTTACGAACGTACATTTGCTCGAGCCATCCATGGCTTGCCTCATATTCCTGTAATGTGGGCTGACGGTGTGTTGGCCGAGCGGATTTTGTCTGATGTCATCCCCTCAAGGCCACATTTGAAAGCAGCCGTCTTTACAGGACGTTTTGTATACCTTTCCGTACGTCGCATCAGCCCCCACCCCGGAGACGCCAGAAATCGGACAGTGGGGTAGGCCTACCTCACAGGCCCCCTCTAATGGAAGAAAAGAACAAGCCGATTAATCTCCAGACTTGCAGCTCGGGATACCACGCCTCTCTCCGTCACTTACAGAGATGGGAGTGGAAGTATCTCGGCGACCGCTTGTCCCATGCATTAGCTCACTGGTCAGACTCGGGGAACCAAGTTAAAAGGTCTCAAAATAAATAAAATCGGACGAGCCCGTCTTGTGTCCAGGGCGTAACGTTTAACGTTGAGCTCAGCTCTGTCCGGACTCGCTGCGGGAGCTCTCCCCCATGCGTTTGCCCGCTGGTGTATTCTTAATGGGAAAGTATCGGCGGTTTACACACTTCGCCAGCTTTGGGGCTCATAGGTACAGAAGTGAAATTAGGCGCCAGAGACTGGCGTTCGTTATATATACCATGTAAGCGATAGCTGGGACTGGCAATAGAACTAAAAACAACAATAGGCCCTTTCTAAGACTATGTTTGAATTGCATTGAATGAAGTGTATTGTGTGAATCCAACATGGTTACTTTAAAATATTTCCTTCAGAAAAATAATTCGTGGCCCATGAAGTCCGAAATACTTAGCCTACCATTCCTTTTAACATCCCTAATTCTGATATATTATAAACTAATATATTTTTGCTGACACGTTATAATGGGTGAAACATTAAAATTTGGTGATTATGCTAAATATAGTAATTTTTTAGTTTTTAATTTCTAATTTCGTAAAAAAAAAATTATGAGATAAAAATGTATTAGTAGGCCTATAGTGGCGTAGCCGGATTGCAAGGTGTGGGTGGCAAATAGTGCAAGGTAGGAGCGGTAGGGGCAGGTAAGCCAACGACCGTGTGTATAATCATATAATGTGTGTGTGTGGGGAGGGGGGCAATAATGCAAGAAGGAATAGTGAGCATATGGTTAAAAAAGTAGGTTAATTTACAACTGGTGCACAATTTCCCCCTAAGCTATTTAACGATTAACATTGTACTAAAAGCTCATTAGTGAAACGTACAATCAGAAAGTATTCAATATTTCTATATGAAAAGAACAATAGTAAATAAAAAGGAAAGAAATATTGTTAAAATCCTCGGATTGGAAAAACAAATTGGGAGGGCCTATGGGGGATAGTAAGCATGTTACACCCCTTTCGTGGCAAACGCCTATGAGAGTTCTATCTGGTCAATATAAAATCTTTAAAACAAGTTTTAAAATGTATAACAATTAATTATAGTAAAGATCTGGACCTTTCCGTTTCAAATCTATTTTAAACATAAAAGCCAGCGGTTAATTATTTTTTTACTTGTTATAGGGGGGGGGGTAACGAATTGTTGACGTAATTATATAGGGGGGGTCTCTGAAAGTTTGACAGTTGTTGACAAAGGGGAGGGGGGGGGGGAGGTAAAAATCGCCAAAAAATTGTTGACGTAATTAATGGACGTCCCCTTATATACATATGAGCATGAGAAATGGGATTCCCCAAATAAACTTTTTCTTTCTGCACCTTTCTCTCTCGCCTACTCGCCGTCTTCCATATGCCAAAAGGAGTGTTTTGGTCAAACCTCAGTTTTCGTGGAAAATGTGTCGGCCAAAATATTGTCTAGACGAAATCTTTTTTTTTGGGGGGGGGGGGCGGGGCGAATTCTCCAATCATCAGATTATGCCATTCACGTTTTTTGTTGATCTTGTAATACGAGTAGCCTAGACACTTTAAAATTAAAGAAAACCGAAGCAATCCATTACAAACTGAGACACTTTATTTTGCGAAAAAAAATGACAAAAACTGAAGTCAACGAAAGCCGATGTTTAACAGTAGGCCTATCTTTCTGATTGGTAGGCTATGTCACACTATGTGTGTAGGCCTATCTAACACAATGTTAAAATTAAAACGATTGTTAGCATGCAGTATGTAGGCCTATCTAACACAATGTTAAAATTAAAACGATTGTTAGCATGCAGTATGTAGGCCTATCTAACACAATGTTAAAACGATTGTTAGCATGCAGTATGTAGGCCTATCTTAGCCTATCTAACACAATGTTATTATGATACTTGAATAAACATGTCATGTGTAATGAGTGTAACGAGGTGGCTAGAGACAGAGAGTTGTGGATTGCCCTACTTCTAATTTCTTAGTTTTGAAGCTTGAAACCGAGTAGAAACCGAGTAGGATAAATTTCTACAGTGGGAAAAGGAGAGGGGGGGGGGGGCAAGTTTCTCATGTGTGGTAACGCGTAAAAAGTTTCGGGGCTAATACTAATAGACTATGACAGGCATTCATTTTTCTGGCCACACACTCACCAATTATACCGTAGCCCCAAAAAAATACACATAATACTTCACCAGCGTTAAGAGTCTAAAATGTGCGCTTAAATGCACAATCCTTGTGTACATTTTTTTAAATAGACTAGGCCTATATACCGTGAAAGAGTAACAAAGTGTTGAGTTTAGATATTCCAATATAGCTGCACTGTTCAGTTTTTTTTTTTCAAGAATTTTTTTGAGCATTCGATGTCCTTAGTCCTTAGTCAGGCGGGAGCGAGACATGAGGGAAAGGGGTGGAAGGTGGACACATACCAGACAGAAGTCCCCCCCCCCCCCCCCCATCCTTATACAGTAACCATCCCACTAGCTGATGCTCAAAGCACTTATCGAAATGATCCATAACAATGATCCATGCCGAGACAGACAGACAACAGAACTTTGGCCAAACAGCGAGCCGCTTATTCCCACAGCGCCACCACACAAAATGATACATATCTCCCTCCCCGCGGGTGATTATCCCGGCGACGCTGTTTAAATGTTATTTGGCTGACATGCGTACAACTGGGGAATTATTGATCTACAATAGTTAGTTTGAATGCAGTCTATATTGATCCCGCCTCGGTCATCGTTTGCAACGATATCGGTCAGTGAATGGTGACATTTGTTTTTTCGTTGGTTTTCTCTAACCCGGAAATGCTTCTTCGATTTGCCATGTTCATGAAATGCTCCGTGGTAGGCTAAGATAAGAACCAAGACGTACAAGGTTTCTTTCTTCTTATGTGGCTTCCGGGCATAGAATAGGTTGCCCGAACAAACCAGAAAAAACAAAATATTAACACCATTTTATATTAAATAACCCTCATCGGACGGCAAAGTCTAGACTCTACCCAGGGATAAGTTTAGAACGCAAAACTCTTCAGTATAGGAGAAGCGTCTATAAGATAATAACAAATACGTTATGCATGATAAAGACGACGTGGGTTCAAAACCTCTGAGAAAGACAGCGTTAATGTTATAACATATAATATAATGTTATAACAATTAGCTTCTACAGAGATATCGAACTTTTGCACTTATTATGTCTCTGTGAACAATTGTCATTGGGTCATTTGTTATCCTAACACTCGTCCCATCGGTCAGAAGCCAGCATGACTTCCTCTACTCTACTGGTCTTGTGGGATAGAGAGAGAAACGTTCGATAGAGTCCAGAGTGTCGACAGTCTTCTAGTTTTGTTTCATCGTTATTGTTCCCGTAAAAGTCTGTTCATTATATATTCTATGATTGTTTCGTTGAAACTTGAGGCGTTGGTTACATTTTAGATTACTAAATCTATAAATTATAAAGAACCCTGAAAGACCACAATAGACAACGAATGCAACAATTGCAACCAGTCCGCTTGCTGAATAGAATGGGCGACGGGCTTTAAAACAAACCCTCCCAACTCCAAGTCAAGAGGGAGGTAACATTGTATCTATTGTTGACTAAAGATCGAATATGTTATTTCCCTTTTACAGCTAGTTAAATATCTTCTTTTTTTTTCTGCATTCAATATTTTATATACACTACAGGTATAGATCTATTATCGGCTTGTTAGGTGTGACTATTCATTTATAACAATCCTTACAGCTCTATTAAGAATTGGGTTTTAGTTTATATTTTAGGTTTTTTCTATAGTTTATGGATCTCAGTCTCAGACAAAAGATGCATATTATTTTAAAGACTTATTAATGTTAGATAAATTATTTTTTTTTATTTGTTACTTTTGTAAAATGGACTTTTTTTATACAATAAGCTTATTCAGTTCTATTTTTTTATTACTTCATTAACATTTGAATTATACAATTTGTATTTATTATTATCCTTGCAATTTTTAGTTTGAATGATATCATTCTACATAATCCTGTAACCACTAAACCACTGGTTGGAAAGATCTCTTTATTCATTACTAAGGAAAAGTAAAAAGCAAAGTATTCCCATCAGACCATTGCTGATCCAGAGGGCCGATGAAGCAACGTTCACCAGTGTCCGTGGCCATGGCATACCAGGTGCTTGTGTGGCCAGCACCATGCACAGCTGCCTTTACCCAAACTAAGGTCAGGTACCCATCAAAGCCGGGTACACTTGGGATACCCACCAGACCCGGAGAAAAAATCTGACCTGCACCAGGATTCAATCCCAGGACCTTTGGTATGCCTTCCGAATGCGCTGCTGCACAAGCCACCATGACCATGACATACTTTTTACACATTCTTTTTAAAACATTAAAAGAAAATATCACTAAAGAAAACAAAGTCTAATTGCAGGAATTTCAAGAACAAAATGATAAACTTTTTTATTTCACGGAAATTAGCCAGCAAAAAATATATGTAAATAAAATGTTGTGAAAACATTTGAACTTGAATGTACAAGAACATTTGTCACCTTTAAATTGCCATGAAATTCAATGAAACTATAATCCTCACAAACTACATCTATAAACTGTCTCATCCGCTCTCTTTATCTTGACATAATTTATTGCCTTTACAACAATAGCAACAAGCAAATTTGTTGCTCAACATTTGTATAAGTCTATTTTACTATTTGGGGACGTCCATTAATTACGTCAACAATTTTTAGGCGATTTTTACCTCCCCCCTCCCCCTTGTCAACAACTGTCAAACTTTCAGAGACCCCCCCCCTATATAATTACGTCAACAATTGGTTACCCCCCTCCCCTCAAAACAAGTAACACAATTTTAGACGCTTGCTTTTATGTTTAAAATAGATTGAAAACGGAAAGGTCTATAGACTCTATACTATAATTAATTGTAATACATTTTAAAACTTGTTAAAAAGATGTCTAATTGACTATAATTTTCATATGTTTACAATTGCTCTTTTCATATAGGCTACATATTTAATCATGTCTAATTCTACGTTTCACAAAAATAGCTTTTGGTACAATGTTAATTGTCAAATAGTTTAGGGGGAAATAGTGCACCAGTTGTAAATTAGCCTTCATCTAGGGATGTTAACCAAAAACCGGATTCCGGTATTGAAAACGAAAACAGATTTTGATTTTCAAACCGGATTTCGGTTTCTTGGTTAGGCCTAATCATTATTTCAATTTGTATTTATTATTATCCTTGCACAGTCTTTTTTTTTAATGGAAATATTTTAAATAAATAATGTTGTATTCACACAAAACAATTCTTGAAATGCCTTGCTAACACTATTTAGTGTAAATACCAACTATGGCTTGCGAAAAAAACAACATCAAACCAAATGTTAAGTTACAGTTAGGCTACAATCCATTGTGTCAGAAAATAAAAATAAAAGTCTTTAACGATGGCTGGTTGTAAACTATGTTCCCAACAGATAAGCAGGAGCGGTGGCAGTACCGCTAGATTGCGTACGCATCTGCGTACTAAGCATCCTGAATTAACATAGTTATCCTCTTCATATGCTTTTTAATATCACGGTCAACGATAATCGCAAATTTGATTATCACTATTGAAAGCTATTATCGGTTTTAATCAATTAGCCCAGATTTTTTTTTAGTTCTAAAGAATTGTATGGTAAAGCGTACAAAATCATATTGTATTCAAAGAAATCAACCTCTTGAATGCCCTGCAAACACTAATTAAATTTGAATTATTTTTCAAATATACCTACAAAACTACGCACATTTGACTTTTCCGGTCTGTAACTTGTGACATTGCACGGGAATGGGGGGAGGGGGGGAGAGAAACCGAAATCCGGTTTTAAACCGGTTTTATAGAACCGAAAACCGATATTGGAGAAAAACCGTTCTTAACATACCTAGTTTTAACCATATTATTATGTTCACTATTCCTTCTTACAATATTGTCCACACACACACACACGCACATTATATACACACGGTAGTTGCCTTCCCTGTCCCCCTACCTTGCACTATTTGCCACCCACTCCTTGCAATACTGGCGACGCCACTGATACTAATACATTTTCATCTCATTAAATTTTTCCAGAAAATTAGAAATGAAAACGTACAAATTACTAAATATGTAGCCTAATCGACCTAATTTTAATATTTCACCTATTACTTAGTGAGCAAAAATATATTAGTTTGTATATCAGAATTAGGTATGTTAAAAGGAAATAAGGTAGGCTAAGTAAAGTATATCGTACTTCATGGGGTGGGCCAAGAATTATTTTTCTGAAGGAAATATTTTTAAAGTAACCATGTTGGATTCACTTCATTCAATGCTTTACAAACATTAGTTATAGTCTCGGCGAGGGCCTATTATTGTTTTTAATTCTATTGTCAATCCCAGCCATCGCTTACATGGCGTATATAACGAGCGCCAGACTCTGACGCCTAGCCTAAATTAGATGAACTGAGCGGCAAAAAAACTGGGTTTCTGAACGTTCTGCAGACAGTTTGTTAGTTTGTTTGTGTTCCTTTCTTATTCCAGCCACCATGTCTCGCTAGATTAGGGTTGCCAGACGTCCTGCAAAAGGTGGGCATGTCCTCCTATTTAGACTATTGTCCTCCGTCCGGTAGGCAAAGCACAATACCTTTAAAATGTCCAGCTTTTGTAATATTTTATGTTTTGTAGGCATAAGGACAAATAAATTTTAAAATTAGTATTAACATGTTAAGAATTTAATTAATAAACAGGTGATCATTTGTACAAGAAAAGAATTATCCGTTTTTTTAGAAGACTCGTGCATGAGCTTTAAAGTTGCCCAACCAAATGCAAGGTGCCTTTCAGCCTACATTGAACTTATATGTTATTTTTAACAAAACTGTTTCTTGCTCAGTTTACCAATACACATTTAAACTTAGTGACAGCTCTTGTAATAAAATTATACTGATTGCGGGTTAGATGCGAAACTATGCAATTGAAACACAATGTCCTCCTTTTTGTCTCTGTGTCCTCCTTTTGACACTTATGTGTCTAGCAGCCCTACACTACACTTTGTCTTGCTAACATTTGCATCAGTTTCCACCCATACATATATCTTCAAACTAGCAAGATGGACACAAAAAGGACATATCAAATGTAGTTTCCATAATTGATATATTTGAATTAATGTAAAACTATGTTGTTAATGTTATATATGTAAGTTTAACAGGACGAGTGTAGAATTTTGTACTAAATTTGTATCATTATTTACTTCATAAAAAGTAACATTGTTGACGTCAACTTTTCTTGACCCCCCCCTCCCCCATGTCAACAATTGTCAAACTTTTTCAGACCCCCCTCCCCCCTCTTTTGTTGACGTAATTAATGGACGTCCCCTTTGTCGATCCTCTTAGACATAACGTCCTAGTATTTTTTTCTGCTGGTGGTCCACTTCAGCATGTTTTAACTGATTAATAGTGGTAAATCTAAATGTCATTTAATATGAATAAGGAAATATTATAACTAAGAATAAGAATTAGTTTAATGTAAAAAAAAAAATATAAAGCTATAAACATAAGATTTATAAAGTTGGTAGCATCAACTGTAACTAAAGCCTAAACAGGACTTGATCCAATAGATAGATGTTTCAGAAATATTTTAATAACATATGGTAAATGTAAAGTGCATTTGAAGACTTTGTTATGAATAGTTGTATATGAGAAGCTGTATACAAAAAATTAAATATCTGCACCTCCAAAAGAGTGAACAAGAGTTAGAACATCTATACATTTCCCAAGTGGCAATTTGTCCATTAATGCTTGGATATGCCAGTTTAGATTTTATGCATTCAGTCAAATTTTTTTGTTCTTTGTCTCATTCAACACTAAAAAAAACAACAACTTTGAGTAAGTTAATTTTTGTACAACAAAGATTTAATTAATTTGGAGCGTTGAAAAAAAAATGAGTTTGTCTCAAAATTTATTGAACACAGCAAGTGATGGTAAAAAGGATTTTTCAACTTGTGATTGTAATAGTGGTTTATTTAAGTGGATCAAAAGCTTCACTGAAATAACTGAAATGTTAAACTATGACCCTTAGCCCCCCCTCCCCTCTCCATCGCAACATCAAAAGCGTAAGTGGTTTTCCCACCGGCTAACAGCATGTTGTTGTATACATTAAAATTACAGAAATAATGGACCATTTTAGAATGTCTTAAAATTGATTGCAAAAAATATAGATCTTTTGGACATCTGTTCTATCTTTAGGCCATCAAGATCCATAATAAATTGTTCACAGGAAATTGGATGCAAAGTCACCAAAGTATACTTATCATCTTTCAAATACACGAGCTTAAAAAATTCACAGTACAATAAAATGAATTTAAAAAAAAATAATAACAAGGTTTTAAGGGGAAGTAACTGGTGCAGGCTCCAAGTTTGGGTTGTCTGCATCTACAATCTTAAGGCATACATCTGTAAACTCTGTGAATATTGGCTCCTTCATGGCTTTGGCCATCACGATTTCTGGCGTATCCGTGTTCACTAAGTTTTCCATGAGGGCTCGCAGGTGGGGATTCAGCAAAATAGTTTTAAGTTCCTCCGACTGACCTGTACAGGGGAGGTAAACAAAGTGTCAACTCTTAAAATTTCACAATGGTGCAGCTACATTTTGACTACTAGTGGGAGTATTATCAACCAAACATAACTACCTAAGCAAATGTTCCAGACAGATGGTATAACCTAATATGGATATTGTGGCAGTTTTTTTTTTGTGAGGACATACAAGAGGATCATGTGGCCAGTACAATGCCTGGCCCATCTATATTTAAGCCTGCGTTTGTTGGGTTGGCACAAAATTCTAACACTATCTTTCTACTATCATCTTGATATGATGGTGATTAGTCTCAGAGCCAGTAGAAATGGCATCTGCTCCAATTTTGATATCAGACCGTCTTGACTAGGGCCTAAGCATAAATCACCTTGGCTGAATATCTCGTTTTTCAAAGGTAAATAGTACCCATGCAAATGTTACAAATAATAATCAAATAAATTTTTCATATTTTAATAAATGTCAAACATGTTATTGAAATCTAGTCTTGATCCGTTTAAAAGTTTTAACTACTGCCAGTCAATACTGCTATTGTTGTTAGTAACAGCATAATGGGAAATGTTGGAGACAGGGGAGACAAAGGGTAGATTATCAAGAGAATAACATTGTGCTAAACTCAGGTGTTGTTACTACTACTTGATTTGCACATCCAAATGCTCAGATTCAATACTTGATGAAGATCATTTGCTCAGTTTACTAAGTCGCTACTTAGCAATTTTACTGCTTGTGCACATAACAACTGAATTTTTATTTTGTACTAATTAAAATAATTGCTGCCAAAAGTATATTTATGAAAATCTTAAAAAAGTACATTTAAAAAATTTTAATCTTTTTTTTTAAAACCATTATTCCAATGTTCATTGAAATAACAAGAGAATTTTCTATAACTGACGACTTTTACTAACGCTAAAAAAATATTTTGATCAGGAGACAAACTTTAATGGCAAATATTTATTGGAAAAAATGTAAAGTATCTCTGTCAAACCTATTTGATCTATGGGACTTGTGAAGCAGCTTTCCCACGTTCTTGGCCATGGCATACTAGGGGATTGTGTGGCTAGCATAATGCTCAGCCTTCTTTACTTTGCAAAAACTATTGTCAAGTAGCCATCAGAGAGTTTGGTTGACTCCAAGTACACTCTCAAGAACCAGAAACAATTTCCCAACCTTCACTAGGACTTAAACCCAGGACTTTTGATACCTTAGCCAAGTGCATATACCCTTGAGTGCAAATATTTATTACAATTCTTATTATTTAGCATTCATACCTAGCATTCATACCTAGCATTCATACCTAGCATTCATACCTAGCATTCATACCTAGCATTCATACCTAGCATTCATACCTAGCATTCATACCTAGCATTCATACCTAGCCTTTTGAGTAACTCCTCAGGCACTCTGTCCTCATCTTGGTTTTCAACTGCATCTCTGAAGGATTCATGAACATGTTGGACTGAAAAGGAAATTTAAATAAATACTTTAGCACAGCATTCAAAACCACCCTTATCTTCCCTCCTCCACCCTCCCCAACTGAGTTCTCAGGCTCAATGTTTCTGTCAACCTGACTGTTGAGCAGTTAACTGTCTGGCACCGGCACCGTTAAATTAAGTCAAGTACCTGTTACAGGTCTTTTTTTGTATAAATAATTATATTAACTCTTACATGAGTGAACTATTTTAAATTGTAAAAAAGTGATTGTAAAAGAACTATTCACAAAAGGAGAGAATGATTGAGATGACAAGAAAGCTTTTTTTTGTGAGTGAACTGATAGTTGTCAAGGGGATTAAGGAAGAGTTAGATAGGACAGTAGAGAAATATTAGTTGACTTGTAACGTTGTTGTCTTGTGAGCTCTGTTGAGCTGAAAGTGGAGATATACTTTTATGAAGGTCTTGATGTGAAGACTAAGAGTTTTGTGAGATATAAGAAGCTATGGTTGGTACAATAATGAATAAGATTATTTAATACTCAAGTCGATGTTATGTGAATTCTTATATTGATATTGGAAACAGTGAATTTCGTTTTTATGGGTTATTTGTTTTGGGTATATTCAATAAAGTCAAACTTAACATCTAGAAAAATGTTTCTGTAGTCTTTAAGCATATGTATATCCGCAAGATGGGCTTCAGCTGGAACCAGTTAGAGAGGATGGCCCAGGATAGGAGAATCTGGAGAACTGTTGTTGGTGGCCCATACTCTGACCCATAATAATTGGCTGGTAACAGTACCCGACTGACCAAATTGATCCCTAGGGCCAGTTTCTGTGGCCACACCATGCTAGGCGATTGTGCGACCAGCACAATGCCCAGCCGCCTTTACTTTACTCCAACTAATATTAGAGTTAGGTAGACTCAGGGAGACCGTCCAGTTCCGGGAACAAGTCCTAGCCTTCACAAAGATTTGAACCCAGAACCTTGAGTACACCAGCCGAACACACTGCTGCTCTACCACCTTGCCTCATAAACTTATGTCAGTTTAACAGTCAGTGGTCTTACCATAAGGAACATGTACTATGTCTTCATACACAGGTGTTGGCATAACTTGTAGAGTTTTGTTGGGTTTTTTGGAACATAGCTCTGGTAATAAAAAAATATTAGAAAAACAAAAAAAAAAGGGTTAATTACATAAAAAATGCATCAATCAATAAATTAAGTACTTTATTACTTAACAGAAGCAATGACAAATTTTCTTTTTTAGTTGTTGCCAGTGGTGTAACTAGGGTTAATGGGGCCTGGGGCTTTGGAGGCAGGCGTTAAAATTGGCATCTATTAAGAATTGCTACTTTGGATCAAGATCGTAAATGTGATGGTATTGCTTTATTAAGCGATGGTTAAGAATCATCAGTTTGGCTCCTATTCAAATTTTGGTGCCTGGGACGGCACGTTACAAGATTGACGGAACATCATCTTGTGCACTAATTCATTCGGTCACAGGAGATGTCGACATTTGGAAAAAAATAGGTTCCGGTTCTAAATGAGTGATTTAAGAAAACTGACAAATAATGTTTGGCTTTTTCTCAATTTATTTATTTATTTTGGAAGCCTAGAAGAGATGTAACAAAATGTGCTTACTGTTCATATTATGAATTGTATATCCTGGAGACATAAAAACAACACAAATGAACACTATTTGCATCCCCAGACAAATTAAAACTAGATAATTGTTGTGAATTACACTGTTTATCCTTTCCTATAACTATAACAGAACCAGGATATCAAATGTCGAGAGAACAATTGATGCAACTTCTAAGTTTGTTAGAGTGTAGGCTGCACTGTATGCTTTTTCTATTCCTTTGGTCCATTTCAAGCTAAAACCATTAGAATGTTTTCAACCAGATAAAAAAATTAAATTTTTATTAGGATGACACCTAGAATGGATATGCTATCGCTGTGTTTTATTGGAAAATTGAAACTTACCTTTATGTGCTTGACAACAGTTTAAGGAACAGCTGAAGATAAAGAAATGTATGGCTATAAGTTATATAAGCTTTTAACTTTAAATCAATTTAATTTATATAGGCTATTTAGTTCTTGCTGATAAAAATAAATTCAATTTGAATTGGACCAGTAAATAAATTTGGTAGTAGAGTATGAATAAATGATATGGATTATGATTGTATTGTTATTTCAGCTAAAAAAAATTCCTCCAAATTTAGACTGTATGCCAAATGGCTACTGTTGGACCCTACTCATTAATTTATCATTTATCGAAACTTAAGTCAGTCTAAGACTAAGTCAGGTATGATTTGATTATGAAAGATTGAATGTATGTGAACTATGATAAGGCTAAGGCTATGGCCAAAGCATAAGCTAAGGCTATGGGAGCCACAGCTAAGGGAAGGAGCTTTTGACATTTTTGTAAATAAAGAAATACTCACTATCTTTCAAAGCACTGTGGACATTTGTATTTATTTGTATCAACATTACAAATGATGCATTTCACCATCAGCGACATCGTAGAAGTAAACTACTAATCTTCTCAGTCTTGTAGTTGTAGACTCAAACTGTCACAATAAAGATCAGAGAGAGGGTGTGTCAACATTTAAACACGCGACAGATTAACATGCGCTACTTAAACACACTACACTTAAACAGGCTGACACTTAAACATGCGAACAGATAAACTTTAACACACTTTTTTATTATTACATAGAAAAACAATATAGATTTTGTAAAAAGGTATAAGGTGGGGGGGGGAACTAACGGCATCAACAGGTCTACGAGGGACTCCTGTGCCCTACAGCCATCCATGGTTTTCTTCACTCCCAATTCTTCCCTATTTTTTTATGACTTTATTAAAATGTTCTTTAAATTTATGATAAGAAACAGACGAGGCTGCAACTAAGAAGAACTGTGTCACTGCACCCAACCCTCAACTAAGCGCCAACACACACTGATGTGTATATATATAAACTAACAATATGAGTACAAAAAATAAAAAGATAAACTTTCTAATCAATGACAATTCTTATATCCTATCATAATCATATATCTAATATATGTCATATAATATGTTTATTTAAATTATTAACTTGATGGATGATGGGATTAGTTTGCTAGTAGTAGTAGTAGGCCTATTAGTATTAGTAGGCCTGGCCTAGCTAGTATTAGTAGGCCCTCTTTAGGCCTAATTGACTATTGCATACATTTATTGCAATGCTCCTTTCACTTTCATCATGATTGATGATTACTCATCATGATTAAGTCATGATAGTCCTGATTATCATTGTCATTGTAATAAATGTCTGATAGATGATGTCTGTGTCTATTTCTATTGATGTCAATAGTCAACAATGTCTGGTGTGATGTGAAATAATAGTTTAAATAGATATAGTTAGGCCTAATAATCTAATAATAATACCCTAATTGGCCTAATACTAATACTTAGTAATACTAATAGTAATAGTAATAGTCAATAGTCTACTAATAGTTAAAATTAAATAGGCCTAGTACTAGTATAGTGTATAGTACTGTATACTGTATTAATGTATAATAGGCATAGGTCTAGTTGAAACTGAAGAAACTAAGAAAATTCTAAAGAAAAGTAAATGGTATACCAAGAAAACAGATTTTTACGTTCAATCGTCTGTGATCAAATAATTTGTTCGAGAATCTAGACTAGTCGTTTTTTTTTTACATAGATCATAGATCAAAAGTTTAGACCTGATGAAAACAAAAAATCAAAGCATGGTTTGGTTATTTCCGATTCTGGTTTTTCATTTCCATGATAAACAAATCAATGTAATATATCACTGACCTGTACAAAAAAATATCATGCAATTCTTTATACTGTTTCAAGTTTCTTTTGAAGATCATCATTGGCATCATCGGTTATACAGTTATACAGTATAACTTATACTTATGCCGGTTATAAGCTAGCATAGGTAAGCCGATAGGAAATTAACTTTAGTAGTATTGCTAATAATTTGGCCTGTGAGTGCTTGTGTAATTAGTTGATGGTTTGTAGTTGTAGTGCAATCTAGCGGGCAAGCGGGGGAGGCCAAGCCCCCAAGTTGGCCCAAGCCCCAAGCCAAGCCAAGGTCCAACTGACTCCAACTGGCTCCAACTGGCCCAACTTATATTTATATTAATATTAATAGTAATAGGCTAATTCAGTAATTGATAATATAAAAATTATAACTTAATCTTTAAAGGGAAATTTAAGTCAAGTTTCAGTTTAGTAATTAAGTCATTATTGTTGAGTTCAATGTTGATTATGTTGCTATGCCGGCTATGGCTAGGCCTATACTATACTATCTTAAATCTTAATAAGTAAAAGTAAAGACCGTATCTTATAAGTTTACAGACGTTCCTTCTAGATAGAAGATTATTACGTCCACTAGGCCCAAAACTCCTGCAGGGCGACAGGAACATAGTATAGTAGGATATAGTCTATAAAACTATAGCCGACACTGCTGCTTAGGCCTATTATAATTCAATTCTCTTCAATTCAGTTTATTCAGTATTTTAAAGTTAAAGTAGCCTGCTTTTTTGGAATTTTTGTTTAGGATTTAGGCCGCCTATTTATAAAATGATGTACTCTTTAAAAAACATAATTCAACCTTGCAAGAAATTTTATAACTCCTGTTTGCAACAGTTAAAATGTTTATTTCCTACACGATTCACAGCGGATATAGGCCTATTACTATTACTATTAGTATACAGTGATACAGTAAATAGTAAATATTATCCAATTTATAATCCGATTCTTAAAGGCAATTAAGTCATAAAATATATTTGTTCATCTTCAATCCTGTGTATTAAACTTAACTAGTCTGGTCTGATACGTCCTATTATTGCAACACCTAGACTGCCTAGCTTGTGTGGAGTTTCTGATCTTCCTTCGAGCGCCTCCCCGGGTGGTGGATTGGGGAACGCCCACCAGATATGGTAGGTACTGGGGAAATCAAATACCCGGGGCGGACCAAAATCAGAACCTGCTGCCTTGCAGGAAGTGGAGGGATCCACAAAGGCTAGGGAACCTTACCCCCAAAATAAGGCAGCTATCTAGAGAGTTGTAAAGGGAATCATCCCAGACGGTTGTGCGCAGGGCTAACAACCCGGCCATGGAAAAAAAACAATGTTTCAGAAACCAAAATCAAAGCGAACTTACAAAACACAGTCAGAGGCGAGAGTAGGGCTCCACAAAGGAGATTTATGAAGCTGTGAGGGGAAATTCAACAGAATCCTACAAGGCCGACCACCCTACTCAAACCGACGAAAAAGAAACATTTCCTAATGCAAAAGGCACCCTTCAGCTTGGGTACATGGAATGTCCGAACCCTGCTAGAACCAGGCAGATGTGCCCAAGTCGCCAAAGAGATGGCTAACTACAAATTGCAAATTTTGGGACTGAGTGAAGTACGGTGGAACACTTTTGGAGAAACTAGGCTTCAAACAGGTGAAACTCTGCTCTTTTCTGGAATGGAAAACGAAGAGGACACCCATGAAAATGGAGTGGCACTCCTATTGAACAAAGATTCATTTAAGAGTCTCCTGGAATGGGAGCCTGTTTCAGACAGAATTATTAGACAAAATTTCTATCAAGATTTCAAAATGTTCACATTGTCATGTGCTATGCTCCCACCAACCTTGCACCCGAAGAAGATAAAGTTGCATTCTATGACCGACTTCAAAGTATAGTGGATAGAATACCCAAAAGAGATATACTGATCCTCATGGGAGATATGAATGCTAAAATAGGAAATGATAACAAAGGGAGAGAGAAGACAATGGGCATACACGGACTGGGCAACATGAACGAAAATGGAGAGATGTTTGCTAACTTCTGTACATTCAATGAACTGGTGATCGGAGGCAGCATCTTCCCACACAAAAAATGCAACAAAGCAACGTGGGTCTCACCAGACAACAAAACAGAGAATCAAATAGACCACATCGCTATAAGCCGTACTTGGAGGAGCACATTACAAGATGTACGAACCAAAAGAGGAGCAGACAATGGATCAGACCACCACCTGGTAGTGGCCAAGCTAAAAATAAAGTTAGCCAAACAAAGGTAAAAAACAAACAGGAGAACCAAGTTTGACCTAGACAAACTCCAGAATTCACAGAGGAAGTGTGAATTACAATTAACCCTTAAAAACCGATTCTCTGCACTACAACCAGATGATACTGAGGAAAGCATAGACAAACCCTGGGATAACTTCAAAGAAATTATTATAGGAACTTGTAATGAAGTACTAAGACCTGCCCCAAAAAAAACAAAAAACCTTGGATTAGTGACAAGACATGGCAAAGAATTGAAGACAGGAAACATGCAAAACAAACAGTAAACCAAGCTAAAACAAGAAAACATAAACAACTAACACAACAAGAGTATCATACAATTTCAAAAGAGGTCTCAAAAATGCTTGGACATGATAAAGAACATTTTATAATAAACTAGCTGAACAAGCAGAAGAAGCAGCAGGAAAAGGAGACCTAAAACAGTTATATAAAATTACTAAACTCTTGAGTGGCAAGAAAGCTAACTACAATGTGCCAGTCCGAGACAAACAAGGTAAACTCCTCTCTTCCATAGATGACCAGCTCAGAAGATGGAAAGAATACTTCCAGGAAGTGCTAAACAGACCAACCCCTCTAAATCCACCCGATCTGACCACAGGAGAAACATTGGACATAAATATGGAAGAAATATCCAAAGAAGAAATATGGAAGGCCATCAATCAAATGAAGACAGGCAAAGCAGCAGGCATAGACAATATACCACCTGAGGTCCTAAAAGAAGGAGGAGCTGAAATTGTTAACAAACTCCACAATATCTTTAATCAAATTTGGTCAACCGAAACCCCTCCTGCAGAATGGAAAAAAGGCCTACTGATTAAAATTCCAAAGAATGGGGATCTGTCGAAATTTAATAAATGGCGAGGAATTACTCTACTCTCAGTATCAAGCAAGGTCTTCAGCAGAACAATACTCAACAGAATTAAAGAAGCCTGCAATGATCTCCTAAGAGAAGAACAGGCTGGGTTCAGAAGAGGAAGATCATGCATTGACCAGATAGCAACACTCCGGATCATTATAGAACAATCTATTGAATGGCAATCTCCACTCTATGCTACATTCGTGGACTTTGAAAAGGCTTTTGATAGCATTAATAGAGAGACAATATGGTCAATCATGAGGCACTATGGAATACCTAATAAAATAATAACCATCATCAAAAGTCTATATGAAAACTTTACCTGCCAAATAGTACATAAGGGTAGATGAATTCAGATGAATTCCATGTTACAACTGGAGTCAAGCAAGAATGTCTCCTCTCACCACTTCTGTTCCTTGTAGTACTAGACTGGGTCACAAAAGAAGCTTATGCTAACTCATGAAAAGGAATACAATGGACCCTAATGCAAAAACTAGAAGACTTAGAGTTTGCGGATGACCTGGCCATTCTGTCCCACAGATTACAAGATATGCAAGAGAAGATCACAGCTTTGAGTGAGACTGGAAAAAGAGTAGGGCTCAATATAAACCATCAAAAAACCAAATAATTGAAAATAAACCACCAACAAGATGGTGACATACAAGTAGAAAACCAAAGCTTAGACCAAGGGAATCACTTTGTATACCTTGGAAGTGTGGTCAGTGCATCAGGAGGAGCAGACGAGGACATCAAACGTCGAATAAATTTGGCGCGACAAGCCTTTGCCAACTTGAAACAGGTCTGGAGATCTACATACATCTCTGTCAAAACTAAAGTAAGGGTCTTTAGCACAAACATTAAAATGTCCTACTTTATGGGTCCGAAACAGGCAAACGACAGAGAACACTAAAAATAGACTCCAGACCTTTGTTAACAGATGCCTAAGAAATATACTCAAATTAAAATGGTTTGACAAGGTAGAAAACTCCAAGCTGTGGGAGAGGTGTGGACAAAGAACAGTAGAACAACAAATCATGGAAAGGAAGTGGAGATGGATTGGACACACCCTCAGGAAAGATAACAACAGAGCTAGACAGGCCTTAGAGTGGAATCCCCAGGGTAAACGGCATAGAGGAAGACCCAAGCGAACATTGAGACGAAGCATACTGGATGAAACTGAAAGAACTGGAAAGAGCTGGGAAGAATTGAAGCGACTAGCAAGAGACAGTGAAGAGTGGTGTGCTTTGACAGAGGCCCTATGTTCCACAAGGAACACAAAGGACAGATGATGATGATGAGACTGCCTAGAGGTGAACTGGCTATCTCTGCTATTCTATCCCCGACCTTTATTTTCCGTGGTGTTTTTTTAGCTGCGTTGTGTCTCTATGTAAAGTAAAGATGGCTGGGCATTGTGCTGGCCACACAATCACCTAGTATGTCATGGCCACAGAAACTGGTGAACGCAGCTTCACCTGCTCTATGATCAATTTGGTCCGAAGGGTACTTTACTCTTTTTTATTATGAAATTAATTTAATCAATTTGAACTTCCAATGTATTGAATATAGACTAAAAGGTACGCTGATTTTATTCTGTCTTATGTAATTGTAAATTATATATGTACTTATAGTTTAGCAGCATTAACAACATTATATTTATCTCATCTAGAAATAGTCAAGTCTTCTTGGTCACATTAAGAATGCTGGTCAGGAACTGGCTGTCTCTCTAGCAAAGGCATTTGCAAAAGCATCGTCATCAAAGAGAAATATATTTCAATCTTACACACATCACTATGTCGTGAGTAAATAGTTTCTTCTAGGGCTCAAAAGAAAGGATAATAACAATGAGTAAGTAATTACCAAAGTTATCATATCTATAAAATGTTAAATATGTTAATTGTGTTTACCTCAAACTATTTTTTTATTGCAAGTTGGGTGCCAAGTGCCATGCATGATAATTTTTGCTTGTCTGCTTGTTACTTGTCCATATACTCTCTAATATTGTATCCATAATAATAGTGAGAGGGTATTTGCTTGGGTTTGGCCGTTATCTTAGACTTGCCAGTTTTAGTCAGGACAAGTCATGGGAACCCACTTTTCATTTATCTCTCAAGGGACTTATGGGGAACAGCGGTGGCTGATGTACAAAAGTTCCCTGGCTCAAACCCTGGTGAAGGCTAAGGTCTGTTCCAGGGTATGGGCGGTGCCCTAAATCTACCCAGCTCTGATGGGAGCCTGACACTGTAGTTGGGGGTAAGTAATGCAGCCCTAGTATGCCATGGCCACAGAAACACTAGCCCTATAGGCAACTTGGTCTAAAAGAGATTCCTACTTAACTTACTTTTTAAAAGGACTTTGATGGGCTACATATGACCTCAGAGTTAATATCTAGTTAATATCTTAGGGCACTAATGGATGCTTATTTCCAGCACACAGTACTGACGTATTCATTACATGTAGTTGCCAATTTAATTACATTCGTTACTTGTTGTTTTTCTTTCTTAATTTGTGATGCAACCCCACGAAACGGTACGGAAGTTAGTAAAACTGATTTTTCAGTTTCAATAAATGCAAAATAATGTGTAAAATGAGTCCTAGGTCATTTTTAATGTTTTTATTGATTTGTAATGTTGTATGCCTTAACTTATAGCTGTAAAATTTTCAAACTAAAATTATTTTTGCAAGTTTAAAAAAATTGTGTTTTTATGCAGCATTTATATAAAATCAAACGAAATATCTTCTAAAGATAAAATTGTTTTTAAGTCAACTAAATATTATTTAAAATCTTTAAAACGTTAACAGCTTGTGTATTGACTCATTATTAAAGTATTTGCCTAATTTCATGGCGATTGGTTAGTATTTGTTCATCCTGGTAATATTTGATTATCTGTTACAATGCTAAACTGTTAAAAATCGGTAGAGCTTTATTTTTCATTTTTCTCCAAAAAGACATTCTTTACTTTTTCTTATATAATTTTGAATAACTTTTGAACTACTTAATCGATTTTAGAAATTTTTCTCCACTGTATAGATAAATGAATAATCTTTTATCAAACACCTTAAACTAAATATCTCATTTTGCAGACTTCAGTACCATTCTGTGGGGTTGCATCACATTTTATTTTAAAAAACCTTTATTGGATTTTTTTTTTCCGGGCCTATATTATTTTCAAAATACCTGACATTTTTATTTATATAATAAAAATTATGACATTATAATTGTCAACATTTTTTTTTTACCTTTTTAATCTTTTTGTTATTGTTATTTTTTTTGTTGTTGATTGAATTATGTTTAGAAATGATCTTTACTTTTAGATTTGCAAGTGTTTTATCAAAATTCACTCAGATTCAGTTTGCATAGAGATGGCTGCGGCCTACTATGTGCGAAGCAACTCCTGAAAATGGCCAACCAGCCAGTCAGAAGAGCAACTGCCAAGCAGAGCAACAAGAGCTGGGATCATGTTGTGAACATATCGCTTCCGAGCAAGCTAGATCAAAGCAAGACTATAGATTTCAACGTGCATGTGTACGACACCGGCCCCTACGAGTGGAACCCAAACCAAAAAGTTGTGGTGGGGATCCATGGAATGCCAGGGACAGGTCAAGACTTCACGTCAATAGCAACTAGCCTGCATTCTAAAGGCATTCGATTCATTGCACCAACAAGTATAGGTATGCTCATGGCATTGCTGTTTAGCTCTCTATGTCGAGTGTATAGGTCTCACCCCTAATTTTTATCGAAATTTTAAGTTAAAAAAAGGTGGAACCTATAGGTGAGTACAGACAGGCTTTCAGTATCTACCTGTAATCATAGCACAAAGGCTTGCTGCTCAAAAATCATTGTGTGCTTCTAGGATTGCCCCAATACCTTAGTGATTCATTCAATCAATCAATTTACTTTGTCCTCAGTTAGACATAGGGCCTCAATTATGTTTATCCACTTCTTTCAATTTTTAGACCATCTTTTCATCTCTTTCCACTGCATTCCCTCTTCTTTGAGTATTTTATTAGTCATTAATAACTCTTCACACTCAATTGATTTATTTATTACAAGCTACATTGCCAGGCGTTGCCCGGGTGAAAACAAAACAGGACTGTATAATGTCCAGGGTGCAGATACAAATTTTATAAACTATAATTAAATATATATATATATATAAATCTTATATTTAAATTATTTTTTTTTACTGAAGACTTTTAGGGAAGTAATTTAAAATAAATATTGTAATCGGGTACAAAAAATAGGCAAGTATTTTTATTTAACAAAAATCTAAATTGCCCGTACATTTTACAATGTCTTTTGTTTTTAAAATTTAGAAAAAAAAATTGAATAAAAAAAGGTTTTGTCTAACTGGAGAATCGAACTCGGGTCGCCCGCATAGCAGTCCGCTACGTTAACCACTAAGCTAGCGAAGACACATGGCCGATGTGAAAAATTATTAGACAGTATATAGGCCTACGCCTAGATAGATCAGTGACACAAACACACATGATTTCAAATCGACCAATGGGGATTCTTATGCGGACAAACAGTCTCTTTTTATATATATAGATTACTGCACTTTTTGTTATATCAATTCTCTCAATTTATAAAATTCAAATTATTACTGAATTCATTCTTTATAATTACTATCTAAATTAATCATCACTAAAGCCAAGTTGTCATTTTAAAAAAATGTTCAACTTAAATAAAAGTTTTTATTTTCTTACAGTTTAACTTTATCTTTTAAATAAAAAAAAATTGTTACATTGTTATTTTTATATTTAAAAAAAAAAGGAATGGAAAAAAGTCCATTGGACTTCAAACTGCTGAAAGAAATAGATTTCACAACCACAGGACGTTGCAAATCTCTACAGTCCATCCTAAAAGCTTTGAATATTCCCAAGTGAGTTATGCATAAAACTACTGAAGTAATTGCGAGGAAATTTTTTGTATTATTTAGTGATAAATTTGATAATGCTAGGTAATGGTTGTAAGATTTCTTAACCTATTGTACAATCTTTTTGTAGAGTGGATCTTGTCATGGCCCACAGCGCTGGCGCCTGGTCTCTTTATGAAGTCGGAGCTAAATGGAACAATGTTGACTCCCTGTTGGCCATCAACCCTGGCGGTGCCACACCTAACAAGTAAGCATGGTGGTCATAGATTTGAACAGACACATGCAGGTGAAGAATTACCTGGAAAATAATAGAGAGAACAAAACACCTTGTTTGAGAAATGTAGACTGTAAGTGGAAGACATTTATATGGGAAACTGTGCAGTGTGCTAGCCACATGATTCGCTTGTCTGACATAGCCATACAAAGAAATCACTTAAAAGGAGATAAATGCCTGTACCTGTAAGTGACGTTTTTAGGCTGCCACCTTGTTGGAACCGTTTTGGCGGCAGATATTTTGTGGTGTATTTATTTGTTTGGTTTAGAGGTAACTTAACTTGTAGAGAATTAAAATGAGAAATATACTTACACTCTTTAAAAAAAGTATAAATCCTCATATTAGGCCTACTACACATTTGTGTTTATGTTGAGAATCTTTGTGACTATACTGTTCAGTGTTCATACATATGAATTATATGATTATAAAGTAGTTCAAAGTATTCAAAGCCAAGTAAATTTTTTAAGAAGATGGTCAATAATATTTAAATGCGTGGCTTAGATCTTATCTTATATATTACAGACCCTCTTTCTAACAGTTTTTGTTGTATGGCGTTAGTCGTAATAGTAATGAACCTTTACCTGACATCATATAAATAAAACAAAGAGTGCACTGGTCAATACGCCATATTTGAGTATATTTAGTAGGGAGTTAAAAAATTTGGATAAAACAACTTTGAATTAGTATGGTAAAATGTATGTGGTCGGTTTGGCCAGTTCCCAACGAGTGTCCCAAACACAAATTAATATATCAGAGGAAAAAACTAATAAGCATTCTCAACTACACACAACTGACTATAAGACAACTAGATAGAAATGTTTAGTTTGATAAATATATTGTTAGTTACCAAAACCTAATAAGGTATTTTGATATTCCATGTGATTATATTCTAATGCCATGAATCAAAACTGTTATAGCAAATGTTTTGCAGAACAAAAAATATTTTGTGGGTGGCAAGGTATCCCATGCTACCATTCCTAGCATCATATTACCAAACTGTGTACCAAAAGAATTGTGTTGCCAGCATAGAGTTTAGCCGTCTTTACTTTTTCCCCCCAACTAGTGTCTGGTTCCCATCAAAGCTGGTTAGATTAGGGAAGGGGGGCACTCTCCATTTCATTTTAGGAAATCGTTCTGGGTTTTGAACCCAAGACCTTTGAAATGACAATTTTAGCTTGCTGCATCTATTGACCTGTAGACAGGGTGTGTGGTGGTAACATGTTGACGATGTGATCAATACTGTAAGCTATGCGTGTAATTGTGTATTTTCAGAGGCATTCGACCCTTCACTGTCGTGAAGTTCTTCACTCACCTTCTGAACACTCCATTTGGTAGGGTAGTCTTAAAACCACTTGTTGTGTTCGGATATAAACTACAAGGTATTATTTTTTTTTCTAAGGTATATCTTTAACTAACTTACAAAGTTAATTTAGAAAAATGAAATAAAAGGGAGGCAATCAACACTGTTATTCAATGCAGAAGTCGTTCCCCTTTCTTATTCAAACTTATTGCAAAAAGAAGTTCTGTTTTGTAAATTATTATTTAAAATAGTCCATTAATGCCCATTCTTTTTTTTACACCCAAACCCATAAAATGGGTTCTGTTTTTTTTTAAGACCATTTTTTTCTTTGGCTGGTTTTTCCAATTTTAGCTTGTTGATTTAGGTTAGTAACGCAAGACGTCATTTCTTAGTACTAAAAGGTATGGTCCCCATTTAATGAATGGATTGTGTTGTGCAGTTAAAACTTTACTTTTAAAGTGTTTTTTTTACTGTTTTATTTGTTTACTTGTACAAAGTGTATCATGTTTATTTAAACCAGATTTAATTCCATGTTAAAATATTTCTAAACCTTCTTTTTATTTAGGTTTTAAAGAGGTTGAATACGGAGAGCATCTTATAGCGGCACAAAACTATATTGTCAACCAGCAGTTTGAAAATGTAAGTCTTTTCTTCTTCTTCTTTTCATATTTAAATTTCTCTTTACAGAGCTTTTCTTCCATGGTGGCACCTTGAGGCCAGACCAGGTTTCAGGCCTCTCTATGGAGTGGGTGTGCTCTGGATTCTGAGTCCAATTCCACATTGGCAATCTAGGGTGTGGCTTAAGTCCTATTCATTTCGTTTGGTCTGTCAGTCTGGTATGTGCTATTGAATCCTGAATTTATTAGCTACCTTTTCCAACCACTGAAAGGGACAGTATTCTTGTGGAAGCACATTGCCATTGGGCTGGTCTTGAGGTTAAGCTCCAGTTGTTGTTTTTTTCCTTTATTAAAAGGTTGTCACTAGCCCTGATAGGTATCTGGTGACATTGGGAGAAGAAAAAAATATGTCTGGGCATTGTTTTGGCCACTCTATCCCCTTTTCTGCAGTGGTCAAAGAAGGTGTTGTATGATGCTTCACACGGAGAAACAATTACCTAAAAGGGGTGGTTTATTTGTACTATAGTTACCATCCTGTGTTTGTGCATGAGGCCGAAGGTCTAGAGTTCAAACCCTCAAATGTTTCTTTATCCACACTGATGAAGCCTTTCTAGGTCACATTAGAAGAAATAAAGGCAATAGTAAGATAAAGGCAATAGTAAGATAAAGGCAATAGTAAGATAAAGGCAATAGTAAGATAAAGGCAATAGTAAGATAAAGGCAATAGTAAGATAAAGGCAATAGTAAGATAAAGGCAATAGTAAGATAAAGGCAATAGTAAGATAAAGGCAATAGTAAGATAAAGGCAATAGTAAGATAAAGGCAATAGTAAGATAAAGGCAATAGTAAGATAAAGGCAATAGTAAGATAAAGGCAATAGTAAGATAAAGGCAATAGTAAGATAAAGGCAATAGTAAGATAAAGGCAATAGTAAGATAAAGGCAATAGTAAGATAAAGGCAATAGTAAGATAAAGGCAATAGTAAGATAAAGGCAATAGTAAGATAAAGGCAATAGTAAGATAAAGGCAATAGTAAGATAAAGGCAATAGTAAGATAAAGGCAATAGTAAGATAAAGGCAATAGTAAGATAAAGGCAATAGTAAGATAAAGGCAATAGTAAGATAAAGGCAATAGTAAGATAAAGGCAATAGTAAGATAAAGGCAATAGTAAGATAAAGGCAATAGTAAGATAAAGGCAATAGTAAGATAAAGGCAATAGTAAGATAAAGGCAATAGTAAGATAAAGGCAATAGTAAGATAAAGGCAATAGTAAGATAAAGGCAATAGTAAGATAAAGGCAATAGTAAGATAAAGGCAATAGTAAGATAAAGGCAATAGTAAGATAAAGGCAATAGTAAGATAAAGGCAATAGTAAGATAAAGGCAATAGTAAGATAAAGGCAATAGTAAAATAAAGGCAATAGTAAGATAAAGGCAATAGTAAGATAAAGGCAATAGTAAGATAAAGGCAATAGTAAGATAAAGGCAATAGTAAGATAAAGGCAATAGTAAGATAAAGGCAATAGTAAGATAAAGGCAATAGTAAGATAAAGGCAATAGTAAGATAAAGGCAATAGTAAGATAAAGGCAATAGTAAGATAAAGGCAATAGTAAGATAAAGGCAATAGTAAGATAAAGGCAATAGTAAAATAAAGGCAATAGTAAGATAAAGGCAATAGTAAGATAAAGGCAATAGTAAGATAAAGGCAATAGTAAGATAAAGGCAATAGTAAGATAAAGGCAATAGTAAAATAAAGGCAATAGTAAGATAAAGGCAATAGTAAGATAAAGGCAATAGTAAGATAAAGGCAATAGTAAGATAAAGGCAATAGTAAGATAAAGGCAATAGTAAGATAAAGGCAATAGTAAGATAAAGGCAATAGTAAGATAAAGGCAATAGTAAGATAAAGGCAATAGTAAGATAAAGGCAATAGTAAGATAAAGGCAATAGTAAGATAAAGGCAATAGTAAGATAAAGGCAATAGTAAGATAAAGGCAATAGTAAGATAAAGGCAATAGTAAGATAAAGGCAATAGTAAGATAAAGGCAATAGTAAGATAAAGGCAATAGTAAGAAAACTTTGGCCAAAAAAAGGATCATTTGTCCTTGGCAATCATGATGTTATTAGCACAATTTTAGTGGGAAAAAAAGTTGGCAGTAGTAAAACAGCTTCCTTCCATTGGACTAATCGGCTAATAGTAACTTGCACAAAACAGGAACTGATAGTCAGCGTAAGTTCACAGGGCAAAGTCAGTGGTTCTGTCCATGATAAAAGATTGAGGTGGCACCATTTTGTTGATCCTCTCTACGCCTACAGAATATTGCCATTACAGGTAGTAAATGAATGAAAAGTTGGAGGAAGTAGATTTGTTGTGCTAGAGAAATAGGGCAGAGTAAGGTGTGGTAAACTAGAATACACCGATACCCAAAGCTGAAATCTCTAAAAGCCTCTTTCAAAATAAAATTGATAGCTCTCCACATTTGAAACCCTGAAGTTCAAACACAACTTCCATTAAAACTTTAAGTTTGAGAAAAAGGTTCAGATTGGTTAAGATAATAATGTTAAATATTGTTGCCATGAAAACATGAATACACTGTTGTGCTACTTTTCTTGCATGCAATATAAGAAACACTAAAAAAAACTAAAGATTTTTATTTAATTATTAATATTATTCTTCTTTTTGTTGTTTTTTCATATTTATAATTTCTTTTTCTTTACTTTTGAGTTTTATTTTGTTTATATTTCTGCTGTGCAGGTGCCCCATAATGCATCAGCCATAAAAAACAAGTCGCTTCCCTTTGTTATGATGTACGCTAATAACGACCAGCTAATAGAGAGCAGTATCTCTTCCTCCATGGCCTACGAGACTCTGGGTATTCCCATAGAAAACACTGTCAGTTTTTCTAAAGACTCCAAGCCAGACAGAGATCCCCTCTTTGGTGAGTCCGCAGAAAGCTATCAGTTGAAGTCTGTTCTAAGAAGGTTTTTTTAGCATTTAGTAAGAACCCTTTCAGTATAGATTGGATTTAGCTATTTTATAAAACACAAGTATAGCTGTTGTGAGCTTTTTTATCTGAAACATTGTTCTATAATTTATTGTTTTATTGTGAGCTATGTTTTTTATTTTTTAATGCTTAATAATAATATCTCTAAGCGATATGTCTGACTGGCTGTATGACGTGGCGCCAGAGTCTTGTTTTTTGTCTAGGAATGAATGGCATTTTGTTTTCTTTGTAATCACATTGATAGTGGTCTCCTGTTTTATTCAATATTAAAATAATTATAAAGATTGGAGTGTTTTCAACTGTCTTGATTTATTGGAACAATTATACTCCAACAAAACACTGTAGCCTTAATATTATGTATGTAAGCTAAAATCAATAACAAAACAGACTAAAATGGAATTGAAAGTTTTCACAATGTTCTTTTGCTTTAGAATATATCTGTTAACACGTACTGACATTTGATGGGCATTTCTTTTTCTAGAGACTTTAAAAAAAATATTTTTTTGGACAATACTGCAATATAGTCGTAATTAATCATCTTTCCCCACTTTTGGAATCAGAATGCTTGTGTTTAACAGCAACAGGCTTATATCAGCTCTGTCAATAACTCAAAATGTATAGTAACCAGCTATAGATACATGTTTCTAGAACATACTTACCCAGCATTTAGATGGGTGGCACACATATTTTCTAAGTTCATTTATGATGATATATTTTTTTTTGTATTTGGTTTTTCAATTGGGGAAACCTTTCTTTCAATCCCATCATGCCCTGAGTTGAAAAAAAAAACATAACATAACTACCGTAGGTTTTTATCCCTAACCTTCATTTAGCTAGCAGGGATGGTTGGTAAAGTAAGTTTAAAAGTGGGTGAAAAAAGAAAAGAAAATAGGTTTGTCACTCTTAACTGTTGTACACATTAAAAATGTACATTCTGTACATGTCAAAGAGTATATTGTTGAGTGAAAAATAAATAAAAAGATTCTAGTTTTTAATTGTAACTTTTGTTTCATGAAAAAAATGAGAATGGATTTAAGCAAAGTGAGCCTGTATCATCCTACTTTACAATGCAGCAGAAAGCAAGGGATATATTTTTTGTTCAAGAAAGAGTTAAATGTATAGTTTCAGTAGTTCCCTTGGCATTTAGAGACTACAAAAGAAAGCATATCTATTGCATTAACTCATGCATGTCCTAATGGACCTGAGAAGTAAATGTCTCAGGTTTCAAACTCAGGACATGTAGGCTGGCTATTCAATGATGTTCTATTCAGCCATTTTGATTCCTTTTTTTTCAAAAGCCCTTCTCTAACTTAGATTAGACCTTTTTTTTTTTCATTTTTTCAAATTGAACCAATATTAATTCTTTTTTTATTTACTGACCACCAGTACCTCCAGGTTGGCTGTGCAGGGTCCTAGTGTTTGCCCGCGGGGGCCATGTGGTCCACCTGGCCTATGAGGATGAGACGATCGAGCAAATACAGGACCTTTTGAAACATGTGGTCACCAGAAGGAAATCTACATGAGTTCAATATCATAATATCCAATAACAAATCAGGGCAGAACATTTGGAAAATATTTCAGTCAAATAAGAAACCTTAACCAGAATATTTAAAGGATAAATGTTTTAAGTCAACAAAAAGTATAAGTTAATTCATTTTTTTTAAATAATACTATAATTATTCAACAAATATTCATGTATAAATAGACTATTAAAAATGTAAATATTTATTAACATTTAAAGCATACATTTATAATCATTCAAAATATTCCTTGATAAACATTTAACAAAGACAATCAAATTATTTAAAGTATGAATTTATAGGTAAAAGGTGTTCTTATGTATTTATTTATTGCAGACTGTGATATTTAATTTTATCTTGCTACACTGATGTTCAAACTTTATATTTATAATGATAGAAAATGTTTTTTTAAGAAACAAAGAAAAGTGTTTTTTTAAGAAACAAGAGGATGAGATCTTGGCCATTTTTTTCACTTCCCTCTCATAAGCAGTGAATGTGGTTTCACCAGACTATCATGGCCCTTTTTGTGTGTGGAGGCAGGGGTTGTCTTCCTTGGTAGGATTTGAACTCTTTGCCCACACTGGACTGCAACAGGGCTGCAGTAAATCTTCACACCCCAAAAATAAAATGTTACCAGGTGCCCCTTTTCATATTTAGACCAGATTTTTTGGTCTGTAAAGCGGAGCTGGCCAGTTTTATATTTAATCTACTGTGTGGCCAGTTGAACCAATGTCCAGCCAGATTCACTTTCATCGAATGATATTGAGTATTTTTTTGGGGGGACTGAATTCAGGGACATCTTTTTTTTTTTTGGAACCCAGGATTTAGTGGATGACCCTCAATCAATATTTATTCAGACAAGCACACTCAGATACTAACCACCCTAGAGATAATTTTAAAAAACTAAAAGTTAGGTTAGTAGCCTACACATTTAATTAGAGAACTGTTGCCTTATTTATTTATTTATAAGATACTGTGATCATTTGGTATTGTTTAAAAAAAAAGGTCTACTATTTGAGATATATATTTCTAAACATTTGTAAAAATTATTTTTCCCTCAGCGTTGGTCATTGTTTATTTTTATGCTCTGTTGAAGAAATAAAATATGATTTATATTTGTTTAATATTGGTATTGTTTCATTGTTTCAATACATTTTGTCAATTGTTGGATACATTTTAAAATCTTTTTTTTCTATATTTAGCAAAACTCTGAATGAATGTATGTATATTTTGTGGTGATGGCATTTTCAAGTGGCCTATGTATTAACCCACTTCCCATCATCCTGTCAAACTGAAACTTGTAAGACAGAAGTGAAGCATACGACACAGCATTATTCTAAATTTGAACTTAACCCACCATCCCCCTAATATAAGTCTTGTAAATCTATCTTTTCCCTTGCAATTTATATCTCGTTAATCTTTCTTTTCATTATTTTATATTTTGTTAATCTGACTTATCCAATTCACTTTTTTAGTTTGTGAGTCCTAATCACTAGATCTATAGATTTATTGTGTGTAAGTCTTACTGTTCTATTTCACTTCTAATATAAGTTTCACTATTACAATAAACTTCTTAACATTTATCAGAAATAATGTCTTATAAATCTTCAACCGCTTTCATGTGTTCACTCCCTTGATGGGTCAGGGAGATAATCCATACAAAATATAAGGCCTACAAAGTTTTTGTGAGTTACTTCCCTTAGTATTGACTTTTCCCCCCACCACTTTTTCCCCACTTCACAAATCACTGTCCACCAAGGTCTATAAATATGACGCTTGAGTAGCACTGGTAGATCCGCGGTGCGGCTTCGTCGTGCGTGTCATTTTGAAACCCTCCCACGAAACTGCGACCCACTGAAGAGCCAGCCAGTTGAGCCAGTCGGCGCTAAGGGGAGAAAAAAAAACGGGGGGGAGAGAGAGAAACATGACGCTCTTTGGATGGTCGAGCGTGTGTGCTCAAAGGGACACAACACCTGTTGAATGAAGGATAATTTGTGTAAACCTGTACCGAATGTAAATGTACAACCTTCCGTGTAAATATCCGGCATAGTTCATAGCATATTTTTAGTATACGGTGACACTTTTGACGTACGTAGTGAAGTTTTATATTTAATTTTATTTATACATAAAAACGTAACAATTTATCTTTCAAAGTCAATTTCTGTTTTTATTAGAACGCGATTTTGACACAATTATTATTTTTTTTAGTGTAGGATGGTAGGTCTTCATTTTAATTCTTTGAAAGGTAGATGTGTCAACCGATGTATTACCTTTCTAAATGTAGGTCATTGCACGAGGAAGCGCAAGAGTGATTCGTAGTGTGATCCATGTAAAACCTTGCAGCCCGGGTCTTATGTGCTGTGTTTAGTGCATTTATCAAAAGATTCATCGTGTGTGTCATTCGTTGGATTTTATACGTGACATCAGTTTCTCTTGTATTTAGTGCTTTCGTGAGGCCAGATTTTTCTATAATATTGGAATACGACCAGATGTGATTTCTTTTTTAATTCTTCCTTTTTTTTTGGCCTTTGGTGACAACACGCGGGTTGTGTTTACTTTCGCTATTAATAGCATCAGTGATTACGGTAATACCATGCGTCTTAACTGAAAATACTGTGTCTATATTATATAGCCTATGTGTCTTGTTAATAAGTAGGCTTATCTAGATCTACGTAAGCCATATAAAAATTCGAAGCTTAGGTTGATATAACGAACGAATATATTTATAATTATTAATTATATAGCCTAGACCTAGGCCCTATTTAGTATTTATACGTACAAGTCTTATAAAGGTTGACAAGTTTAAGTGAGCATGGCAAAGTACTTTAACTTATAGGCCTAGGCCTACTTACTTTAACTTATAGGCCTAGGCACGGTGGCCGAACGGCAGAGTGTTCGACTGGCGTTCCGAATTTAGGTCCTGGGTTCGAATCATGCTGAAGGCTAGGATTTGTTCCCGGGACTGGAGGGGTGTCCCTGCGTCTACCCAGCTCTGATGGGTAGCCTACCTGACATTAGTTGGGGTAAAGTAAAGGTGGCTGTGCATTGTGCTGGCCACACATCCCCTAGTAGGGCCTATGCCGTATCCACAGAAACTGGTGAACGCTGCTTCACCGGCTCTATGATCAGTTTTATCCGAAGGGATATACTTCAATTGAAAACTATACATTTCAAGACTGATGAGCCAGACAAGTTTACCCCCCCCCCCTTTTTTTTTTCACCTCCAGCCCGGTATTGGCTAAAAATAATTTAGGCCCCTAATGAAATAAAATGACATCTATAAATTCTCCATGCGAGCCACATTTAAGACAACATAGAGCCGCATGTGGCTCTCGGGGCCGAATGTGCCCGCCACTTGCTTAAACTAAACTACACAGTGGACATAACGGCATACGCCGACTATTTAAAATGACAATTTTGAAGAAAGTTATACTACGTATAATATAGGTTGGCAACCTACGGCACGCGTGCCAGACTTGGCACGCGGTGCGATTTTCAAGACTCCCAAAAAGATAAATCAAGTCTCTTCTGCAGAAAAGAGTAGGATGACTTTAAGGCTGTTGGCACGCTGAATGAATCAGAAACTCTACTTTAGCACACTGAATGAATCAGAAACTCTACTTTGGCACACTGAATGAATCAGAAACTCTACTTTGGCACACTGAATGAATCAGAAACTCTACTTTGGCACACTGAATGAATCAAAAGGTTGCCGACTCCTGCTATAGACTATATTATATTCTCGATAAATAAATAATAAAGAAACTACAGCAGCAGTTGTGGAAATATTTGAGTTACATGTATGGTGTATGTTTATCTAGTTTAACTCATCAACTTATATCCTTTTTTTACATTAACAACTAATTAGGCCTACACTCGAGTCTTGTTGAGAAGGACGTCTGTGTACCTGCGACCATAAGCACAGAAATATTGACCTTTTTTTTTCTGTGTTTGGCTCGCTTGGATAGGCATAGTATTTAAAACTGTTTAGATATATTATTATCTGTAAGGTGGGAAAAAAAGAAGAGTAAATAATTTAAGACTCGATGTTTGAATAATGTGTAGGCTTGCAACTGCTTACATTACAACATTATGTTTTGACGCTCGGTTGGATAAATACAATTGCAAAGCATTCCGCCCCAACGAACCCTCCCTCACCCACTACATAGGACTTAGAATTTAAACGACTTGAATTTTGATCTACGTAATTTCTGTAGATAGAATTTAAACGACTTGAATTTTGATCTACGTAATTTCTGTAGATAGAATTTAAACAACTTGAATGTTGATCTACATATTGTTCTGTAGACTAGAATTTAAACAACTTGAATGTTGATCTACATATTGTTCTGTAGAATAGAATTTAAACAACTTGAGTATTGATCTACATATTGTTCCGTAGAATATAATGACAATGACTTGAATGTTGATCTAGATCTACATAATAATAATATTGTTCTGTAGAATAGAATTAAAACATTTTTCTATTTTCTTGTCCAACCTTTTTATTCACCATTTGATAGGAAAAATGTAAATCTAAATTCAATCAACCAATTACTATCGAGGGCCATCTTCTGAATAGGTCAGGGAGGGAAGGGGGGGTGGACTCTTTTGCTCTACAAATTATTGGCGTACAGCTAAAGAGTTACTTTCCCCCACTTAATAAGATAAGAGCGTCCGCGCTAATTGATCGGAAATCACGAAAGATAAACCTAGCCACAGGCTTGCAGTAGGAGAGAAAAGACATTCAAGTTTCAAGATTTCCTTTCTCTCGCTATCTCTAACTCTCTGTGTCTCTCCCTCTCTCTCTCCCTTTTTCTCTTGCTCTCAAACTACACCCTTGCGTGCCTCATATACTTATATAGGTTTGGGTGCAGAAAGTGCTAGCATGGGTTCACCCCCCCCCCCCCCGAGGTTTTCAGAATGCAAAAGAAACTGCGTACTAGAAAGTTGTAGAGACTATGAGAATATTATTGTACGATAACATTCTTTAAGTCATAATAAATAGCTTTGGTAGAATTTATACACAAACATATCTCTAGACTCTAGGTCATAGCCTAATTAATTAGAGTCTATAAATAGATGACTCTAAATATATTATGAATACATTTCTATTATTTAAACATGCTATAGTAAAATACACTTTGGACCAAATTGATCATAAGGCCGGCGGAGCAGCGTTCACTAGTTTCGCGGCATATTAGGGGATGTGTGGCCAGCACATTGTCCAGCCGCCTTCACTTTAAAGTTAAACATGCTATACACGTATGACGTATACAATTTAGTTGTTGATATGTTGTTGTTTTTTTTCATCATATGTAGCCTACACTAAGCTACTTACTAGCTAGTGTGGTTATTTGGTGATTCAACTCCCCGCGATGATTCTCTCTGTTTATTAGCGTAATGAAGATTCGAATGATTCATTTCCCGATGCACAGATGCGGCAGTAACCCTGCTTAGATTTCACTGTTATTGCTCACTGGCTCAATGTAAAACAAGACTGATTTCCCCTTGATAAAGGGGCATTTAGTTACACGGACACAACTCGTCGCGATGTCAATTAAATTAACTGCCCCTGTTGTTTTGGGTGTAGGGTTAGTCGGATATATTTCAACCGTATCTGTAGCTTTGGAATCGAGGAGCTTGCGCGGCTACTAACCTACACTGCTCAACATCACATTCTTGTATATGCCAGACATTCACGTTTGGTCGTTCCGTTTAGGGCTTGGTCGTTCCGTTTAGGGCATGGTCGATCCGTTTAGGGTTTGGTCGTTCCGTTTAGGGTTCGGTTTAGGTGTTGGGTTGACCCGTCTATGGTTGGGTTGATCCGTCTATGGTTGGGATTATCCGCCTAGGGTTGTAATGATCCGTTTAAATCTATATATTCATTTATCTTTATGTTTATATATCTCCCATGTCTCTTAAACGCATCCATTGAAACGTAATCTTTTACCCAAAAAATTTAGGAGGTATAATATGTTGAACTGCAGTTTGTTAATTTGTATTATTTTCCACTTTCTTAAAGTCGTTCTAATAGTATACTTACTGTCATTGAGATATTTTTACAAAGAAAAAGACTAATAATTACAAATGAGTCACTAAATTAAGAAACACAAATGGAAAGAAATTAACCCTTCCCGTACCGACCTACTTCTATCTATGCTGCCTTCAGTTCCGCTATATACGCGCCCGGGACTGTAAGGGTTAAAACAGAAAATTACTGAGCATGAAATTTACGACTAAGAAATACGAGGCAATAATGTAATAAGACTCACAAAGGCTTAGATATAATCTTTCTTATCGGCTGATATTCGGTAATGGAATGGGTTACCCGAAAAAGTGAAAATCGTTTGTCAAAACCTTAATCAACATGCAACTATATCTCAAAAGGTGGCCAAGTTGACTAAAAATTATCTCAACTTTGGGTAGAGGGAACGGGCGGGACATCACCCGGTAGTGGTAATGAGTTCGACCCTTGTGATACTTGGATTTTGCTCAGTTTTCTCTATGGCTCGTCTGCACTCGGTTCTCATGCTTGAATCGTGGGAGTGATTGTGTAGAGGCCGGTAGAGAAGCATAACTAGATGTTCCGAGACTGTTGATCAACCTTTCGGTGCCTGCAGTCAGTACAGGTTCAGTTCAACACAAAACGCCGAAAGGCTCACAGAAGGGGGCACAGGGCCTCGAAAGAGTTCCGCGCCTCTCAAATTAATAGAAAAAAAAATAGATTTGACAGCCAATGCATGTATTATATTATCGCTCTGTTAGTCTATCTCCCATGTGTCTAAACACAAAATTTCTTACTTGGAAACGTCCACATTTTGTTTCATTTCTTTTTGTTTCTTGTAAAAAGCAATACATAAATTTCACATAAACCGCGCGTGAACTGCACGCAAAATGCACACGTGAAATTTAAACCAATGACTATTGCTGTGCTTTGAATTTATAATACTCATTTTTCATGGATAACCCTTAGAATAGTATTAATACTCAGTTTAAATTATCTCCCTTTGTCCCACTCTCAAATTTTTTATATCTTTCATGACTAATGTCCTTATTTTATTGCCTCATAGTTTAATAGTGGTCCGGTTTCTGAAGAGTAGTGTCTGCAATAACCCAATCAGATTGAAACAAAAATCTATTTATTCTACCGTGATTTAATTTAGAACAAATAAAAATGGAGGAAGACAAGCATTCGTTAGGATAACTGGAATTCTCTCGTTGAAACAATGCCCAATCGCCATTTTGTGCGTATCTGGAGGCCCACGATCCCAAGCCTAGGATTTACTCTTTGATCACTGCTACACACGAACGCGACATGAGTATTTGGAGCCCGACTAATGTGCAGTTCACGGGTGAGTGATTTTTTTTTAAAGAATTAATTTTTTTATCTTTCTTTGTTTCTATATTTTTTAATACTATTTTTGTTGTTGTTGTTTTGATATTTTACATAAAGGCGGTCGGTCGATCAGTCGATGTCACAAGGGGTGCGCCAAGTAGGTTTTTATGACAGAATGTAGGCTAATAATTCATCAAATAGTATGTTATGTATCGGATGACGTGGTGTAGCATTGAATGTACCCTGTCGGAGGCTCTAGCGATCCGTGTATATATATACCGGGCTGTTCAGCCACAGAAAGCGCTGTCCCTCATTAAAATCCTAGGGCACATCCATCGTATCGTGAGACAGATAGGAGCGATAATATGTTATATTATATATGTAGCCTATATATAAAGAGAGAGAGAGAGAGAAATAGTTAATTAGACATACAAATAATTACACAAATAGTTACCTGTAGACATATAGATAGATAGACAGATAGTTAAATAGATTGACAGATCTAGACGGTTGTTTCAATACATTATATAAAATAATATCAACCTACTCCATGTACACTGTTCAGTGGCCCTAACACGGTTGACCTTTCAGGTCATTTATTGTCTCCCCTGCCTGCGCGTGGGTGTGTCGTGTCGTGGCTTATCTTTTGACGTGTTTCCTCTAGTGACATGTTTTCTCTTGCTAGCCCCTAGGCGGCCGGAAGTTGTGTGATGTCATTGTACTAGAGCAGTGCAGACATGAAATCGCTCTTTAAACACCTTTTTTTTTTTATTAAAAAAGAAAATTGTTATGTAATAGCACAGACCTGAGGAACCAACATTCTCTTTCATTTTTAAAAAGAAAGGTTTTCAAAACAAAACCTTCTTTTGTAAAAAAAAAAGACATTAAAAACACCCAAGGGAGGCCTATATGTTTATACGTGTGCCAGACACACGTTGGCGAAACCAGTGTACGGGCATATAAGGGGGTGGGGAGCCCGCAACGGCACGGATTGAAAACAAATAATCGCATAGGCCAGCAGATAAGATTATATGGTATTAGTGTAAGTACTCATGAAGTATAACCTATAGCTGAGTCTATAAACCTAGCTATCTCGGCCCTGCCTTATAGGCTGTGATCCGCCAACATCATGGGTTAAGGGGGGGGGGGGGGTTAAATCACAAAGCACATCAAAGCAACACGGTGGATTTTTGTTTGGGGGGATAAAGGATGGAGTATTTATTGGGTGGAAGAAAAATGACCAGGTAATAATTGACTGAAAGGTAGCATGTATTGACTTAATGTAAATGACAAGGTAGGCATATTAATTGACTGAAAGGTAAATGACCAGACATTCATTGACTGAAAGGTAAATGACCAGGTATTGATTGACTGAAAAGTAAATTACCAGTAATTCATTGGCTTAAAGAGAAATGAATAGCTTGTATTAGAATAAACTATTTAGAAAAGGATGGCATATATATATATATAGACTCTATGTATATATTTATAGATCTATTTACTCTCTTCGTTTAATGTTCTGTAGTATTCTCTTTGACCTGGTGCCGAAAAATCTCAATAATTAAATGGATTGGGATTCTGAATTTGACATTCCATACGATCCCAAGATTCAGACAGGGACCAGACCTCCCTATTTAACTTGAGTGCTGGGCCATGTCATCCCTTAAAGCCCTGGGTATTAACTCTCGCAGAGGTCGTGCGTAGCACGCCTGTTAAGTCCCCGGAGTGTTTCTAGCAACCTATTATTTAGTCACAGCACAGTTTTTGGAGTTTGTGGAAGTCTTGTTGGTGATTTTGTTTTCATTTGTTATCTTTATTGTTAATATTTCCTGTACTTTTTTTTTAGACCAAGCTTTGATTTATTCACTGTACGTTAAGATTATTTTTACATTTCTTCGTGTCCCATATCTCTCTCTGTCTCTCTCTCTCTCTATCTCTCTCTCTCTCTCTCTCTCTCTCTCTCTCTCTCTCTCTCTCTCTCTCTCTCTCTCTATCCATTGCTGATAAACTACTCAGAAAAGACTTAGAGTTGATGATAGATTTTAACATTTCGTAATCAAAGAGGAATTTGTATTGATGCGCTTTCTTACAGAGTGAAGCTGAATATATTATGTGAACATAAAGCCGTTGTTGCTGTTTTTTTTCCCCTTGTCAAAATTAGGGGTAGGCGTAGGACGCATTCACTCTACTTTGTCGAACTAACCTCATTAAAGTAAAGCATAGATGAATAGTCTGTGGGCAGACTCTCAGGTACGTGGGCATTCATTACGCCCATCAAAAATGATTACCAGTTAGATTCTAGATATTTTCAAGGGTAGTAAATGATGAGCAGATCGACGGAAAGCACCCGGAACATTCGTATGCATGAATTGATCGACACTGACTTGTTTTAAAAATGTTCGTTCTGCCTGGCACTGGCAGTAGAGTGCATGCACCTTTCATAGACCCGGTACAGAGATCTGACGGTGAGAAACGGAAAATGGTACGAAAGTTGGGACAAGACGTACAAAGGCTGGGACGTGTGGCTTCGCAATATAAGCGACGACCCCAGTGTGCTTAAACAATTTCAGAACTGGCCATTGGCCCAATCTGAGCATACTTTGACAGGCTAGGGAAAACGTTTAAATCATTGTTATCGATTGGCGAGGAAGAGGAGGCGTTAAACCCGGCTTGCTATTCTTAGAAGCGACGAATCGGGGAACCCTTTTTCCGTTGATATCTTTAGAGTAGTTATTTTAATCACATTTCTCGCAGCCTCATATTCAATATTCAAATACTCTGAGGGATGAATTATCTTAGTTGTCAGAATTGTGGTGTCTAGTCTGATAGTAGTGAATCTCGGGTGTTTTCCCCACTCTAAGAGCTACAATGGCGCCCTAAGCCCCCCCCCCCATCAAAAAAAAAATTAACACCGGCCCTCCACTTGTTTTTATGAGGCCTAGTCTCAGCCGCCGATTACCCCGGAACCCGTTAAAAAAAAAAATATGGAATTCACTTCTGGTGGCTGTGTGGATTTGTATGTCTTCAATGTTAACAAACACAAAAATAGGTGGCTTACCCCATTCAGAGCATATTTTGTTGTTAATTTACAACTAAAGCGTAACAGTTAAGTTTGTGCAAGTGTGTGGGGGGGGGGAGGGAGAGAGAGTGTCAGAGAAATAATAAAAAAAATCATCAAGCAATAAATGACAGGAAAAGTGTCTTTGAGTTTTAATGTTACTTGGAAGGTTTCACTATCTATGGCCACATTCTGCTTTGTACATTTATTTCTTTAACTACAATAAATAGCGTTTAAAAAAAAAACTAGATTGTTTTAAAAATCTCTGATATTTCAGTCTAGGTTTTTTTTTATGATGTCTAGACAAAGAAATGTAGTGTTTTTCTATTTCACTAACTATGGGTTGCTAGCTGTATTTTTACGGAAACCCATTACCCATAAAGGCATCAAAGTAGCCATGTTTTTGTATTTCTTTCGTTAAGTGTTGATTAGGAAGGGGGGGGGGTGATAGTACGATAGTTAAAGGGTTTTAACCCCTGCAGCTACTTTTCACGTGTGTAATTACGAGTGGTCTGTTACTTTCAATATATATTTCAACGTAAAAAAAAAAAGTCCCAATCTTTGACCACCGATGCCCCCCCCCCCCCCCCGTATCTAAATTGAAATTCCATTGAGGACAAACAAACATAACAATAATTCGCTATATGTATTAAATAATGTCTTATATATTGTATTAAAAAATAATATAATATATTTATATTATAATTTGAATAGTGTCCAAAATAACCTACATGATAACTTCGTCAAAATTCAGGCGCTAATAAAAAAAAATTGACACAAAAGGTTCCAAGTCTTTGATTGGCTGTCCTGTAGAAGCAGTTATAGTCTGGTGTAGACATCCTGGCAACACTATTTAGCAGCGTAATAAAATGTATTTTTTTGAACGAACAAACACAATCACGGCCCGCGAGAATTGCTTTAGAATTAGTCGGACAAAAGTTCATGCTGATGAACAGTTAGATCTCGGGTTGGTTTCAAGTTACAAGGCAATGATTTCTGGAAATGTTTCTCTTAAGATCTAGGACATGACCTGGTTACGGGTCATGGCCGTGATTGCAGAAGTGACACTCCTGGACGACGGAGTGGGGTGGGTCTTAGACATTTTGTGTTTACAATGGTTGGCCTACACAGTTTGTTACTGCTTAAAAAAATAATTATAGGTTTACCGGTATACAATAGGTAGCGTTTTAATACTTTGTGAACTGATGGGCCGAGATTATCAACGGTTTAAGAATCACTGAAATGTAATTTTTTTTTTATTTAAGTGATCTTTATCAATGTCAATAGAAAGATTAAATATGATCCTTGCGGGTTTCCGTACCATGCTGGCTTCCTTTTAAAAAAAGAAACCTGGCCACTACGGTGCAAGATTGTGAATGGTACCCCGAGATAAAAAATATATTTAAGATCAACGCCCGTACAAAACCATTCATAAATTAATGGAACACCGTGCAGTACAAGTAAGTTGTTGCGATCTTGGCGCCACCAGACACCCGTCTGTATCGGTGTCATTCGGTTACTTTATGCATTTTCATGTTTTATCTTACCGCTTTTTTAAATGTATAGTGTGTGTGTGTGTTTTTAATAGCTTTACTTTGATACGGTAGATTAATCAAACTTCTCTCACCTAAAAAAAAGGTTTTAAAAGTTATAATATAATATGTACTAAAGGGCAGGGGTCGGCAACCTATGTAAACCCCCCCCCCCCCCAAGACAATAATTCATGTTTTTTCTACAAAACATTGATTGCTAGAACAAAATGACTTTTAGGCTGTTGGCACGCTGAATGAATTAGAAATCCTACTTTGACACTATATCATCAAAAGGTTGCCGAACCCTACTATAGGGTATGACTTGTTAAAGTTGGCCACACATTCTCCTCGAATGTAGATGACATATTATGTGACAAGCTAATATTCCTTTTTTCCACAATGTAAAAAAAAAAATAAATTCAAATTGAACATTAAACTAGTAGGCCTACAGGTATCTAATTTAATTTGAACAGGTATCTAATTTAATTTGAACAGGTATCTTAAATTAATTTGAACAGGTATCTAATTTAATTTGAACAGGTATCTTAAATTAATTTGAACAGGTATCTAATTTAATTTGAACAGGTATCTTAAATTAATTTGAACAGGTATCTAATTTAATTTGAACAGGCATCTTAAATTAATTTGAACAGGTATCTAATTTAATTTGAACAGGTATCGCCATAGATGGCGTCACGGACCTAGAGGAACGAGTGGGGGATCAAACATGTGTGACGATTCAGGGGGGGGGGGGGGAGTTCATCAATGGGACGTCACATAGAAAAGTTTAAATAAAATTTCAATTTTTGAACAGTTTCACTTATACTAATTAAAGCAATTAATTATGTTGTTTATTGTGTTACCTAGGCCTACACGACCATAGCAATAATAATTAAAACATGCAAATTTTGAAGTCTGGTTGGGGTGGAGGGTGGCGCAGATCTTTGTGACGTCATACAGGTAAACAAAAGGGGGGGGAAACTGACTTTTTGTGATGACTTGTACGACGATTTGGTGAGGCTGGTGAAAACAAAAAAAGGACAAAATCGTGTGACGTCGTTTATGTACGGCTCCTTGATACAGTTATCTAAATTTATGAGTGGTAGATACAGCTGGGAAATGAGAAGAGATAAGTGGTAGATACAGCTGGGAAATGAGAAGAGATGAGTGGTAGATACAGCTGGGAAATGAGAAGAGATGAGTGGTAGATACAGCTGGGAAATGAGAAGAGATGAGTGGTAGATACAGCTGGGAAATGAGAAGATATGAGTGGTAGATACAGCTGGGAAATGAGAAGAGATAAGTGGTAGATACAGCTGGGAAATGATATAAGTGGTAGATACAGCTGGGAAATGAGAAGAGATGAGTGGTAGATACAGCTGGGAAATGAGAAGATATGAGTGGTAGATACAGCTGGGAAATGAGAAGATATGAGTGGTAGATACAGCTGGGAAATGAGAAGAGATGAGTGGTAGATACAGCTGGGAAATGAGAAGAGATAAGTGGTAGATACAGCTGGGAAATGAGAAGATATGAGTGGTAGATACAGCTGGGAAATGAGAAGATATGAGTGGTAGATACAGCTGGGAAATGAGAAGAGATAAGTGGTAGATACAGCTGGGAAATGAGAAGATATGAGTGGTAGATACAGCTGGGAAATGAGAAGATATGAGTGGTAGATACAGCTGGGAAATGAGAAGATATGAGTGGTAGATACAGCTGGGAAATGAGATGAGTGGTAGATACAGCTGGGAAATGAGAAGAGATAAGTGGTAGATACAGCTGGGAAATGAGAAGATATGAGTGGTAGATACAGCTGGGAAATGAGAAGAGATGAGTGGTAGATACAGCTGGGAAATGAGAAGAGATGAGTGGTAGATACAGCTGGGAAATGAGAAGAGATAAGTGGTAGATACAGCTGGGAAATGAGAAGATATGAGTGGTAGATACAGCTGGGAAATGAGAAGAGATAAGTGGTAGATACAGCTGGGAAATGAGAAGAGATGAGTGGTAGATACAGCTGGGAAATGAGAAGAGATAAGTGGTAGATACAGCTGGGAAATGAGAAGAGATGAGTGGTAGATACAGCTGGGAAATGAGAAGAGATGAGTGGTAGATACAGCTGGGAAATGAGAAGATATGAGTGGTAGATACAGCTGGGAAATGAGAAGATATGAGTGATAGATACAGCTGGGAAATGAGATAAGTGGTAGATACAGCTGGGAAATGAGATAAGTGGTAGATACAGCTGGGAAATGAGAAGAGATGAGTGGTAGATACAGCTGGGAAATGAGAAGATATGAGTGGTAGATACAGCTGGGAAATGAGAAGAGATGAGTGGTAGATACAGCTGGGAAATGAGAAGAGATGAGTGGTAGATACAGCTGGGAAATGAGAAGATATGAGTGGTAGATACAGCTGGGAAATGAGAAGAGATGAGTGGTAGATACAGCTGGGAAATGAGAAGATATGAGTGGTAGATACAGCTGGGAAATGAGAAGATATGAGTGATAGATACAGCTGGGAAATGAGAAGATATGAGTGGTAGATATAGCTGGGAAATGAGAAGATATGAGTGATAGATACAGCTGGGAAATGAGATAAGTGGTAGATACAGCTGGGAAATGAGATAAGTGATAGATACAGCTGGGAAATGAGAAGAGATGAGTGGTAGATACAGCTGGGAAATGAGAAGATATGAGTGGTAGATACAGCTGGGAAATGAGAAGAGATGAGTGGTAGATACAGCTGGGAAATGAGAAGATATGAGTGGTAGATACAGCTGGGAAATGAGAAGATATGAGTGATAGATACAGCTGGGAAATGAGAAGATATGAGTGGTAGATATAGCTGGGAAATGAGAAGATATGAGTGATAGATACAGCTGGGAAATGAGATGAGTGGTAGATACAGCTGGGAAATGAGAAGATATGAGTGATAGATACAGCTGGGAAATGAGATGAGTGGTAGATACAGCTGGGAAATGAGAAGATATGAGTGATAGATACAGCTGGGAAATGAGATAAGTGGTAGATACAGCTGGGAAATGAGAAGATATGAGTGGTAGATACAGCTGGGAAATGAGAAGAGATGAGTGGTAGATACAGCTGGGAAATGAGAAGAGATGAGTGGTAGATACAGCTGGGAAATGAGAAGATATGAGTGATAGATACAGCTGGGAAATGAGATAAGTGGTAGATACAGCTGGGAAATGAGAAGATATGAGTGGTAGATACAGCTGGGAAATGAGAAGAGATGAGTGGTAGATACAGCTGGGAAATGAGAAGATATGAGTGGTAGATACAGCTGGGAAATGAGAAGAGATGAGTGGTAGATACAGCTGGGAAATGAGAAGATATGAGTGGTAGATACAGCTGGGAAATGAGAAGATATGAGTGATAGATACAGCTGGGAAATGAGAAGAGATGAGTGATAGATACAGCTGGGAAATGAGAAGATATGAGTGGTAGATACAGCTGGGAAATGAGAAGATATGAGTGATAGATACAGCTGGGAAATGAGAAGAGATAAGTGGTAGATACAGCTGGGAAATGAGAAGATATGAGTGGTAGATACAGCTGGGAAATGAGAAGATATGAGTGATAGATACAGCTGGGAAATGAGAAGATATGAGTGGTAGATACAGCTGGGAAATGAGAAGAGATGAGTGGTAGATACAGCTGGGAAATGAGAAGATATGAGTGGTAGATACAGCTGGGAAATGAGAAGATATGAGTGATAGATACAGCTGGGAAATGAGAAGATATGAGTGATAGATACAGCTGGGAAATGAGAAGATATGAGTGATAGATACAGCTGGGAAATGAGAAGATATGAGTGATAGATACAGCTGGGAAATGAGAAGAGATGAGTGGTAGATACAGCTGGGAAATGATATAAGTGGTAGATACAGCTGGTAAATGAGAAGAGATAAGTGGTAGATACAGCTGGTAAATGATATAAGTGGTAGATACAGCTGGGAAATGAGAAGAGATAAATGGTAGATACAGCTGGTAAATGAGAAGAGATAAGTGGTAGATACAGCTGGTAAATGATATAAGTGGTAGATACAGCTGGGAAATGAGAAGAGATAAATGGTAGATACAGCTGGGAAATGAGAAGAGATAAGTGGTAGATACAGCTGGGAAATGAGATAAGTGGTAGATACAGCTGGGAAATGAGAAGAGATAAGTGGTAGATACAGCTGGGAAATGAGAAGAGATAAGTGGTAGATACAGCTGGGAAATGAGAAGAGATAAGTGGTAGATACAGCTGGGAAATGAGAAGAGATAAGTGGTAGATACAGCTGGGAAATGAGAAGAGATAAGTGGTAGATACAGCTGGGAAATGAGAAGAGATAAGTGGTAGATACAGCTGGGAAATGAGAAGAGATAAGTGGTAGATACAGCTGGGAAATGAGAAGAGATAAGTGGTAGATACAGCTGGGAAATGAGAAGAGATAAGTGGTAGATACAGCTGGTAAATGATATAAGTGGTAGATACAGCTGGTAAATGAGAAGAGATAAGTGGTAGATACAGCTGGTAAATGATATAAGTGGTAGATACAGCTGGGAAATGAGAAGAGATAAATGGTAGATACAGCTGGTAAATGAGAAGAGATAAGTGGTAGATACAGCTGGTAAATGATATAAGTGGTAGATACAGCTGGGAAATGAGAAGATATGAGTGGTAGATACAGCTGGGAAATGAGAAGAGATGAGTGGTAGATACAGCTGGGAAATGAGAAGAGATGAGTGGTAGATACAGCTGGGAAATGAGAAAATATGAGTGATAGATACAGCTGGGAAATGAGATAAGTGGTAGATACAGCTGGGAAATGAGAAGATATGAGTGGTAGATACAGCTGGGAAATGAGAAGAGATGAGTGGTAGATACAGCTGGGAAATGAGAAGATATGAGTGGTAGATACAGCTGGGAAATGAGAAGAGATGAGTGGTAGATACAGCTGGGAAATGAGAAGATATGAGTGATAGATACAGCTGGGAAATGAGATAAGTGGTAGATACAGCTGGGAAATGAGAAGATATGAGTGGTAGATACAGCTGGGAAATGAGAAGAGATGAGTGGTAGATACAGCTGGGAAATGAGAAGATATGAGTGGTAGATACAGCTGGGAAATGAGAAGAGATGAGTGGTAGATACAGCTGGGAAATGAGAAGATATGAGTGGTAGATACAGCTGGGAAATGAGAAGAGATGAGTGGTAGATACAGCTGGGAAATGAGAAGATATGAGTGGTAGATACAGCTGGGAAATGAGAAGAGATGAGTGGTAGATACAGCTGGGAAATGAGAAGAGATGAGTGGTAGATACAGCTGGGAAATGAGAAGATATGAGTGATAGATACAGCTGGGAAATGAGAAGAGATGAGTGATAGATACAGCTGGGAAATGAGAAGATATGAGTGGTAGATACAGCTGGGAAATGAGAAGATATGAGTGATAGATACAGCTGGGAAATGAGAAGAGATAAGTGGTAGATACAGCTGGGAAATGAGAAGATATGAGTGGTAGATACAGCTGGGAAATGAGAAGATATGAGTGGTAGATACAGCTGGGAAATGAGAAGATATGAGTGATAGATACAGCTGGGAAATGAGAAGATATGAGTGGTAGATACAGCTGGGAAATGAGAAGATATGAGTGGTAGATACAGCTGGGAAATGAGAAGATATGAGTGGTAGATACAGCTGGGAAATGAGAAGATATGAGTGATAGATACAGCTGGGAAATGAGAAGATATGAGTGGTAGATACAGCTGGGAAATGAGAAGATATGAGTGGTAGATACAGCTGGGAAATGAGAAGATATGAGTGATAGATACAGCTGGGAAATGAGAAGATATGAGTGATAGATACAGCTGGGAAATGAGAAGATATGAGTGATAGATACAGCTGGGAAATGAGAAGATATGAGTGATAGATACAGCTGGGAAATGAGAAGAGATGAGTGGTAGATACAGCTGGGAAATGATATAAGTGGTAGATACAGCTGGTAAATGAGAAGAGATAAGTGGTAGATACAGCTGGTAAATGATATAAGTGGTAGATACAGCTGGGAAATGAGAAGAGATAAATGGTAGATACAGCTGGTAAATGAGAAGAGATAAGTGGTAGATACAGCTGGTAAATGATATAAGTGGTAGATACAGCTGGGAAATGAGAAGAGATAAATGGTAGATACAGCTGGGAAATGAGAAGAGATAAGTGGTAGATACAGCTGGGAAATGAGATAAGTGGTAGATACAGCTGGGAAATGAGAAGAGATAAGTGGTAGATACAGCTGGGAAATGAGAAGAGATAAGTGGTAGATACAGCTGGGAAATGAGAAGAGATAAGTGGTAGATACAGCTGGGAAATGAGAAGAGATAAGTGGTAGATACAGCTGGGAAATGAGAAGAGATAAGTGGTAGATACAGCTGGGAAATGAGAAGAGATAAGTGGTAGATACAGCTGGGAAATGAGAAGAGATAAGTGGTAGATACAGCTGGGAAATGAGAAGAGATAAGTGGTAGATACAGCTGGGAAATGAGAAGAGATAAGTGGTAGATACAGCTGGTAAATGATATAAGTGGTAGATACAGCTGGTAAATGAGAAGAGATAAGTGGTAGATACAGCTGGTAAATGATATAAGTGGTAGATACAGCTGGGAAATGAGAAGAGATAAATGGTAGATACAGCTGGTAAATGAGAAGAGATAAGTGGTAGATACAGCTGGTAAATGATATAAGTGGTAGATACAGCTGGGAAATGAGAAGAGATAAGTGGTAGATACAGCTGGGAAATGAGAAGAGATGAGTGGTAGATACAGCTGGTAAATGATATAAGTGGTAGATACAGCTGGGAAATGAGAAGAGATAAGTGGTAGATACAGCTGGGAAATGAGAAGAGATAAGTGGTAGATACAGCTGGTAAATGATATAAGTGGTAGATACAGCTGGGAAATGAGAAGAGATAAGTGGTAGATACAGCTGGGAAATGAGAAGAGATAAGTGGTAGATACAGCTGGTAAATGATATAAGTGGTAGATACAGCTGGGAAATGAGAAGAGATAAGTGGTAGATACAGCTGGGAAATGAGAAGAGATAAGTGGTAGATACAGCTGGTAAATGATATAAGTGGTAGATACAGCTGGGAAATGAGAAGAGATAAGTGGTAGATACAGCTGGGAAATGAGAAGAGATAAGTGGTAGATACAGCTGGGAAATGATATAAGTGGTAGATACAGCTGGTAAATGATATAAGTGGTAGATACAGCTGGGAAATGAGAAGAGATAAGTGGTAGATACAGCTGGGAAATGAGAAGAGATAAGTGGTAGATACAGCTGGGAAATGATATAAGTGGTAGATACAGCTGGGAAATGATATAAGTGGTAGATACAGCTGGGAAATGAGAAGAGATAAGTGGTAGATACAGCTGGTAAATGAGAAGAGATAAGTGGTAGATACAGCTGGGAAATGAGAAGAGATAAGTGGTAGATACAGCTGGTAAATGATATAAGTGGTAGATACAGCTGGGAAATGAGAAGAGATAAGTGGTAGATACAGCTGGGAAATGAGAAGAGATAAGTGGTAGATACAGCTGGTAAATGAGAAGAGATAAGTGGTAGATACAGCTGGTAAATGATATAAGTGGTAGATACAGCTGGGAAATGAGAAGAGATAAGTGGTAGATACAGCTGGGAAATGAGAAGATATGAGTGGTAGATACAGCTGGTAAATGATATAAGTGGTAGATACAGCTGGGAAATGAGAAGAGATAAGTGGTAGATACAGCTGGTAAATGATATAAGTGGTAGATACAGCTGGGAAATGAGAAGAGATAAGTCGTCAATAAAAAAAGTAGTAAAGTATCCGTCGAACCAAATTGATCCACAGGGCCGGTGAAGCATCGTTTTTACCAGTTTCAGGTTTCAGTGGCCACGGCATACTAGAGGATATGTGGCCAGCACAATGCCCGGCCGCCTTTACTTTACCCCAAACTAATGTCAAAGAACCCATCAGAGCTGGACACCCTCACGTACCTGGGGAAAAATCCTAGCCTTCACCAGGATTCGAATCCAGGACCTTCGGTACGGTAGTCGAAAGCTCTGCCGCTCGGCCACCGTCATAAGTAGAGCAAGAAAAGAGAAAGAGAGAGAGAGTGAGAGAGAGAGAGAGAGAAGAAAAAATAACGATAAAAAGTTGGGGAGTGTGTGGTAAACAACACATAGATCTATACGTCGCGTGCATATTTTATCGTCTGCTTCTACTTTTTTTTTCTATTTAAACGTACTTTCCATGTTTGTCTAACTGTCAACCGTTTTGTTGACACCTGCATGTGTATGTATGTGTGTACATGTAATTGTCTGTGTATGTATGTGTGTATATGTACGTGTGTGTGTGTGTGTGTTGGCATGCATTTCGACCCGTGGAAGTTTTACAGTACCCGTTTACACTCGTGCATACTTCTGTCTACAGACATAGGGAGAAGTAATTGAATTTTGGTATGATAGTGCTGGGTATATTTCCCATAGATCTGGGTATTTCAGCCTTAGTTTGAAAATATCTAGGTGAATTTTAAGTTTTAAGTTGTTCAGTTTATACTGTATTATTTTTATTTTTCGTAGTCTTTGTGTGGTAAATCTAGGTATATATGTAATTAAAGTACCCTTCGTATATATGAGTCGAGAACAATGTTTTCTTTTTTATCAAAAAGACATTTGCATTATATAGTCTTATATAGGTCTTTTTATTATTGGGGTTAAAAGAAGAGGGGGGGGGATTAAAACGCCTTTTGTGGCGGATGAGGGAGGGAGTCAAAGAAATATATGGGTGTTTCTTGTTATGTTCGGGCGCATTGATCTGTGATATAGGCTACATATTAACAGAAATTTATTCAGTGGCATTAGAAGAGGCTACGTTATGAAATGTATAATAAAGAAATTTGGGTTAAATATTGTGCACCGTCTGTCAGTCACAATATTTTTTTACACCTTCTTCTCAAACAGTTCGAACAATAAGTATACAAATACAAGAACGCAACAGTTGTGTAATTGGAGTGGGGGAGGAGGGCGTCCATAAATAACGTCACGAGGGTGTAATTAATTTACCGCCCCCCCCTCCCCCAATCCCAACCGTCGACAAATTAAAAGTCGGATCTTCCTTCTGGCGTAATAAAACATTATAATTTCTGCAGTTAATTAATTGAATTGACCAAGTTAATTTAAAAACAGTATAGATCTATGTCTGAAATGAGTAGTTTAGCTCTGGCCACTATCCCATTCAAATACCCGTCTACCCCTCCTTCACTTTTTTGTTCATTTCGTTAACGTTAGTAAGTAAAGTAACCCTACGGACCAATCAAATCATCAGGCCGGTGAAGCAGCGTTCACAAGTTTCTGTAGCCACGGCATACTAGCAGAGCCTTTACAAGCTTATGTAGCGCCCCAAGGCAAAAGTTTCAGCGCCGCCCCCTTGCATACTGTAACTGCCTGTTTAGTGCTATATTTGCTATGTTTAGACTACATTTGCCGACCCCCCCCCCCCCCGTGGAAGTGTCGCCCCCGGGCAAATGCCCCCCTCTGCCCTCCCCTTTGTGAGGGTACTGCATAATAGGGGATGTGTGGCTAGGACAATGCCAAGCCGCCTTTACTTTACCCCAACTAGTGTCAGGTACCCATCAGACCTGGATAAACTCAGGGACACGCTCCAGTCCCGGTCAAAAAAAAAAAATCCCAGCCTGTACCAGGATCCAAACCTAGAACCTTTGGGTCGCCAGTCGAACACGCTGCCCGCTCGGCCACCGTTAACATTCTATGTATAGATCTGGTTTTGCGGGGTCCGTGGCGGGGGAAGGGGGGGGGTCAACTCTGACTCGCGTGTCCAAGTCAACAAAATAAATAATTACACTGTCTGTAATTTTTGTTTCGAACCTTAAATTGGATTCAACATTTATTTGGGTTAACAGCAGTCACCCGTCCCGTCACTCTGTTTCGGGGAGCTGGCTGGTGCCTCCCTACACACCTGCCCCCTTTCTTATCTACTCCCCTCTCTGGTGTTAAGATCAGGTCAGTGAACTCTGGGCACCTAACCCTCCCCCCCCCTTAATTTCTCTTTCCCCCCCCCCCCCCCATCTTTAGGTAGTAGAACCGCGAAATCGTGATTTTTTTTTTGGAGGTTAGTAAACCAATTCAAATATATAGAAGCAATCATATCCGTAGACGGAAGCTGTAAGTCCGAAATTCGAGCAAGGATTGGGACTGCAATGACAGGCATTCGAAAAATAAATGCATGAGAAATATACTTCGAATCTCCTACGTAGAACACAGCACTAATGCGTAAGTGTGGGGCAGAATATATTCCATTGCAGGCCCTCAAGAAAACATTACGACAACACTCAAACGGCTCATACTGACATGGTTCGGTCACAGTAACCTGCCAAAAACAGTCATTCAGGGCACGCTAGAATGTGGACGTCGGAGAGATCGTCAGCCGAGATGATGGTTCGACAATGCAGTGGAATCAAATATTGACAACCGCGCAAGATAAGCAAAAGTGGAAAAAAATAACTGATGAGGTGACCATTCGCTCCCCCCCCCCCCCCCCAACGACCACAACTGTCAAGGGATGGATGATGATGAAACCATTTAATTGATTCTTGTTTTTTTTTTGTGGTGTTTCTAGTGGTGTTATCTGGTTTATTTTAGAAACTTTGCAAACTGCAACAATATGTGATGTCTCATTGTCTTCATAAAATACGTTGCTTTTTTTTTTTTTGCTCTTTGACCATTAATTGATATATCAGTAAAGTTTTGCCATGCAGGGCATTATTGGTATGTATGTTATGAACTTATGAAGGCACTCGAGTAGATTAATAAACTTTTCTGGTTAAAGGCGTTTGTATGCGTGTGTGTGTGGCGATTGGGAGCGCGGGGGAGGGGGATTAACTGTCATTGAGTTAGCTTTCTCAATTCCCACAGATGTGAGTCCACGTCTATTGCACCCATTGGTTGTTATCGTCGTCGTCGGCATCCGTCCGTCTCGAGAGACGATGGTGTAGCTCATAGGTTCTCAAAGGGGGCGTTATCGCCCCCCAGGGGGCGGTGAGCAGCTTTAGGGGGGCGCTAACGTTCCCGGGGGCGATTGGGGGGGGGGCGGTAAATGGCAAGTGGGCGCGGTACAAATGCACCTGATATGATTTCAACTCCAAACATTGAATCGATTTTTTTTTTAAATGAAAAGTGATGTAAACGCTGCTAAGTATCTAGGCTGCTAATATTAATGATATTATTATCTCAGTTTTACTGAGATGTTATTTAATGCATGTATGCTAACTGAAAGACGTTAAGACTATTGTTAAGCGGATTAGATACGTAGTAATTATACAAACTGGGTAGTTAATGTAATGTTTGAAAATATACATAGGCCTATTTATTCTTTAGTAATATAATATTTACATAATTTTCAAATACTTTTTACAGTTTGTTCAGTTATAAATTTTAAGCCATTTATTATTTTTTTTTATAAAAGAAAAAAAACATTAGAAATATTAGCTCAAATGAAACGGGTTAACTATCTCCCTTTAATTAAAAAAAAACTATTATTGTCTCCATATAATTTTTAATTGTTTGCCAATTTTATAATTTTCTTGTTATGTCGTTATGTATGCCTTTATTGCCTATTTATTGTTCTTATTGTTTGTACTATGTGGCAAAATAAATATTGTTCATTGTTCATTGACGAGGACTACAAGCGATGGCTACTGCACACAGAAGCGCATTGGCTAGCAAAAGATAACTGTTTAAATATAATGTATGAGACTTGGATTCAGTGCTCTAGTTTTTTAAAAGCAAATGCGATTCTTTGGGAGAAAATTAAACAGTTTCTCTAAGTGTGAGTTTGGGCAACAATTTTATATTGCATTCTTATCAACCTCGTATGTGGAAAGTGGATTTTATGTTAGTACCATTTGGTTGTTAAGAAAGAAAAACAAGACAAGCTGCAAATTGTATAGCGTGGAGACCTAAGGCTTTTGCAATCAAAATTGAAACAAATTTAGACAAACTACTAGCAACTAGCAACACACCAGGCAAACGATTCACATTAACATTGAATTCTTGTTAAGCCTCTTGTTTAGGGAATTTTTTAATTTATTCTTACAATATGTTTCCTTTTAATTTTTTTTTAAAGACAATAAATAAGCACACAAATCTAGTCGGCCCCAAAAAATTGCAGAAACTATATTGATTGGGTGGGGAGAGATGGCGCAAAAAAAGTTGGGGTGGGGGGGCGGTGAGCGGAAAAAATTTAAAAGGGGGCGGTGAGCCGAAAAAGGTTGAGAACCTATGGTGTAGCTTCATGGGTGGGATGTCCAGCTGCACCGGCGAGAATGGCTGTGTAGACCAACTCGGGAGTGGCAATCCCTGCCGCACTTGAGGCATTTGAAGGCGGATGGCTGTTGTAGCAGGTGTTTCCGCCTCGCTATTTTCTGAATGGCAGTCTCGTTTCGCACAGTTTCTGCACACGATGTGCCACGCCTGACTGCGAGCCTCCAGGTTGGTCGGTCAGCAGCTTAACATTCCCAATTGTCGAGGTCAATAAAGCTCGGAATCAAGTCCCTTTTACACAGGTCCTTGAAGCGCAGTTTCGGGCGCCCTGTCTTTCTATGACCTTCAACCAGCTCTCCGTAGAGTAGGTCTATGGGATGCGGCCTGCATTCATCCTCCTTACATGACCGAGCCACCTGAGGCGTTTCTCGCTGAGCACAGCATGGAGTCTGCTCATGCTGGCTCGCTCCAGCACCTCTGTATTGGAGACCCTATCCTACCAGTGGATCCGCAGTATGCGCCTCATGTGGAAGCTGTTGAGCTTCCTTTCATGCCTCGCGTAGGTGGTCCATGACTCACAGCCATATAGAAGAGTGCTGAGTACAAAGGCGTGGTAGACGGGCAGTCTAGTCTTCTCGGTGAGGCTGGAGTTGTCCCATAATCGCTGTTTCAGTTGGGCCATGACTGTGGCTGCCTTGGCGATCCTGCTGTTGATCTCCGAGTCGTTGGACTGCGAACACGAGATATGGGACCCAAGGTAGGTGAAGTTCTCGACAACCTCCAAGGTGTGTCCATCGATGACAATGTTTGGAGGGGTCTCTGTGCCCTGAGCCATAACGTTAGTCTTTTTTAGGCTTACAGTCAGGCCGAACTCCTTGCATGCATGGGAGAAGCAAGTGACAAGCTGCTGGAGTCCGTCTTCGATGTGTGATGTCAAGGCTGCGTCATCAGCGAATAGCATCTCGCGAATGAGTATCTTTGTGACTTTGGTCTTGGCACGAAGACGCGCTATGTTGTAGAGCTTGCACCAGGTGTCGTGGAGACACCCGCGCTCTCGCCACTGGCACCAACTTGACCTTGTCCTAACTAGAAGAGCGGATATTGGCAGCGTCCTCCTCACCCGTAGTTACCATAGTGCAGACTGCGACACGGACCACGCCCTCGTGTTGTGTAAGGTGCGCCTAACGCCGAAGAAGTTGCGCCACTCAAAGAAGAAGGGTCGCCCACGAATCAACACCAGCTGTGTCAGAAACCCCGAGAAAACCCAGCAGCTCATCAGCATACTCGACGGTGCCCTCAACGAGGTAACAGCAGAAGACACCATCGACTCCAAGTGGCCACGCCTCCGCGACGCCATGTACAACGCAGCCATCACTGTTTACGGGAAGAAAGAGCGAAAGTACGCTGACTGGTACGAGGCCCATTGGGAGGAAATGGAACCAGTGATAGAGGCTAAGAGGAAAGCCCTTCTGGCCTGTAAGGCTAAGCCTAGCCCCAGTACACTACAAGCTCTACGGACTGCCAGGAGCAAAGCCCAGCAGACTGCCCGTCATTGCGCCAACACCTACTAGCTGAATATATGTAACAGCATTCAGACAGCTGCCGATACAGGCAACGCAAGAGGGATGTACGAGGGCATCAAGAAGGCAATAGGTCCAATCCCATCTAAGACAGCTCCCACCCTCAAATCCAAAACAGGCGAAGTCATCACCGATCCGGAAAAACAGATGCAGAAGTGGGTGGAGAATTACCTTGAGCTGTACGCAACGCAGAACATTGTAACAGACTCCGCTCTTAGAGCGATATCAGACCTGCCAGTCATGGAGGAGCTTGACACCCCACCCACTGTGGATGAACTCAGCAAAGCCATCGACCGTCTCGCCTTTGGGAAAGCACCCAGGAGCGACGGAATCCCACCAGAAGTCCTAAAGTGCGGGAAACTAGCCCTGCTACAGCCACTACACGACCTCCTTTGCCTCTGCTGGGAACAGGGTAACATTCCTCAAGACATGAGAGACGCTAACATCGTCACTTTGTATAAAAACAAAGGTGACAGGTGCGATTGCATCGGTTGCTATAGAGATGTAGTAACTGAAAAAACTACAATAAGAACAACACACGCACGTAGATGTATAGTCCATTAATCCCCTACCCTGCCTTCATGAGACATATATGTGTAATACGCAAAGCTATATTCATTTGCAAATGTACAAATGGGTTAAGTGCATGTCCGCTTCGTAATGTGACAACTCTGTCAGTGACACGTAGCAGGTGTCACATTATCCCGTTCAGTTGGTGCCTTTATCCCAAATTACCCTGATATGAAATAGAAAGAGGAATGGGACTTAGGGGGTAAGGGGATTGAGATAGATATTATTTTTAGTCCTTTTGTCTTCTCATTTGCGATCCTGTCCGCCTTTAGCCCCCCCCCCCCCCCACCCCCCCCCCCCACCCGGGGCCAAATCACTCCACACCTTCCCCTCACACTCAAATATTCTTCCACACTGAGGCTAGAGATAGAACTTTCGGCTGAATATGTGTGTGTGAATCTTTGAATACTCCAAAAGGTTAGGAGTAAGTTTAACTTTAAAGGACCGTAGAGAGAGAGAAAGAGAGAGAGTGAAAAAGATAGAGAGAAAGAGAGAGAGAAAGAGAGAGAGAAAGAGAGCGAGAGAGGGTGAAAGAGAGCGTGAAAGAAAGAGAGAGAAAGAGAGAGAGAAAGAGAAAGAGAATGAAAGAGAGAGAGAAAGTGAGAGAGAAAGAGAGAGTGAAAGAGAGAGAGTGAAAAAGATAGAGAGAAAGAGAGAGAGCAAGAGAGAGATTGAAAGAGAGAGAGAAAGAGATAGAGAGAGCGTGAAAGAAAGAGAGAGAGAAAGAGAATGAAAGAGAGAGAAAGAGAGGGAGAAAGAGAGAGAGTGAAAGAGAGAGTGAAAGAGAGAGAGAAAGAGTGAGTGAAAGAGAGAGAGAGAGTGAAAGAGAAAATGAAAGAAAGAGAAAGAGAGAGAGAGTGAAAGAGAGAGAGAGATTGAAAGAGAGAGTGAAAGAGAGAGAAAGAGAGAATCAAAGAGAGAGAGAAATGTAGAGAGAGAGAAAGAGAGCGAGAAAAAGTGAAAGAGAGTGAGAAAGAGGGAGAGAGAGTGAAAGAGAGAGTGAAAGAGAGAGTGAAAGAGAGAGAAAGAGAGAGAGAATGCGAGAGAGAAAGAGAGAGAGAGAGAAGGAGAGAGAGAAAGAGAGAGAAAGAGAGAAAGAAAGATAGAGAGAGTGAAAGAGAGAGAGAATGAAAGAGAGAGAGAAAGAGAGAGAGAATGCGAGAGAGAAAGAGAGAGAGAGAGAAGGAGAGAGAGAAAGAGAGAGAAAGAGAGAAAGAAAGAGAGAGAGAGTGAAAGGGAGAGAGAAATGTAGAATTGAGAGAAAGAAAGAGAAAAAGAGAGATAGAGAAAAAGAGAGAGAAAGAGAGAGAGAAAAAGAAAGAGAGAAATAAAAAGAGAGAGAGAAATGTAGAGAGAGAGAAAAAGAGAGAAAGAGAAAGAAAGAGGGAAAGATAGAGAACGAGAGAGAGAAAGAGAGAAAAGAGAGAGAGAGGGGGAAGGAAAGAAACGGAGCCATGTACATCCGCGGTTTTCGTATCGCTACCATTAAAATTAACCCGTTTGTCGTCGTATATAAGGGGCTCCCAAATTGTGGTAGGGGTACCTGCCCGGGGTCTGTGGACTACCACTGGGGTGTGTGAGGTGGGAGGAATTCGCAACAATGATTGAATAATTGTTGACGTTAGTGTGGGTAATAGTTCTATGTTATTTGTGAAAATGGGATCCTACAAAAAAAAAGCCTATACATATCAACGACCTGATTGTGTTTACATGTATTTAAATTGCTTCTTATATTTTAAACTGAATTTTAGGAATTAGTTGTGCGATACGGAAAAAGTACGAGGTACTGGCGAAAATATATTTTTTTAATGTGGTTAAATGAATACCGGGGGAACTGAAATGGTTGAGAACCTCTGTCCTATCCTATACATTTTTCAGTCAAATTTTTCATTGCTATGAAAAGAAATGGATAAAAATAATTATTGCCGCTTAGGGCGTTGAACTCAAACTAATTGCAGTTCTGCATCCACTTCTTTCGCCCCACCCCTCGTTTCCCTCCCCTTTTTTTGTGCACTGTCATCATAATTATACTTTGAAGTTTAGTTTTGTGAAACCATTTCGGGGATTCCCCGGCCATCATCCAATCAACGACACGCATTTTTTTCAATGTTCTTCTAGGTCACGAATGCTCATTTCGGATTGGTAAAAAAAAATATTCTAACTTAACTGCGTGGGGGGGGGGGGGGGAGGGGTGACTTTTCTATTTCTCCACCAAATGGACAATTAATTAATATGAACGATGAGGGTAAAAAAGGCGAGAAAGAGAGAAATAGGGAGAGAAAGAGAGAGAGAGATAGTCGGCGTACATTGAAATGACCTATTCAGATTTACATCAGCAATTAGTTTGTCTGTCTCTGCAGTTGTTTTTTTAGTTGTCTGTGTCTGCAGATGTCTACTTCTCACGCTATGCCACATTTGTCATGTGTGGTAGGAAGTTACTACAATTAAGTTTTCATCCCGAAAGACTATGAGTTCTATTCCAAATAAAATACAATGCACATATACTATACTGCAGTCATACCCGCCAATGAGATAGGAAAAAAACAAAACATAAATGTGTGGTGAAAAACATAGAAGTTATATTCCTGGGTTTACTGT